>JBBPLU010000021.1:0-170261 GCA_038089935.1 Boletellus emodensis
GGGGCGCCGGGCGGCGCCGGCCCCCGCGGGGGCGGGGGGCGGGGGGGCCGAGGGCGGCTTTTTTTTTTTTTTTTTTTTGGGGGGGGGGGGGGGGGAGGGTGCACGAAACTGTAGATGCATCCTGAACGGAGAACATACCTCTGAGGTCACCCTGCGCGGCAACGATATCCCTATGCAGACGGCTCGTCAGAGTGTGCGCTTTTTGGCCACACGCAGGTAACGCAAGGGGAGCGGGGGGAAGAAGGAATCAAGGCACCGTACTTGAGTACTTGCTCCTTCCGGATCGCTTCTTTGACGATGTCGCCCGGTTCTGTTTTGGACGTTGCCCAGGCGGCGCTCTCTTCGAGGATGTTGAGGGTCATGGCCAGAACGTTGCAAGGTCGATAGCCGGTCGGTGGATGGCTCGTGGTGCGCTTTTCAATTTGTGTCAATCGGGAACCGAAGTTGAATTGACAAAAACACTCTCTGGCGGGGAGTCGAACCCCGCTCTCCCGCGGTCTTGTTCTCAATACATGACAGGCGGGTGTACTATCCGATATACTACCAGAGACATTCTCAAATATGCCTTTCAGTGTATATAGTGTAATACTAATCGTCGCTACGACAATATCCATTATTCTGCTACTAACATATTAAGATCTACTTGAAATATACTTTCTGGCCCAGGTGGACGTGACTTCATTCGCATTTAACAACGGATCCAGTGGCTGGAGCTTCCAACCACGCTCAGCGCCATTCGGTGGGGGATGCATTGCGATCGCCGCCAGCGACAGATAGGTGTGATACGGGTCTTGAGCATGAATATTAGCAACCGCTTGGAGATTATGCCACAGGAGCTTCTGACCTGGATGTTCCTTTGGAGCCTTTGAGATCCCGCCAAACTTGAACTGGCAGGACGCTATAAACCTGGAGAGTGACAATTCACACACAAACTCTCTCGCACCAAGAATCTAACCGAGATATCACGGAATGAGAGACAGCGACGGGAAGACCACCGTCGATTCAAGCCTACCGATAGCGAAGCACCACACCAGAAAGAATAGCAAGCGTCCGCTTCTTTGTTTGTTCGCCCGCAGTAACCACCAGACGGTACTTGATTTTGAGTTAACCATCGTACGGTCTGCTTCCTCTCGCCATCGGTGAGGCAGGGGCCCTCACTGGCGAGAGAAATGGACGCTAACGCGCAATATGTGGGACCCCCTAAACTTGTTAGAGACGGGGTACAGTGGTCGAAGACCGGCATACCTGCAGCCTCAGCAAAGGGCACCTGACCATACCCGCCTTCATAAGACTGGTGTAACCGTTTGTTAAAGTAAGCGTGCGACTGGGGAGAAGGCCACCCACTCTGCAGGCCGCGATAAACCTCAGTGCGGGCTCGACGTGGACACCCGACCAGTCGTCCAGCATGCTACTGATCGCAAAGGCGCAATAGGTGGTTCGTACATCGGCATCTCCTCCGTAAGGCTCGGTTGAAAAGCTAGAAAGTATTATCACTAGTAGGTGGGATACACACAAGGGTTCTGATCGGCAGATGCTCACCTCCCATCGCTATTCTGACAAGCTTGCAGCAATTTGACGATGCCTGGACGATCTAACTGGGAGAAATCGTCGCGCAGTATCGCGAGCGAAAGCAGTGCAGTGTACGTCAAGATGACGTGGGGAGGATTTTCAGATCCTTCGGAATACAGGTTGGTCTGGTTAACCTGTTAGAAGGCATTCGGTCGCAATCACATCGCCTTACGGGCTCTACGTTCGTCGTCATGTAGTTTCCTGGTCGAAAACCTGTACCACATGGTCCTTCTGGGTGACGGATGCTGTCCATTTTTTCAAAGTTCGAGTGCCGAACGTCAGAGCTACTCACGCGTCTGCTGTGCCCATATCCACTGCCGGCGTCCCTCCCTATCCAGCGTGTTCCCACTCTCGTTTGCAAACTGGCCCGTCAAGTCCAACGCCCCTAGACAATAAAAGGCCAGGGCCAGTCTATGGCATGATTATTATGGTGCCCCCAAGATCGCCAACGGACATCACACTTGGATGGATCGATGTCGACCTGAGAGCTTGGCAGTCCGAGTAAACACCTGTTACAATGAGTTGCGTGTGCGCCCGTCATTAACCAAGGTAGGGAATCCATTGCAGCGTTCAATCGTACGGAAGTTGATGGCGATGTTGTGCAGACGGCCCGTCGGACTGCGTGCGCGCGGACTTGCGATTTCTCGCACAGTCTCGACGCTGCCCCGGCCAAATTATTTGGCACGCTCCCGCTCTAATCTATCGTAGCTGGCGCGAGTCCCCGACTGCTGGCTGCATTTAATTTAATTAGTCAATTTATGATGTTGAATCAGACAAGAAGTGAGCAAGACAGAGTTTTTTTTTCTGCAAGATTCATGATTGTAAGCTCAGAATAACAAGGTATTGTCGACGACCTCCATATCCTCGTTGTCAGTTGCGAAATTTTTGGTCGGGAAATAACCACATCACCCTTCCGGCACCGGCGCCCTCTCCGGCGATGGTCATGGTCCAACGGCGGACATGACTCCTCATCGAGCACACGAGTCGGGGACTGACTCGGACAAACTAGTGCACGGTGCGAACTGAGGCTAGTACAGCACCACCATCTCACTAGGATTTTATCGTCGTCGATTTCGTCCACCCAAAGCATCGGGAGGATGCAAAGGCTCGCGTCATCTTCCGCACGCACACACTCGACACTTTGAAAATTCGAAACGCTCAAAATACATCTGCTCGCAGGAAGTCAATCTGTACTGCCAAAAAAAGTGTGAGTAACAGGCATAAATGTCATTTTCCCCACCTTTAGTACATCTCCTTAGGCCTGGGGGTGTGTACTTTGGTTTATAGAGTCGGTCTCCCCACAGTTTCGTGAAAATACAATCTCTGATGTTATAAGACATCACTTACGGGGTTCTTATGCAAGTACTTCCCTTACCGCTAGGAAACTTGGGGTAAAAGGTAGGACTTGACGATGATTGCAGTGTTCGTGATATTGATATATATAACCTGTATCTTGTCCCCGGGCGAGAATTGGACAGCTTCGTGAGGTTTGAACAGGCATTGTGAGATGAGTATGAGGAGCAACCCAAGGATATTTGATACTTGGGGGAAACTCAATGTTCCGCCAGGGACGATTAATACTTTACCTTGTGCATCATGTGCTCGCGCGAGCTTTCTGTCGGGAACTTGCAGAATCGAGACCCGTCCTGGTTAGTCTTGGCAATGCATAGTTTACCATAACCCCATCAGCATAGATCAGCGTGGACGCCATGATACCACAACGGTCGCTCGGAGCGCCTGGGACCAGGGCAGAGAAAGGACAGTCCAGCTGACCAGTGAAGCGTGGCAACATTGAGCTTAGCAATGGAGTCAATCACCCATGCCGCCGAGATCAGCACAGCTGTAGACAAGAATTACTGACTCACAGAGCAGGCGCATTGTTAGAAGATCGGCATCCAAGGTAAGCTGCTACCGCGTCGGCAAAGGGGATTCCTGGAACACAACGTTACCCGTGCTCCATACGTTGGACAGGATACGGTGATCATTGATCGTCTTTTGGCACCCATGCGCTCTTAATAGGGAGAACGTTCAATGGGCCGAGACAACATCCGCGGCTATCTCACAGCTGGCAGCCCTGCTTCATGCCAAGTGAGTTGGCAACCAAGGTACGGAAGAATGTGGTTAGAAAAAGGCCGGGATGGAGAGCAAGGATGGCATGAATTGTTTTAGTTAAACCACCTGACTGGCCATTCGGTCGCACCATCGCGGGATGTTGAGCTCACAGGCTGCGTGTGGAAACGAATGGTTCAATGCACGTTTGGGTGCGATTATATATCTGCCTCGTCAACGACTAAAACGACAGCATTTGACAACGGCCCTAGTGACTATCATCAGTTTTACGGGACCCTTACCGAGGGCGTTGGGTGCATCGTCTAATTGGAAGGGGCAACTGTAATCATGTCCGGAGGGACACCGTCGCGGGGTGTGCACAGCGATGTGGCCAGGGGACAGGGCGTGATGAATATGAGGGAGTGAAGCCGGACGGTGTGCGTTGATGACAGTCCTACTCGTCTTCCATATCGAGATCGCCTTCGATGCCGATGCCCTCTCCAAAGTCATCGAATTCGACATGGTTGGCGTCTTGTTCCCAACCTTGGGCGATGTCGTACACATCGAGTGGGTCGGGAAGGATTGGTTCGTTCGTGGAGAACGCAGCCGGGGAAGGGGTAGTTGATGCTGTGGGGGACAAGGACGCGGAGACGATAGCAAGGATTTCGTCCATGCGACCACCGAGACGGTCCTCGAGTTCCTCGACGATCTAATGGAGTGGTGAGACGATGGAGAGTGGAAGGGAGGGGAAGACGTGCGACATAGAGTTCGACGGGTTCTGTCGGGGCAAGGTTCACGACCTGGAGTTTCTCTGCCTTTGTGAGCGAAAAGGGGGCGAGGTCGCGGACGAGCTTGGATACGGCATGGGTGGACTGGTGAGAGGTGGGGTGGTAGTCTGCGGAGAGGTATTGGATTGCCTGGGAGGCCTGTGAGGCGAGGGGGGGTGCGGGTGGGGGCTGGGCGCACCTCGAGCTCGACGGTGCGGAGGTTCTGGGAGACGTCGTCGGGGAGCGGGTCGAGGGGGGGGCGACCTGCGGCGTCGTCCTCCTTCTTGATGCGGACTGCAGACTTTGCGCGGGCGAGGTGGTCGGCGTCGAGCTCGCGGAGGAGGGCGAGGACCTCGATGTTGGCGAGGAGGGCGGCGCGGGGGTCGAGGAGGTGCATTGCTAAGGTTAGGGTTAGCGGGCCTGGCAAAAGAAAACAGAGGACAACAACAGACGACCTCGACGAAGGCGATCAGAAAAGAAAAAGTGACGAGCGATGAACCGACCAGGTGCGGTGGTCGTCGTCGTCGTTGGCTGTGTGCGGCCGCTGACTTGACGTTGCCAGGCCAGCCCCCTCAGCGCCCTCCGAGTCTCGCTCCCCCTGCTGGTCTGTCTTCCCAGTTCAGATCGCCCTATCCAACCTCGCAGTACCTCCCACAGCGCACCTACCCCGCCCTCCAGCAACAAAACCCCCACCGCACCCCCGCGGTACCCCAGTCCCCCTTTCTCCAGAGACAGCAGCCCCAGCCCGCCGCCTTCCCCTTCCCACCCGCCCCCGGCGTGCTCGCACAGAATGCCCCCTCCCTCCCTCCCCACATGAGCCCGAATCCCCCCACCGCAACCCCCACATCCGCACCCTCCGCCTCCTCCGCCAGCGAAGTCGGCTTTGATCCGAGCGACTTCCCCGCCCTGGGTTCCCTCGGCCAGACGAACACCTCCAATTCGTCGTCCAACAACCCGCCATCCTCCCTCGCCACCGCGCTCGCCTCGTCCACTAACAACTCCTCGGCGTCGAGCGCGACCAGTTACGCGATCCAGGCTGGCCAAGGCAGCTCCACCCCCGCTGCGTCGAGCGCACAACCCAGGGACTTTGGCCCAGAAGATTTCCCTGCCCTCGGTGGCCAGCAGGCCCAGCAAGCCCTCCCGTCTCAGAGCCAATCCCAGTCTCAGAATCAGTCACAACCGCCTGAGAACCACGCCCCAGCTCACCCCCCCGGCCTGAACGGCTTCAACGATCACCGAGGAACCATCCTGGGCCCGCTAAATGGCACCCAGCAACCGAACACGACCAGTCTCCCCTCCTCGGCGCTTCCCGCAACACATCAGTCAAGCACACCCGGCATGCTCAACCTGCGGGGTATCCATCCCGGCTTCCAAAGCCAGAGCGACGCCGAGAAGCAAAGGGTAAGTCATTGCTTTCACTCCCCTATCCCCTCCATGTGCACACCTTGCGCGTGCCAATTGGTCGTTCTTGCTCCGGTCGTAAAAGTATTCACAAAGCCACCAGCAAAATTACGCGTTGAAGCTCAATCAAGTGTCCCATGCGGCATGGAATGCTCCCAACACCAATCTGCCACCCTCGCACCCAAACGGCTCAACCCCCGCCACCCAGACACAGTCGCAGTCCCAACCACAGTCCCAACCGCTTGTGCAGGGTCAGCTTCCGGGTCAACTACAATCGACCGCAATACAACCATCTTCCCAGGTGCAACAGGTCCACACGAACAATAATCCCCAATCTCAGACACAGCCATCTCAGCAACATCTCAATCCCCCACCTGGAGTCACCCCGTTTGCGTCCAACGGAAGCCATTCGTTGCAACCTCCCCATCCTCACGCACAGTTGCATGGCTCGCTTGCGCAAACTCAAAACCAACCCCACCACCATCCACAAACACCCGCTCAGCAAGTGCTCGTTTCGGCTGCTGACCGATGGGGGCTGTTGGGGTTACTCGCCATGATAAAGAATGCGAGCGTCGATGCGGACGGTGGCTTGAGTAGCGTTGGCACGGACTTGGGTGCTGTCGGCCTCGACATGGGTTATGAGGGGTGAGTCCTGGGTTCCATAGAGTAAACGGAAGTTGTCACCCAATGTCACGCAAAGGAACCTGTACTCGACATTCATAACCCCATGGGCTGATCAATCAGCAGCACGGAGCGTTGAACCGGACTTTCACCTTCCTTCTTGTTATAACGTGCAGCCCCCACCCCCTGGACCGAGTAAAGCTGGGGCTTTCAGCGACGAGACATTATTTTACATGTTCTACTCGAGTCCAAGAGATGCACTGCAAGAAATAGCTGCACAAGAACTGTGAGTCAACTCGGACCGGCTCTTTGCCGCAGACAGTGTAGTAACGCTTACGTATGTCGAGCAGATGGAATCGAAACTGGCGATATCACAAAGACCTCCGGATTTGGATAACCAAAGAAAGTGGCAGCGCCCCCTCGACAAAAATACCTGGAGGTGAAGCTGGTACCTACACATGGTGGGACCCTGATTCATGGGCAAAAGAACGCAAGGAGATGACGGTACGATACGCCGATTTGGAGGAGAAGGCCCTCCCGGCATTCGTCATGGGACCAGGGCTAGTGCTCAACCAATCCGCACAAGGTACTCAAGTACAGCAGGTACCAGGCACGATAGGGGGACACGTATCGAACCAGACTACGGGTCAACCCAGAATGCAGGTGGCGAGTATTTGAGCCGTACTCTCGCCTGGTTGTCGCTCTCTCCTTTCAATCATCGACTTCGTTTTGCGCCGATCTTTTCCCCCCTTTGTTCGGTGTAGAATCACCGCGACCCACGTTTCTTATTCTGACGGTCCCGTCTGCTTCACCGCCAGTGTTCTTGAAGTGAACGATGATTGTATCTGTACCTCTTAATTCGCTCACATCCCCACCGCCACCTCTCTTCTGTGCAATGTGATCCATTTAAGTGTGTGAACATTCCCATAGAGCGCTCGACTGGCAGTCTCCAGTGCAACAGCTCGACCACGCTCCTCGAGAGGCATTCTTGTTCAAAAAATGCGCGAGGGGAGTATGACAGCGTGTGGACTAATCATAGATGAAGGAAATGCCTCACAGCAAAAATCCTCACCTCACCGAACAACTGAAGTAGCTTCTGATGTTGCGAGCCGGCCCCCCGAGCCTGTATCTGTTTGTCGGTTGGATCGCTCTCGGCAAACAACTCCCCCGGTAAAGTACTTTCGCTTGCTGAGCGCACTCACTGGAATGTGCCCAGGATGTCGCTTGTAAATCGCGCAACCGGGGACATGGGAGCAAGCGAGGTTGTTCCGTCTCTAGCTTGGAATCCACTTCTATATTGTGGGAATGGTAGGTCTGAGGACATCGCTCGAACATCCTTAGGACTATAGTATCGACCAAATTCAAGACAGACTCAAAGCAACAGATCTTCACTGCCCACCGGTATTTCGTTGACCTTGGCGGGCCCAGAGTTCCCAAACGCGTTTCCCTGACCGACGTTCTTTGCAGCTCCCGTCACACTGCCTGCCTTCTGAGAAGTTGCCCAAATACCCGCCTGTGCTCTCTCCCTTTCGAGATCCTTGATCGACTTTCCAGCGGTCGTCGTCGGTTTGGGCGTAGTACTAGAAGGCGGACTACCCAGGGACATGGACCACAGATCCTCAAATCCAGACAAGCCTTTTGCTGGAGCATTCGGGGCGGCTCCAGAAGTAGCCACCCTGGCCGGCACGGTTGATGTGGACGTCAGAGACAGAGGTGTGGTGGTGGATCTCACGGGTGAAAGCGGCTGTGACGACGTCCAAAGCATGTTGGCGGTGTTCTGTCTTGGGGTAGGGGATATTGTGGCAGCAAAGGGCTGGGACTGATTGTTGTTGGTAAGGGAGGGGAGCGGGTTTGGTGATGTGTTTAGAATTGACGAAGTTGTTCTCTGGGCTTTCGACGTCGACGTTAGGTTGGCAGCGGATGCTGGAGGAGAACTATTCAGCATCTCCATCAGGGTCGGCTTGGAAGCAGGAGGAGAAGCCGGGGAGGATGGAGAAGGCGCGGCTTGGAAGTCTGCAAAGTCGTCGTCTACAGCAATGTCAGCATGTGAACAGACGACAGTCGAGGGTGGCGTCTGACCATCAAGGCCGGTCACGGAAGGCAATGCTTTGTTGGAGTTGGAAGTGGGTGGTACAGTACTGACAGGTTCATCGTCAAAGCCGACAAGGAGATTGACTTCTGGTTCTTTCTGCTGCGGAACAGGTGGGGCAGAAACGCGTAAAGAGGAACCAGTCGTTGCAGAACGGGAAGAGGTATTGTTGCGGGAGACAGAATTAGATCGCCGAACGACGGTATCGTCATCTCCGGCAGTATATTCTTCAAAATCCCGCCGACCGGCATTATCCCTGAAGCCTCCTGAGCTCCCACCAGAGTAATAATCTGACGGCGCATGTGAGTTGGGATTAGAGTAAGAATTGTCAATTATACCGTCTCTTCCGCTCATTCTATCACCGTAGTATCCACTGTTGCCGCTCAGACTGTCGCTGCCGAAGCCACCGTAGCGACCGGTGCTAGAGGTGAAGCTCATTGGATCGTTACCACTACCGATGTATTTTCCACGATTAGCCTTTGCTTTACGTCTCTCCGTACGGATAGCTTCGACGTCAGACAGAAGTTCGACCAATTCACGAGCACGATTCCGAACTGGAGCCTGTATAAGAAGGCAGCAGGACCGTAGAGAGCAAGACCCACCATTCTGGCCTTCGTCCTTACCCTTGTCATCTATGTAGTGGAAATTCCTGAGCATCTTCAGGGTAGAGATGTGTGAGCGCGCGTCGTCGACAACACGCTCGCTGCCGTGCTTGATGAGATACTCGAGCAATTGCAAAGCCTAGGATGGAATGATCAAGGATCGCGCTGGGAATGTGCGAAACGGAATACCTTGTAGATTTGACGCCATTGCCGCGCTTCCTTTTCCATGAACCGACCGTAGATGCAAGGCATAATTTCGTTGAAGGTTTGACTGCCAGGGGATAAGGGCATCTCTGATTTGGGCAACGCCGTGGACTCACAAATTGAATGTCCTTATTTTCGAATCAGCACGGCTTCCACAACAAGTGGTGGTACAAGTACAGACCCTTGGGCGATCTCCTGCATCAGAGTCGAACTCGCTCCCCTGGAATGCGTGTGAAGAAGGATGTTGCAAAAGACGCACGAGCATACCAAGGCTCGTCATTTGTTGCTTCCTTGACTTTGGCCTCCATCTCACTAATGTTGAGCACAGCATTCTTTGCCTGTGGGCGGTGAGGATCATGGAACGAGTGGTCCAAGTTGGAGGAATACCTGATTGTACATAGCCTTGATATCGTACATCGTCACGCTGGAGAGGGCGGTTGTGATGGAGTCCAAGCGATCCATGGTGGGCGAGGTGGAGGGCAGAGCGGAGGACGAACGACGGTGGGATAATGGTGACCCCTCCTGGAGGGGTCGAGCTGTAGACGCTCATAATCCGCCCATGAGCTGTGACGGGCCCTGCGAGTGCGCGTGCTCATGCCCTCCGAGTCGGAGCTTTCCTCCCTTTTCGCCCGTCTCCGTCGTCCGCTTCGTCGTCGACACACAGCAGAGCGCGCCTCGCAGACAGTCCAACCAGAGTCGTCCTCACAACAGTTGCAGATCGACCGCAAGATCCTTCAGGATCCCAGTTCGTTGCTTGACTCCGAGGTACAGGTCGCTCAGCCTCTCGGTCTCACTCCGAGCACTCGACGGCACTCCGCCGCCGGGAGTGGCCGTCCCAAGCGAGCAGAGCCTGTCTCGGAACGCGATGGGTCCCCGCCTGGCCCGTCCTCGCCACGCGCCCAGTCGAGGTTCACCCTCGGACGTATCTCCATGATTGCAGCCGGTGGTGAATGGTCAACGTTTGGGAGAAGACGCGAGCCCCGAGTTCCTGAGGCTCCTAGCCTTTCTGGGCGCACGTCTCCTCTGGATAATCCAAAGAGAACCTCGGGCTCTCTTTCGCCCACCGCAGACAGTAAGCACCTCAGCGCAGGCAGCACCCCGTCTACGTTCACGCTGAGTCGTCTAACCAACCCGTCACGAACCTCCGCCACGCATGACAGGCCTTCAAGTCCAAGCAGCGGATCACCCCAACAATCTTCCGACGCGGGATACGGTAGCCAACGCTCCTCCCCGACGGACACGATGCCATTCAATCCCCATTCGCAAACGCCACAGAGAGAATCGTCTTACACAGCCCCGGCTTCCGTCACGAATCTGACGACTTCTGTAAATCGAGAGCCAGCCTTCGATTCACCTCACACGTTTGGCCATCCGACACCACCTGATAACCGCGTGGACTTTTCTGTTGCACACCCTTCTCCACCACCTCCCCTCCCTCCCCTTGACCGCCCAGCGCTGGCAGCCCTGCTCCTTTTGCGTAGGAACCCCGTGCCTACCGACCAACCGGCTATGTCCCCGCTTCGTGACCGCTCCAACACGTTGCCGCCCAACCGCCGCACCCCACGCAAGGATGATTTATTCCCCTCGTTGTCTCTGACGCTCGGACGCTCGCTTCGACATCAATTAAGCCTTCCCCAGGCGAAGCAGGCTTCATGCACCACGCACGAGACACGCCCCCCCGACGGACGTCGACGCGCCAGGGCTGTTTCTGCTGGTGGGCGGCAGCGCCGGACGAGTGCGGACTGGAGTGCCCACCAGGCCACCGTCGGCGTGAACTCGCATGCGAATCAGGCGTGGCCAGCAGAGGTGTCACGTGAGATCCTGAGACTATCACTGTCCCGGCCCGCCCAGGTTCCGGGGTCCCCGGAAGATCGTAACTCATCAACACGTGGTGCGGGTGGGGACCCCGCTCGTAGGTCTGGACCTGATCGGGCTTCCTTGTCGCCATCGTTTTTACCTTTTCCTCCTCACTCACCGCGACCAGGATCCCCTCCGCCGCTCACAGCGTCGGCGACGCTTGCAGGTACGCCAGGGCCCACACCACTCCGATGTCGTCCAACTCGCGTCTCTCCTCCAGACGGCCGGGCGATACTCCCCCCCAGACCCCACTCTCTCCGGTTCAAGCTCGGGGACCGCACCCGCAGCGAGCAGCGAGCAGGATTCTCGATGGGCGAGGTGAAGCGCAGCTTGTCGGCCATCGAAGCCCGGAGCAGCCCAAACAATCACACTAGTGGCGCCACACATGCTTCTTTCGGTTTAAGCGACCCTGGCCCGACGCCGTCTGGCGCACCCCAGTCATCACTCCGTTCTCTTGCTCCCACACCGTCACGACCACTGCTTTCCGGCCGCGTTTTCCCTATCAACACCCCCACATCTTCTTCCATGCAGGAAGAGCCATCCACCCCCACGCCTGAGCCTAGGCACTTGAGTGATAAGAGCAGGGGCAAGCGCAAAGCAGAGGACAACATAGACCTCACTCCGCCAGAACAAAAAAAGGAAGGGCAACACGCGACGTTTCTCCTCCCCTCCGAAAGCCGAAGTAAGTGCCTTTCATTTTTGGTTCCGTCTCAGACCGCTTTATCGGCCCTCGCTCAAACTGAAACAAAGGTCAGCGTGTCTCAAACTCGTCACACGCTCCGTCTTCGTATCGTCGGAAGCGCGCTCGCTTGTCGTCAGTATCCCCTTTCGCTACTCCTGTGCAGTCGCGGCCGGCGTCCATGCAAGAGACACCCCAGTCCGCAAGTCGCGCTCATCACTTTGGGTCTCTCTCGAGCCACTCCGGCGCTCACATTGCTTCTCGCACACCTTCCCGTGCTGCATCCACTCATTCCCGCCAGCCCCCTACTCCCAGCACGACCAGAAAGCACGAACGACAGCAATCCATATCCCAAGTTTCGATCCCCATCAGCGCATACATATCACCACATGCACCATCTGTCAGCAGGTCGACCAAATTCCATATGCGTGATCCCCGCAGGCCTCCGAAGAAACCCGATGACACCCCTTGGGGGCTTCGATTTGCGACAGAAGACGAGCTGGGCTCACCGACACAAGCATGGTGTTTTTTCTTTGGTTTTCTGTTATTTCCTGTCTGGTGGATTGCTGGCCTATTCCTCCGTATCCCGACTACGAGAATCGCTGGGGACGTCGAGGCCGAAAAGGGCGTAGCCATCGACGACCCCCAGATCGAACATGGTAAGCGCATGCCTTTTCCTCTAGTTCCTCGGCGCCTGACCGTTTCCATGACAGACGCGAGGACATGGCGCTTCCGATGCCGTGTGATGGCAGTCGTATCATTGTTCACCTACGTTCCGTTCATCGTGCTCGTCGCCGTGTTTGTGCCGAGGTAGCAAGCAAAGTATCTCGTAGTACACGGTGCATCCCGTATCACGCCCTCTATCACGTTCTTGCATTACACCATCGGACACGAACAAGCAACGCTTTGGTTACCCTCTTGGTCATCGCCCATCGTTGAACAATCCCCTCGTTTACTCGTCCACTCGTTACTGCTGTCTTATAAAGTATTGTTATACCCGGTCGCCATTAGATCGTCTAGTAGACCACTGTGTAGCTATCCAAGTTGTCGCACTAGCAAGTCCAGGTCGCCAAACAAACAGCTGCTCTTGCCATGGACAACCAGACACCGGAGGAATTCCTCGCCAGCGTCGAGGGCGAGATCTCCTTTTTCCGCTCCGTCATGCGTGCCCGCCCGGTCGGCAAACACAAACACTTTCATGTCCTTGCCATCCGCAACGCCATCCACAACGACACCGGCCGTGTCATCCCCGTCGAGGCCATCTGGGCCAAGCTGCGGGCCTGCTATGATCTCGAGGCGCTCGAGGGTGCGGTATGGCCCCATCTCGCGCACTCCCCCCTCACAAAAGTGCTGACACCCTCCAGGAAACGGACGGACTCGACACGTCGGGTCCTTGGCCACAAGCGATTCGCTCCCCGTCCCCTTCCGAGAACCTCTCTCGCCATCCGTTTTTCCGCGACGAGTTCGCGCTCCCGCCAGACGAGTCGTTCGAGTCGCTGGTTGCCGCACGCCGTGTCCGTGCCACGGCCTCCATCCCGTCGTCAACGCCCGCACCGTCCCCGCGCCAGCCTAGCAAGACTCGCAAATCGAAGGCGCCGAACCGGAACAAGAACAAGGCGGACATGGCGGGTTTGGTCGGCGGGGACAGCGACAGCAGCGCGTTGACGCAGGAGAGCGGTGACGAGGCCGCGTTCACGCCACGGGACAGCGTCGTGACGGGGACGGACGCAGGGACGGACTGTGAAGACGAGGAGGCGCAGGAGGTTTCGTCAGGTGCGTGTTGGGCGTTCAGTCTCGGGAATGATCATGACGACTTTTCCAGCATCGGTCCCACCCAAGGTTGGCCGCGGTGGTCGTGTGTCGAAATCAGGGAGGGGCGGAACAACAGGAAGAGGCAGAGCGGGCTCAACAGGCCTCGGTCGTGGGGGTGGCAAGAAGAGAAAGAAGTAGACGTTCGCTCGCACATCATGCATGCTATATATTGTCTGATCACTTGAATTATTTGCGCGGCAGAGAGCAGTACATCCGCACAGTACGTCAGCCCATCGCTACATCTACGTCCTCCCTGTGCTGGTTAGATTTCTGACCGTGTCGCTCGGCAATGAAAGCATTTATCCTCGCTTTCAGCTCTAAATCTGTACACCCATGTCAACATGGCGCAGCGAGAAGTACCAAGGTAGCCTACCCGGGACAACCTCGTCGATCGTGAGCGGGTTTCGGTTGAATGGATCCTTGGCGTCAGACAAGAGGTGCGATTTGATTGTAGCACGATCAATGACTGCCCGGGAGGATGGCAGAATGACCGGGTCGCGCATCAACGTGAACATCAACGGATCTACAATCACCGCATACGGCTGAATTCAAGAGATATGTTTCAAGGACGAATGCCTACCCAGGAACTCATCGGGAATTTCACCCAAGTCTTCTTCGGCCTCGATGATCACCTTCGCTTCCTCCACCTTGATGGCGAACAAGCGTATCTGTTCAAGCTCGGATTCTGTCTTCAAAGCAATCCTCCCGGCTCGCTCGATAGCCTTGTCAAACAACGCTTTCCTGTAACTGCGTCCATCATTGGCCACCGCACGTGCAAACTCGTCCTGGTCGCTCAAGTTCAAATATACTTGCAAAATATCGCTAAGCAGCTGCCTCGGGTCAAAGTGGTATTTTTCCGGTTCCTTCACGCGCAGCTCTCCACACTTGGGGCCAACAAGCGCTTCAAGGTTATAGTCCAGCATAGCAGCAAGCTTGTCCACGATTTCGGGCATCATAAACGGTGCCTTTGTCTCCGCTGTAAAGTCTCTGAGCAACCCGACAGTCGATTTCCCGAGGGTCGTGTAGCTGGATGCATGGCGCTCCAGTCCACGGAGCGTATTCTCGCGCTCGCGCCGATATTGGACAGGGTGGGCTGCCCAGGCAGTTTCGTCGCGCATTTCTGTCTGGATATTGTGAATCTGCGTCAGTTCGTTGAGGGACTCATCCATGAGGTAGGTAACGTCGTTGATCATCAGGTTGATGAAACGGACAAACTTGTCGACATTCCTATCAGTGGCATATGATGACCAGCATACATTTGCAGTACGATGTTGTACTCACGACGCTTCCGCATCAAGTGCTTGTCTGTGCACTGGATTGCTCCAAATTGCTTTGAGGATGTACGCGATGTTTCTCCTTCATGAATCATCAGATTTAGTATAACAGCGGTGGGCACAAAACTTACCTAGCATCTAGAGAATCGGCCGTGATTTAGGAAGAACCTCCAAAGTAATGAGGGAGCACTCACTAAATTTATCATAGAATTGTGAACTCGCCCCGGTCTGTTCGACCTCTGGGAGGATGTTTCAGAGTCAGAACAAATGCAAAGACGTCTAAACACCTACCGATGTAAAAGTGTGTCAAAGCTGGGATCAGATGTTTCAGTGCCAAAGGGTGACTGTTTAGAGTGCCACCCAGAATCCCATTTCGTTCGTGCCCGTATGGTAGGACACCATAAAACACCGCCTACGAAGACGTTGGCGTTACCCGTCCAAACCATTTCATCCGCATACCTCGTTAATTTTAGCTTTCAAGAAAGGGTTCTTGATGTACCACGTTGAAGTCAAGAAGGTGAGAGCAAAGACCAGCAATTCGTCTTTTCCGGATAAATCGAGGCTGTCTGGCGAGTGGCTGACGAACCATGCGTAAACATGTACTGAGTGTGAGTAGACCGACGTACCGAGTGATGAAAAGGAAAAATTCCACAACATCTTCCAAGATATATTCTGGAAGTACTCTGAACGACATGGGAACTTCCTGGGGAAGTGGTAGTCTGTCGAAAGTTCAATAGACCGACCTTGTTTCATTGGATACTACGTACCCGACTGGGGGAAGAGGATGTAAACCTTTCGGGTCAGCCCTTCGTATTAGCCAAGTCGAGACGAAATTAGTGAAACCGATGTATCGGAAAATAAAGTCCGGCTCGAGCAACTGTACGCGGAACGCAAATTGATGGGCTTGGATTTTGGCCATTTCTGTCTGACTCAGATCGAATGGTGAATATCGGACATTCCTTCCACTCAAGCACGCGCACCTTCATTTGATTGAGGGCTGCTTCGGTCCGTGCATGGGAAGGGCTCTAAACAGTACGTAAATACACGATGGACGAAAAACCCCGTGAGACTGACACCTATCCAAGAACCATCGCCGTTGATCATATCGTGATGACGTTGCAGCTCGTCGTGATGCTTGGCGAAGTCGTCGTATGTTTGTGTGGTTTTGAGGTAGCCGTAATGACCCATGGCATTGCAGAGATAGAAGATTTCCGAGATAAAGTTCGGTGTCCCAGCTGTCTTGTGGGCGGGTCCGATCCGATTGCGAAAATGTAATCAACTTACCATTATCTCTGTTTGCTTCTGCCCACTGGCCCGCCTCCTCTGATGTGGCTTTGATGCGGGTCTCCTCGCTCACATCAATGCGTTCAGAGACAGCAAAATACAACGGGTCGATCCGATCCATCTGGTTGGGTTATAAGTATGAAGAGACCCAATCAAGTATGACAAACCTTGGAGTATTGAGCATCGATGAAAGGCTCTGCAAAGTGAAGAAGCACATTTTGCAAGTTGACCATGAAGCTGTCGCTAGCAACCGTTTGTGGATCCACCTAAAAGCGCGCGTGAAAATGTCGCAGTGGAAGTGTTAGCATACCGTGTACCTGCATCCCAGCCCGCTTGATGTTTAACCTGGTTGCTGTGGAAAAATACTCCAACACTGCTTCCCTGGATTGCGGGGATGCCCGGACCAAAGTGTTGAAGATCTGAAAGAGTGACGACTGTTGACCAGTGATTGTCGTGCTCAATAACTAGCTTGGTATGAGTCGCTTACCTGCAGGCTCTTTACTGTACCCCGGAGACTCGTGGTAGAAGATTCTACATCATTTCGTAGACGTTTGGTTGGTTCGGAGAAGTAACTCTGCGCGATGGAAGGCTGAAAGGAATGTCAAGGCTAATATAACAAAAGCGCGTTATACCTTACCCATTCCCTGCTGAATACTCCTAGTCGACAGAGGGGGCCCATCAAGGTGACTGTCTCGAACGTAGATGCCGTGGCATGTGGTGGGTTCCAGGCATCCAGTCTAGTAAACATAACAGCTATACTCTTGACGGAGACAAGTGCTTCCACGCCACCAACTACACCTCGCCAGGAGGAGTCACCTCCTGCCAAGCCCTCAGGTCTGAAGAGAGATGGATGAAATAAGAGCTGTCGTACGACCGGTCCAAGTATACCATCAATCTCGTTATCGGGTTCGAAGCGCCGAGCCAGGTCTTGCAGGAAGGGCTCAACTTCTGTTGGGGACAGTGCAAGATTTGAGGAGGATATGGTTGCGAGGGGCGTAGAGAGGGCAGACAGCGCCAGCAGCGAGCCAACAAATTCAGATGGGCCAAGTTCCCGCCTGAGAAATGCATTAGAATGGTGATGAGATATGTATAACTTGACACGCACCCTACAGGTTGGGGAAACATTCCTGGCTCCTGCAGAGAGAGACCGGCGTAGCTGATGACAAGATCTCGAGTCTTTTCAAGCAGGACAGATGCTTGCTGAAACTCGTTGACAGGACTCTAGAGGGGAGCGACGTGTGAGCACTCTGTATGTACGTCATGAAATCCTCAAACCTTTTTAATGAGGGTCGCTTTTGCACTATTGAGGCGTTTCCAGCAGCCGACCAAGTATTCAAACACAGTAACTTGAGCTGGGAGAGAGGCGAGTACGGGAACATAATCCGAATCATCCCTGGACGAGGCCTTGTAGCAAATAACAGGAAACGTCAGCTGGACTCACGACATTCCCTGAGGATCCAACTCCAGTCGAGATATGAGAAGACGATCGGCAATGGCCCCGGAGAGGTTCAGTGTAGAGGCTGTCCATGTCTCTGGTTAGCTGCATAAAGTGAAAGATGTATTCTGCTCACAGTAGCCCTCTGACGCAAGTTCGGCTTCGAGGCTCTTGAGCCACACGATGTCATAACTGCTGCGTTCTGCAACCGAACGCTGCCAACTGTGAGATATCCTGTACGCTGCTCCGCGAAACCTCACACCTTGAGCGTCACTTTGAATATCTGGGTGAGAGTCTCATCTTCCCATGTCTCGATGTCGATTTTTGTTTGTTTCCTCTTGGGTGGCACAGAAGGTACCAGTGCCTGCGGTTGCTGTGCAGTGGGTGAAATTGGCAAGGCTGGCTTCGGTTGTGTCGACCTTGGTGCTGGTGCGGCGGGTGGGACTGATGTGGATGCAGCATCAGGCGATGGCACGCTTGATTGCCGGACCTGTAGCTTTGCAAGGCGTTTGGCGCGGATCTGAGGGACGGCTCAGCTTCGGGGAGAACGGTGAGCAGGAGAGTCCCTACGCGATCTGCGTCCTCCTGCGGGTCGGTCATTGCAGTCTGTCTCGAAAGACCGGGCGACCATGGCAAGAATGCACGTGACCCAGCTCTTTCATCATGTTCGGTCTGCTCTCGACAGCGCGGTCGTTCTCGACGTCGGCCATAGCCAACTTTCCAAAGCTAAAGACCCACAGCGGCGCAAAGAAGAGATGGCGTGCGATCGCCAGTGGAAAATTTAAACGAGTATGTTTCGTATTTGTGTGCAACTCGACCCGCTGACGAGTACCTATCGCTGGTCGCAGGCTCATGCCAATCATTCGCACAAGAATGTATCAAAGAGGCCTGCACGGAAGAACAATCTCGCTCAGACGACTTACTCAAGTCAGTCGCAGACAACCACCCTGAAAAGGCTGCTGCCGTATGCTTGAGCAAACACTACGGGTCAGTCGTTTCGTTGCGCTACCGTTGCACAAATGGATTGACCTCTGCGTCAGACTCCCTTTGGCTTCCTGCATGTACCCTACTCAAATAGATCAATTACACTCTTCTATGTCCGCACCATCCTCCACGACATCTGCTGCTTCAAGGGGCTTCTTGGCGCTACCCCCACCGAAAAACTCGCGAATGCTCCGTTGTTTGGGGTCATACTCGACAATTCCTTTCTGGCGTTTCTTGCGAACAAATGTTAGGAAAAGCGTACATCGTTGGAAAGTTGGCCACTCACAACGTTGATGATGTGCTCGTGTCGGTTCACGTCAGTGACAGTGACGATTAATGGTGGTAGGTTCTCGAGTCCATTGGCAATCGGCGGTACTTCTGTCCCGGGCTGCATGCACTCGGTTTCGAGTACTGGCCAGGGGTGACAAAACATTACCTTGACCTGTAAAGTGACTCTGGTCCAAGCGGTATTCAGCAAGCCTCTGTAATCTTCGGTCGGCGCACCGCCGTCGTTCCGCTTGAGCAGAGCAGGTATCATTTCACTTATGCAGAGACCGTGGCTAACCACCGCAACATGTACGTCTTGTGCACCCGGCGAAATCGCGCGATGGAGGTAGGGCTCCAAGACAAGGTCATTGACGGCGCGTTCGGCACGCGCGGCAACATCTTCCGAACTTTCACCGTTGGGAAACTTTTCGTTCCGGTCGAACAAAATTGGGTATTGTCCATCTCTGAGATGATTCTCGAGTGATTTGTTGGGAATCCGATGCGTCAACCACGGTTTGCCTTCACCGTCACCAAAGCACTGCTCCCGAAGATCACGGTCTACTTTGAAGGACGGCTTTGGCTCCGGTTGCCCGTCAAGGAGAGCCACAGCCGTTGCATGGGCACGTTTAAGGTCCGATGTGATGATCCTGTCAAGACGGAGGCTGGCATAGGCATCACCGAGTGCTCTAGCTTGCTACAGATGTCGGGGATGAAAATGAGTGTAAAGGCGGAATCCGTCGTGCTCACTCGCACCCCTGATAGCCAGGTTGGTCAACAGTGGGCGATTGATGGACATCACTTACCGAGCTCACTCAGCTCTGCATCCTTCTGGCCCGCCCAGATGTGTTTCTGTGCGACGACGTTAGCATCGAACGGAGTGCACTGTGTGACGCCACCCACGGGATTGTCGAGCGACTCTCCATGCCTGATCTGTGTCGCAGAAGGCCAGCTTGTCGGCCAACAGGCGGGGGGCTGAATTGACTTACAAAGGACACGACGAGCATCGCAGAATGTCGTCGATTGTGCTGGTAGCCTGCAGAGCCTTGTCTGAGCCAGTGTGCCTTGTATAGGTAATCATGCGGCTTGCGCGTCGGGCCGTGTCGGGACGCGCGTCCTCGAGTTTATAATCCGCTTCTAGTCCTTGCTTTCTCTCCCATGGCGTCCACCGAACACGACGCCCAGCTCTTGTCCATCGGGCAGCAATGCTCCGAGTCTTCCTGTCTGCTCGTCGACTTCCTCCCATTCAAATGCCAACACTGCTCAAAGAGCTTCTGTGGCGAGCACTTTCTCGCTGCAGCACATCACTGCCCGCAATACGACGAGAGCAAGCACAACCGTGTTGCTCCGAGCTGTGAGTCGTTCGTTCCATCTCCGGCTCGCCCGCTCACACGTCCTAGGTCCGCTGTGCAATACCCCAGTCGCTATACCCCCTGGCGAGGACCCCAATATCCGCATGGAACGCCATATTAGTACGGAATGCATTGTCATGACAGGAAAATCTGGCAGGACTCGGTCTCAGCCCGTGTGTGCACGAGGTAAATGTGGCAAGGTCCTTTATGCACCAATCGCTTGTAATGTGTGTTTCGCTTCACTTTGCTCTCGATGCCTCCTGATGGGGTCCGCAGGCTTGCAAGAAGCAGTATTGCCCTCAGCATCGCTTTCCAAAGGATCACAGCTGCACGAGCCTTTCATCAGTCACGGCTTCCTCATCCAAATCGCAACTGTCTCTACCAGCAGGGTCCAAGCTTTTCATAAAGACCTCCACTGCGCAGACATCGAACACACCCAGTTCCCGCGCCCGCCCTACGCCTTCAGTGTCCGGACCTTTGACGTCCAAGAGTGCCACACCCCTGAGCAATCCCTTCTCGAAGACTGACCGGTGAGTCGTGTCTCGGCCCTCTCACTTAGTAAACACTCATAACCCGTCAGCACTCTTTTTCCCTCCTCCCCGTCCAACTCTACACTACCATTATCATCGCTGACTACGGAACGCAAACCGTCACCTACCGAATGTCGGACGTCGTCCAATTCGAAATTATTGGATTTCGTGTCATTCGTTCCCCCATCTATTTTCGCTACGGCATAATACGATATCAGTCGTGCCAAGGCAGAAAGGGAAAGCAGAAGGAAGGCCATGTTGGAACGAGCGAGAAAGGGGGTAAGTCCGGGATTGAAGCAATAGTATCGTCGAAATGAATCCTGAAGCGACCGTAGCTTTTGACAGAGCAAGAGAAGCTGTTGCTGGCGGAGGAGGAGGCGCAACGTGCCAAGGACGTGTCCTCGAAGACGACCAAGGAGTGCACCGTTATGTAGCTTAGATGTGGATAATGAATTTGTGTATAATCGCCTAATAGCATCATGTACATACTTGCTAGTGGCGGGCGGCATCTTGTTACTGTTGCACGCAGTCAGGTCATCTCACGTGACTCCCCTTACTGAAGTGCATCCATGTCGGATTCAGAAAACGAATCAACAGTGCTCGGGAAGCGGGAACGGAACGAACAGTCTGGTGCTCCTGTTGCAGATGCTTCCACGCACAATGACGACCAGAGCGAGGACGGGGATATTGGGCCAATGCCCATACCCTCAGACACGAACGGGACCGTAAAGAAGAAACGAAAAGGTGGGTATCTCATATCTATTCTTGCTATGCACTCCTGAATCTGTTCTCGTCGACTAGTTCTCCCACACGAAAAGCTATATCTCGAACATCTTCCGAATGCAGACCAATATTACCAGTCCTTCATGCACAGGGACGCGTTGAACTTTTGTGTCATGACCAAGTACGCCTTGGGAACGTGCAACCAACACACTCCCCGACCCTTTTCTTCAGGACCGGCTTCCTCATTACCACATCCATCGACGGTCACTTGAAGTTGTGGAAGAAACAAGAAACAGGCATCGAGTTCGTAAAGCACTTTCGTGCGCACGCGTCACCTGTTGTCGGTGTCTCGGAGAGCGCAGACGGTCAAATGTTTGCCAGCATCTCAGAGGATGGATCGGTGAAAGTCTTTGACGTTGTGAACTTTGGTACGTGTGGTCCGTCCCTGGATAGAGTCGTTTGCGCGGACGCTGACTATTCCAGTTAGACATGATAAATATGCTTAAGCTTGACTTCGTGCCACATGCGTGCTGCTGGGTGCATAGGCGCGGTCAGGCTCAAGGACTGCTGGCGATGTGAGCCTTGGGATTCCTTTGCGCTGTCATATTACTTACTTCGCTCAGCTCTGAACGAAACAGTGGCATTATCAGGATATACGACGGCAGAGGTGACGATAAACCGCTTGTCTCGGTCGATAAGTTGCATCGTTCGCCCGTTCACTTGATATCTGTGCGTCTTGCTCCTTCGACCCTTGACCAAAGTGCTCAGAGCTGTTCAGTACAGCGACCGGTATGACACGGTCATCTCTGCAGACGAAAATGGGTTTGTCGAGTTTTGGCAACCTATTGAACCCTTTGAGCCGCCAAAGAACATCCATGGCATGTGGTCATTTAAAAGCTCAACTGATCTATATGAATTTAAAAAGGTATGGCCATGCTTAATTAGAAGGCAAAGTAGAGTGTCTAATTACCGGTGTTCCAAGGCGAAATCAATACCCACGTGCATCACCCTTTCTCCCGATTCCAGTTCGTTCGTGACGTTCTCTTTGCCCGATCGGCAGGTCCGCATATTCTCATTCCTGTCCGGGAGACTGACTCGGAAGTACGACGAATCCCTGAGCGCAATCCAAGAAATGCAACAAGCCGGAACGGCCGTGTACAAGGTCGAAGACATGGAATTCGGTCGACGTCTTGCAGTGGAACGTGAACTTGAGATGCCTGGTCCTGATGGGCGGATACCAGGCATGTGGAGCAACGTTATCTGGGATGAGAGTGGAGCCTTTGTTATTTACCCGACCTTGCTCGGGATCAAAGGTTGGTTTTTCTCGCCTACCTTCTTCGGCCCTCACCGATCCCTTCTAGTTGTGAATACGGTGACGAATCGCGTCGTCAGGGTATTGGGAAAGGACGAGGCTGTCCGATGGATGAACCTTGCTGTGTACCAGGGAGCACCTGCTAAGCGGGGACTCACGACGCTGGCCATGGCTGCATCTGCAAACCCCATCCTAGCCAACAAAGCTACCCGCGATCCGACGCTCTTCTGTACAGGCTACAAGCGTCAGAGATTCTATCTTTTCACGCGTTCAGAGCCAGAGTATGTCAGAAGGGGATATGGATGACCCGATATTGACAGCTTCCTTTAGGGACAGCAAACTTAATGATCGCGATGTCTTCAATGAAAAGCCTACGCGGGAAGAACAGTCGATTGCAACAGCCACGATAGTTGGCAAAGGGGGTCCATCCCCGCTCGCCGAGTCTGCCGTCATCCACACGTCCATGGGGGATATTCACATCCGGCTATTCCCCGATCAGGCGCCAAAGGCTGTCGAGAACTTTGTGGGTCACGCAAGAAGCGGGTATTTCGAGGGTATCATATTTCACCGTGTTATTGCAAAATTCATGATCCAAACGGGAGACCCACTCGGGGACGGCACCGGAGGCATGTCCATTTGGGAGAGAGAGTTTGAAGACGAGTTCTCGGACGACCTCAAACATGATCGGTGCGCCAGTACGCCCCATATGAAAGGAGTCGTCCACTAACACTACATCCAGCCCGTACACTGTCAGTATGGCTAATGCAGGTCCGAACACCAACGGTTCACAGTTCTTCATTACCACGACGGCAACGCCGTGGCTAGACAAGAAACACACGATATTTGGGCGCGTTTTTTCTGGACTCGAGGTTGTTCACACGATCGAGAATGTCAAGGTCAACAAGGCAGATAAACCGTTCGAAGACATCAAAATTATCAACGTAGATGTAGAGTAGCAGTTTTCACCTTGGGGCCATATATCATAGTGCTACTCTGTCCAGGGTTACTGCGTGGTGAGTGACAAGAGTGTGCATTCCAATGCACTCAAGACGGGCTGTGAATTTTACCTGGAGTCTCTCAGTCAATGTGCGAGATGACAATCCAACATGATCACAGGCAAGGGCTCGGGGGCAAGAAAATTTGATCAACGTGTGTTCTTTCCCAAGACGCGGTGTTGAACACGAGTGTGCCGTTTCCTTGAAAGATACCGTATAAACGTCCAGCGGTTCTCCACCCAGAAACGATGTCTGTCCCGAAGCTGCGGGGGAGTATGCGACAGGGTAGTCGATCATGACCGCCGCAAGCGGGACAAGGATATCTTCGGCGAACGAATCAGGCAAGGAGAGCATCAGCGCACCAGGGGATTCTGACATCAGGAGTCCCATGTGGCAGAGCGCGTCCCGGAACCTGTCGGGAGGTTCCGTCACCTGGGACAGGATCAGGGAGGGCACGGTCGCGGCCGAAGACGACCTTTTGTTTTGCTTACTGCCGACAGGCGCTCGTCCAGGAGGATGAAGACACACTCCCCGGCACCGCCGAGCACACCAGCGAGCTTCTCATGCAGGAGGGGCATGTGGACCAGGAAGGATTGCGCTGTGGGGGCGTGATGCCACCACACGACGTACGCGAACACGGAGCACTGTGGCCCTCGTCGTCATCGTCTGGTGGGCGCAAGGTAAAGGCGAAAACGCCTGCCGGCACACCTTTGCGCGGAGGGCTTCCAAGAGCGCGGTAAAGATCTGCCTCGGATTGGGCGGGAAGACCGCGTCTACCAAATAGCCTGTACTGTCGGACACCCATCACCCAGGGGAGCTCTGCAAGACGACTGGGAGTACTGACCGGACGCCATGCGCAACCAAGCAAGCATCGATGGCGAACCGGGTTTGCTTGGTGCGGGTCGATTGGCGCAGCTCCTTTATGTTCCTCATTTCGTCCAACACCAGAGCGAGAGACGCCCCGAACGATGTCGAATCCATGTGTAGAGTCACTTCTCACAAGTCCACATGCGAGTTATCCAGAGAGGCCTGATAAGGGCGGACGGTATCAAAGAATTGAATCCCACGACCGGCTCTGGCACAACCCCAAACTCGAAGTAGCCAGTCTTGTCCGACGACCATTCTCTGGCCAAAGGCTTGTTCTCTATAGTATGATGTATTGAGATACAGAAAGAGAACCACTGTCGCGAAAACTCATGCACCAGGTGCACTGTATTTGAGATTCTCTAATTCCGAGACATCCTTGTCCGCCTTCTCGATCCATCCGTGAGCTGCATAAACGACGTATGTGAGAAGCCCTGGGATGCACCACCACACGGTCGTCTGCCATGCCCTGCCTGCGTATACCGAGAGCAAAGGCCCAGCAGCCGACCATGCAAATGTTTCCAAGAAGCCGATCGCTCGAATGACACGGCCAGCGACGACAATGTTCCAAGGGTGCACGATCAGACCGAGGTTGACGTGAATGAGGATGGCGATGTAGGCCAGGATCCCGCTCATGTCCAGTGGAGCGTTGGCTCGGCTGGCCTCGGAGGATGGTGGAAAGATCGCAAAGAGCGGGGTCGTGCGATCTGAAAGCATGTAGATGGCATATCTACAGCACTGCGGCTCGAAGAGCGGACTCGTGAAATCGAACTAGAAGACGCACAGCGTGCAGGACAGTCCAAGCACGAGCTGCAGAGCGACTCGATTCTGCTTGTTTGAGGAAACGTTCTGTTGCTTGATTCGATCGACGACGTCTGCCTGTTCTGCGAATCGGTGAGCACACGGGGGTGGTGCACGCTGCGTGGAACTGTTACCCTGTTCGTCGAGCACCACTCTTTCGTTGTCGTGGTCCTCTGACTGGAAGGTGAACGGGTTTCGTTTCCGGACTGCCTGCATGGGTGGTGGGAGAGGGAATCAAGGACGGCCGTTACCGCGTCTTTTTGTAGGCGGGTCGGGTCAGCGGAGTCTGCCACAGCCTGGGTGCATGCCGGGGCAGATCCTGGGACGAGGGCGTTGTGCCTGTTTACGTGTAGCCCGACAGGGGCGATTGCGTCCAGATACGGCTTGCTCCCGACGTCCACGATGGCCTTCCCAGACATCGCCCCAGGCCAGTTCGACAACGCGCTGGAGGACGACGCTCCAAGACCAGGTGGCAATTACGTCGACGATGACCAGTTGCTCGAATGGTCGGAGCCGAGCGAAGACGGTGACGACGACGCTGACCAGCTGAGCGGAGACGACTTTGAGGACGACAGGGTAGAAGACGAAGACTGGGAGATCGCAGAGCGAGGTGGGTCTCTCTCTCATCCATCCATCCATCCATCCAGACCTACCAACGGCGCATTTCCAGACTTTACGAAGCAGTTCAATCGCCTGCGTCAGCATGTCGCTGTTCGCAGTGGAAACGCTCAGGGTACCGTATCTTGCACCAACCAAAACGCGGCCGTGGCACCGCTCCCTGTAATCAACCACCCCCGTGCCCAGGCTGCCCATGCGCGCGCGAGGGACAAGACGGCCACCCAACTGGCGGCACTGTCAAAGTATTCGTCGAGGATTTCCCAGATAGACCTTCCATACACTATGGGCGTTGGTGTCAACAGAAAGGGCCCAAGTTCGTATGCAAACACAAAAGACAAGTCAGATCGAGCCACTTCAGAACAGGTGCTCGATCCGCGAACCAGACTCATATTGTTCAAGATGATCGGTCGCGGACTGATCCAGGAGGTAAACGGGTGCATCAGCACAGGAAAAGAGGTGCGCGGTCTAATACGATCGTCCTCGGTCGCCTTATGTCCAGTCAGGCGAACGTATACCACGCGCTCACACCAGACTCTGCTCACTTGGCGCTCAAGATCTACAAGACGTCCATCCTCGTTTTCAAAGATCGCGACCGGTATGTCACGGGGGAATATAGATTCAGGAGAGGGTACAGCAGACACAATCCCCGCAAAATGGTGCGGCTGTGGGCGGAGAAGGAGATGCGTAATCTGAAGCGTCTAGCGACTGCTGGGATATACTGTCCAGAGCCCATGGAGGTCCGCGAGAACGTGCTTGTCATGAAGTTTGTGGGCGATCAAGACGGGTGGTATGCCTTGCTCACGAACCACGCGTCACCTGAGAATATGACGCTATTCCAGGGCCTCGCCACGGCTAAAGGATGCCAAGATATCGGCGTCAGAATATCCGTTGTTGTACCAGGAATTGGTGCTCAGCGTGCGACGAATGTATCACCAGTGCAGACTCGTGCATGCTGATCTTTCCGAGTACAACGTCCTCCATCACGATGGCCATCTGTATGTCATCGACGTTTCTCAAAGCGTTGAGCACGATCATCCGCATGCGTTTGATTTCCTCCGAAGCGACATCAAGAACGTGGAGGAGTTCTTTGGGCGCTTTGGAGTCCAGTGTCTCGGACTCCGACGGTGTTTCGAGTTCGTCACCAAGGACCGGCTGGAAGGGAGCGCGGGGCAGGAGGACGACGGGGCGATTCTGCGACGGTGGATCACGGAAGCGGGTGAATCCGCGCAAGACCTCCGACGGGATGTCGACGCGACGGAGAATGGCGAAGAGGACGTGTTCTTGCGGTCGTACATTCCGCGGACGCTGAACGACGTCTACGATCCGGAACGTGACATTGACGTCCTCAAGGGCGGCGACGTCACGCGTCTGATATACGCACGCACCATCGGCCTCGTCGACTCGTCGGCCGGGGGACATCACGTGTCCGGCGCCGGAGAGGCTTCCGACGGCGGCGACTCGGCGGACACGAGCGAAGAGGACGCCGAGGAAGCGGGGTCAGAACGGAGAGCACGTCGCGGCCATCGGCACGAGGATCGGGAGGCGAAAAAGGTGTGCATCTCGCCGAGTTGCTCGCACACGGCTCAGCGTTCCGCGTGCAGGAACGCAAGAAGGCGGTCAAGGCGGAAGCACGGGAAAGGCGGAAAAACAAGATGCCCAAGGCGGAGAAAAAGCGGAGGATCAAGCACGCCCGTCCGTGACGTGCATTGCCAGTAGCAAAACCGCACTCTACGTTACATTTTTCAATGGAACCAGATTCCAAAGTCCCCCCCCTAAGAATCCGTCACACAACCATGGCTGGCGTCTGCCACCGTCTTGACGTATTTGTATAGTGTGCCCTGGGTCACCTTGAGAGGTGGGGCTTTCCAAGCCTTTCTGCGGCGTTCCATTTCTGCGTCGGAGATGTCTAGTTCGATGGTATTCGACACCGCGTCGACCGAAATCGTGTCGCCGTCTTCCACGAGGGCAATGGGTCCACCCTCCTGCGCTTCGGGGACGACGTGACCAATGCAGAAACCGTGAGATCTGCGTACGCGCCCGGATCAAATTCGCTTCAACATGCACATCCTGAACGCTCACCCTCCGCTGAATCGGCCGTCGGTCAGGCACGCAACGTCGTGGCCCAGCCCCGCACCTATAATCAAGCTCGTTGGCTTTAGCATCTCCCGCATACCAGGGCCTCCTTTGGGGCCGAGGTATCGGAGAACGACGACCGTCTTTTCACCTCGTCGAATGCTGCCCGTCTCGACGGCCGTAACAAACTCCTCCTCAGTGTCAAACGTCCGGGCCTTTCCGGTAAAGCTTAGCCCTTCCTTGCCCGTGATCTTGGCAACCGCACCGCCAGGAGCCAGGTTTCCCCGCAATATCCTAGCACTCTGCATTTCACAATCAAACCCGACACAGTGAGGGATGGTCTCACCGAATGTGCCCGGTTGGTTTAAGGGGATTTTCAAGTGGGCGAACGATGTCTTGGCTGGCAGAAAGCTCGCCGTACTTGTGAACCCATCGCTCAAGGTTCTCTCCCAGAGTTTTCCCCGTGACGGTCAACGTGTTCCCGTCGATATAGTCGTGTTTTAATAGGTAATGAAGCACCTCTGGGTGTAATTCGAATCGACTTTCCAAAAAGAGAACGAAGGACATACTGGGTACACCACCGATTTTGCTAAGGTCCTCCATCACGTATTTACCACTCGGCTTGAGATCAGCCAAAAACGGGGTGGCATCCGAAACCCGGGCAAAGTCGTCCACAGTGAGCGGGACCCCAACAGAGTGTGCGATGGCGATCAAATGCAGCACTGCATTGGTTGAGCCGCCAAGGATCATTACTAGAGTCTGGTTTCAGGGAATCCACTTAGGGCCGCATCACGACGACGTGCAGGGTGGAATGGACACACCATTGCATTTTCAAACGCAGCCTTGGTCATGATATCTCGGGGCAAAATATTTTTTTCGACAAGATTCCGCATAGCAACACCAACAGACTTGCATTCTTCTATCTTGTCCACAGATTCGGCGGGGAAGGACGACGAGCCCGTCAACGTCATTCCGAGTGCTTCGGCGGCGCTGGCCATGGTGTTTGCTGTGTACATCTTCGGGAGACTGAGTGTCATGACGTAAAAGAGGACCGGACACTACCCACACCACCGCAGGCACCCGGCCCAGGACAGGCATGTCGTACGGTATTATAACGGTATGCTTCTGCTTCGGGAGTTTGTCCGTCCTGCAGATACTTTCCGTATGACTGGAAGGCAGAGATGATGTCAAGCTGGGGCTGCCCCTCGCACGAACCGGCGAGGATGGTGCCTCCATAGACCATCAGGCCAGGCCGGTTGAGCCTTCCGACTGCACACGGTGAGGCACGACCCAGACCTATCGACGGGTTACGTACGAGCCATGAGTACTCCGGGCATGTTTTTGTCGCACCCCGGGACGACCACCATGCCGTCGAGCCAATGGCCACCTGCGGCGGTTTCCACCTGATCAGCGATGAGGTCTCTTGATTGCAGTGAATAGTTCATTGCCGCCGTCCCATTGCTGATGCCATCGCTGACGCCAACGGTGCCAAACTGGTATCCGATCATTTCGGCCTCGCATACGGATGATTTGATGACCTGTCCGAGTCCGAGTAAATGTTTGTTACACCTGTTTGACATGTCATTTCATCTTGCACCGTTTGGCCCGTGTCACGGGAAAAACGCTCACGGGTTGCCCTCGTACCTGGAGCAGAGGTCAGAGACGGTGGGAAACAAGGATCATTGCGGACGGGTTACCAGACGCTACCAACGCCGACCATGGCCTTTTGAAAGTCGAGGTCGTTGCTGACGCCGTCCGTCGCGTACAGCATGGCCTGTGAATCAATTCGACCGGTGGTGCGCGGGTATGCTGGGGAGAGCCGACCTGACTGGCGCCCTGATCTTTGGGCTGGGTGACGATCCTGCTGTAGCGGTTCATGACCGGTTTCTCCCCGCATTTTGGACCCGAGGACGAATACGACCTCGAGATCCTAGCGACCGGGCTGCGGCAGCATTTGGATGTCACCGACGAGAGCATGGCGTGCAAACAGACGGTGTACCTTTACAAGACGTTCAACCGTGCTGAGTCAGCCAAAGTGTCGCCATGTTCCGTTTATCGCCGTGCGTCGCCCGCCAGTTCCGCTGCACTTGGACCCTGGTCGAGTCGTCGAAATATGGTTTTAGAATGGAGAAACGTCAAGTCAACTGCGGTGCGTGTGGATCTCGGGGCTGCTAGGTGGGTCCGGATCCAATACGTCGGGGCCAACCTTTTTTTTTTTTTTTTTTTTTTTTGTTGGGTGGCTCTGTTTCGAGGACCGTCGCCATCATGCACTGATGCCTCGCCGCCGCTGCCGGGGGGATGCAACCATCATGCACTGTCACGGTCACATTGACCACGGTGCTCGCCAGGCACTCGCGGGGTGCGGGACGAGCACAGTGTCACTCCGAATTGCTTGCCGTCGGCATCTGAACGCCATCACACTTGTGACATCGGGCCTTGTCACTCGCCATCTTGGCCAGCGCTCGGCTCCTGGCCGGCCCGGTGCTGGCCTGGAGCACCGATCCTCCCCTCCGCCCTCCTGGTCGAGAAAGCAGGACCCGCTGCGGACGTGGGTGAGCAGCCGAGACATGACTGACGGTCCGAAAAATTAAGCTACACAGTCTTACCACACGACGGGATCCACTTGGCCATATGCGGCAGACGAGTGACCACGGCAAGGGCATCGAGCGACCCCTCGATCAATCCTGTCCATGTTTCATGTTTGTCATTCCACGGGTCGACCACAAATTGCGAATATGGGACACGAGCCAGTCTCCGATGTGTCCCTCCGACACGCTCGGTGGGCACAGAGACGTGCACATCGCACACACGACGGCGGACTCGCATCGCGGCGATGCGCGAGGTAGATGGTGCTGGACCGGGAGAACAACGTCGACGGAATGCCATCCGATCGATTCGAATTTCAAAGGGTTGCCTCAAATTTTCTCGGGCGACGATGAGAACAACCCGCGGCTGTGACGCTCCCGGCTCCCGACGACAACAGAGGGGCGGCGCACAGAAAGCCACCTGTTTGTGCACGCTCGTCCCAGAAAACCCTTCTTTTGGGACCGCATGCCAATGCGCGGATGTAATCGATTCCTCCGTCTTTCCTCCCCCTCCTTTTCGTATCCACGCCTGCTTGCTCTCTGTCGCCTCCGCAAGACCGTCTGTCCTTGCCCCCCAGCACCTCTCGACGGCGTATGGCCTCTGGTCCCCTCGAGATCTACTTCATTGCATGCTTCCATTGACGCACACACGCCCCAAGACCCCCATTCGGATCCGCCATGTGCAGACCACCATCGGGCCATCGTGCGCTATCGAGTGTACGCGACCGGGAAGACAGCGAGAGTGAACACGATCAGGGCGAGCCCTCGTGGCAGGCGCACGGGTCATCTGAGCCACCGCACGCCTTGGAGAGGCGTCGAAGCATAGATCAAGGGCGTCACAGACCCTATGACATACCTCTGCTAACGCACGCATTCGAGTGGCCCTCGTCTGGGCGGGACGAACGCCCACCAAGATTCCCGCCGCGATTCAGCCCCGGCGCCGAGCCACCGCCCACACCGATGATGGACCCCCCGAGCGGGACGGCCTCGGTGCAGTCTCACCACGGTGAGCGCAGGGAGATTGTCGAGAGACAGACCGACCTGACATCGAGGCAGAGGAGAGCGAACCCGGACTCGGCCGACTGCCACACGACCTAGATTCACAATACGGCCGGCACCGCTCCGCACCGTTGTACGGTTCGGACGATTGGGACAGGAGAGTGTCCTTTGGGACACTGCCGCCGCCAGGAACCCAGCCCGAGGGCAGCTCCTCGCGGGTCGTGCTACCGCCAGTGAGCCATTTGCTCGGAGAGCTGGGAATGCTGTCGCCGGAACAGACTGATCGGGGGCCGGTGCTGCCTCAGCTGAGGCTGCCGGAGGAGCGGGTTGCGAGTGCGGCGCCTCGAGAGGAGGGAGAGCGGTCGAGCGGGCGGATGGAGATGGGCGGGCAAGGCGAGGAAAAGCGGCCGGTCGCGAGGAAGATCTACGTCGCGTGTGATTTCTGCAGAGGTGAGCGGCGAACGAGGGCACCACCGGGGAGGAATATGACGACGACATGTACAGGCCGGAAGCTGCGCTGCGACGGGGGGCGGCCGCGATGCTCCAACTGCGACACGCGGTCGCTCGAGTGCAACTACCAGGAGCACCCGCGACGGCGAGGGCCGGGCAAGGCGCCGAAGGGCACCCGGAAGAAAAGGGGGAGGCGAGGCGGCGGCGGCGGCGGTGAGGGTCCGGACAGGGCCGGTCCATCGGGCGCCCCATAAAAGGGAATTTGGGCGGAGACAGCTCTACAAGAATAATATTATATAATTATATATTATATACTTCCGCGGTAGAGTAAATACATAATCTGGAGGTAGGACGGAGTGTTCCGATTGGCTCGGTATCTGACGCTCGGCTCCGTTGTGGTCCCTCTTTTATCATCCCCGCGCCAGCCTCGCCTCGCGGGCAACCCTCGCACTGTCTCCCCGGCACGGACGACGCCATGTCCCTCGTCGTCGACAACAGCGAGCTCGCCTTCGTCCCCGACAGCACCGACCGCCTCCCGTCCCGCCAGCACATCCGCCCCTCTACCCCCCTCGTTCTCACAAACCACTGCATGCACCCCGGAACCGCCCCCAGCGCCCTCGATCCCCTCCCCGGCAACGTCAGAGGCTACACCCTCATGGTCGCCGGCCAGCGCACCGGAAAGACCTCCTTCCTCCGTCTCCTTCTCGACACCAGCGACATCTCCCCCTCTGCCAGCAAGGACCAGCTCGCCTCCGTCGCCAAGTTCGTCCAGGGCTGCAGCGGCCACACTTCCCACATTCGCTCCGCCTCCATCAACGTCGACCTCGCCCTCGACCCAAACTCCCCTCCTCTCGTTCTCGCCCTCACCCTCATCGACACCCCCTCCCTGGACTTTGCCGACGACCATGCCGCCGAGCGGACAATTCAGGAAATCATCCGCCAGGTCGACTCCCGATTCGCAGACGGCATCGACGACGTCAGTCTTTCCTCTTCCACCCCCTTCCCCCCTCCCTCTCACTCTCCCTCCAGGACCGGAAAGCACACAGTGGGGACCACAACATTCACCTGTGCGTTCCCTCGGCATGGGCGCTTACGCCCGTCTCCTACGTACAGCTGACCCTCCGCACAGCTGTATATACTTTCTGGATCCCGACCTGATCGTCCCCCCTTCCGTCCCCGGCCCTCCCGCCCCTCTCGTGTCCAGAGCGCGCACCAACAGCTTCTCTCATACCGACGCCGAGCCTGTCATTCTTGAGCCACCGGTGACCACCAATCCCATCCTCTGCCGCCCAACGCTTCCCGCCGTGGAAATAAACACAATCAGAAGGCTGTCTGCCCGCGTCAACGTGCTTCCCGTGGTAGCACGCGCGGACACGTTGACAAACGACCGTCTAACAGCTGTCAAGATGGCCGTACGCCGAGATCTCGCAGAAGCCGGCATTGGCTTCGGGATCTTCGATATGGACACGCACCCGCAGTATCAGCATCGCAAAGATGTGGCCGAGGCTGGCCTCCCTGTCAAAAGTGAAATGGTCAATGGCTATGGCAGCCACACGACCAGGTCTTCTCCCGGTCAGCCGTCTCCTCCGACCCCGCCCGCGACCCCTTCCTTCTTGCGCCTTCCTTACGCCCTCATATCTCCCGAAATATATTCACACAGTGACGGTGTCACGCGTCTTCCCCTTTCGCGCCACGAACTAGTCCAACAGTACACCCCGTCCCCGCACCTACCTGGCTCCTCCAAACTTGTTCGCGGCAAGTTCACACGGAGCTACCGGTGGGGGTCCATGGATGTGCTCGACCCCAGTCAGTGTGACTTTCTGCCATTACGATCCGCCATCTTCCACCACATGGAGGTCAGTGACGCCGACGATCGCTCCTTGTCAAGTTGATGACACCGTGATGGATAGACGCTCCAGAAATACACTCGAGAGTATCTTTTCGACAAGTTCAGGAGTGAATGTCTCCTTCAGCACCACTCGGCCAATCATTCTCTCCATGCGCACCAAATGCAACAGAACATACTTCCACGCACCCAACTTGCTGCTCTCTCCCACACGCCACGGCCCGTCCTGAGCATCGAGACGTGCGGACACGGGCCCGTTCGGCACCCTTCTTTATCTATTCCCCGAGATGTTCCGCCAGGGGCAGACCCGCGTGCCATGCCTATTTCGAGGACCATTGCGGACGGTTCGGCTGTTCCTCCCAACAGCATCAAGAGCACTGGCAGTAAGCCGCGTTCGCACCTCTAGTCGACGACGCATTTAAGCATTTCACCAGGGTCCTCGAAACAAAGGACGAAGAAGATCACTGTTGCATGCAACTTTTGCCGCTGTACGTCACAGCAGTTCTTTCGATTCGGACTGAACCAATCGTGTCATAGCTCGTAAACTCAAGTGCGATGGAGGGCGTCCCGCCTGCGGTCAGTGTGTCAAGCGATCCAATCCCTGTGATTACATGCCGCAGACCAGCAAACGGCGCAATTCTCACAGGCGGAAGGAAGACGAGAGCGAGTCCGAAGGCAGTGCGGAGGAGAGATCGGCGGACGAGAACGATCCATCGGCCTCACCCGAGGTGCCCTCCCAACCGTTGTCGCGAAGGAGTTCCAATGTCGAGAAGCGCCCCGTTCTGGAGGGCTTCTCGCACGCTGTGGCTGGACCGTCTGAGCCACGGGAACCACTCCCAAACGTGATGCCGGTCATCCGGCAGAAACACGCCCCCTCTGGACCCCCGCCTCCAGACGGACGCTCCCTTTTCAAGGATAATGAACTCCCGCATATCGCCACGCTCGCGCTTCCTGAAGGGTCCCCAGCGGCAACCATGACGGCGCCCCCGCTGCCACCCATCAGGCCAGCGTCAGAGCAGCAAGCTGCTCAAAGGAAGCGTGCGTCCACCGTGCCGGGAAGGACACCCCGCCAAACGACCAGTGCAGGGCCCAAGGTGGTCGCTTGCAACTTTTGCCGAGGTGCGGTGCCGAACAAAGTCCAGCGTGCTTGCGCTCATGTCGATTATAGCGCGGAAAACCAAATGTGATGGTGCTCACCCGGCGTGTTCGAGTTGTGCGCGGCGTTCACTGCCGTGCAACTACAACCACGATAGCAGCAGCAACGGTGTGGCCAAGAAGGGCTCTCGACGTGCCTCCCTATCATCAAAAATCCCGCCAAGCGTCGTGGCCCCATCGGTACATTCACCTCCCATCCAATCGCCCCCTTCTTCCACCGTCGTTGGTGACGTACGTTATCAGAACGGCACCCCTTTGGAGGACGCACTGGGGGAACCGATGGACAGCGACCTGAAACGAAAAATCGACGACATCGAATCTTCCCAGATCCAAAAGAGAATGAGGGTGGACGAATCCACTGGTCACATTATACCCTGAAGGAACGCTAGCACCACACATTTACCGGAGGTTTTGGCTACCCCGCGAGTCTTCTTGTCACCTCCGTACGTTCCATGCCGTATCTTCCATCCAGGTATGGACTGTAGAGGGATGGATTCGCTCATGCTTGCTCCGTGGAAGCATACTCTCACATCAGCTCGGAAGTCGTCGAATTGTCAGTTTGGGGATATCTCGTTTATCGCAGTCGGACGTCTTGTATTGTACTTTTTTTCTGCCTCTGGTTCTGAAGTGTCTCGACGTTGCATTCACTGTCTTTTTTGTTTTCTTTGACCACAGCTATCTGTATGTATGTCTGGAAAGTGAAGTTGACAAGACAGCGGGACGCGTTGTGCGAATGTGTGATGTCCGTTGCCATGTCGGGGTCCCTTAATTCTTATGCGAGTGTTTGAGAGCGGCCTTTTTCATACAAAGACATCTGCGCCGTCCCGTCTCGTCCTATCATCCACCGGACGGCGGGCGTTCTCGACTTGTTCCCCCCCCCTTGACGCTCGTTTCGCGTACCAGCCATGTTTACGTTCCGGAAGCGACCCAGGGCCAACAGCGCGGGCAGCATCGCTCCGCTCAAGACATCCCCGTCGCTGCCAGAGCTCAGCCCCCAGGGCATTCCGTGGCCAGCGAACCTCGTGGATGTCTCGGTCCTGCGCGATACCCCCCCGCTCCCGGAGCCACACCCATACCAAGGTGCGGTGAAAAGCTCTCTCCGCTCCCTCGACCATGCCCCCATTCCTTTCCATAAACCGTTTCGATTTCACCTAGGGCACCCTTCCGAGACGCCAAACGCGAAGGATAGTAAAATTTCTGACCTGTACATATCGCCCCGCCCCCCTTCCGCGTTCGAGAGCTGGAGGAGTCCATCCAGCGCTGGCACTACGACGCGTCGGACCCAACGCAGGAACCGCGCCCCACCGGCGTTCAATCTCATGGTTCGTGTTGTCCCTCCGATGCCGATCCGTCCGCTCAAGCGTGTACCAGGTCGTCGGTGCCCGTGGCACCGGCAAGACGTCCCTCTTGCGCCTCCTGCTCGACACCGCCGTCGTATCCCCCGCCGCCACCGGTGACCAGCACGCCGCCTTGAGTCGCTTCCTGAAAGGCGAGCCTAGGCACACCCAGACCATCAATACTGCATCCGTCGAAATATGCGAGTCCCGGTTCGACCGGGTGCTTTTGACGGTCATTGATACGCCGGGCCTGGATTTTTCGCTGGGAAAAGAGCTGAGCGTGGAGCGGCAAGTCACTGGCATCATCAAATACATGGACGAACAATATGCTGCCACCATGAACGAGGTGGGTGGGCTCCGACTGTCCCGAGATACGCTCAAACTGAGACCGTTCAGGAATCCAAAGTGGTCAGGGAGAGCAGAGGGGACCAACATGTGCATCTGTAAGAGAATCTGGCCGCTGACACCGCTGACACCATCGTCTGACTGTCGTCAGATGCATCTTCATGATTGACCCCACCTTGACACGGAATGTCGCTCGCGGACAGTCTGTACACGAGAGGACCGTTTCGGGGGCCACGATCTCTCCGTCTCCGAACGTCGATCAGCCCGACGAGTACTCCGGTGACATCATGATGTCACCCGCCGAACTGCGTGTGATCAGCCGCCTCTCAGCGCGGGTCAACGTGCTTCCGGTCATTGCCAAGGCCGATTCTCTCACGGACGAAAGGCTGTTGTCTGTGAAGACGGCCGTGCGTAATGGGTTGCGACAGGCTGGCCTGGATTTTGGCGTTTTCTCAGCAGCCAAGCGTAGAGAAGAGCCTCATTTGCAATCGTCGTTCCAGGAAGAGGCTACGCAAAACGGGGTCAATGGGACAGCCCATCACGCCGAGAATGGCGATGCCCACGGTCTCACTGATGGCGACGTCGAGACAGACAGAGTGGCGCGCGCTGTGATCACACTCAGAGGGGCTCGCGCGTCCCGCTCCCGCTCGCGATCGCGTCGGGATCTCTCGTCTATCGCCCTGGACGAAAGGGTGCCTCGGTACCCTGATGAAATGGAAGAAGAGACGGTCGCCAACATCCGGTTTTCTGCGCAGACTGTAACCAGAGTTGGCCTCGATGCCTTGCTCCCGTTCGCGCTTATCACTCCAGAAACGCTGGGTTCACCTCAAAGGCTGCGGGCGACCGCCGAATCAGAGTATTCGCTCGGGCACGAGGACGCGGAAGGAGCTTTGGACTCTGCCGAAGCGGCGACCAGACACAGCCCCATGGCATCTCGGAAATCGACTGCATCTATCATTCCTCGAGAGAGTCTTAGAGGCGTGTTCACGAGAAAGTTCCGATGGGGGACTGTTGACGTACTCAACCCTGAACATTGCGATTTCGCTGCGCTTCGAACGGCCATCTTGCTAACGCACATGAAGGTTCGTGAGCACCAGTTTACGTGGCCGGCTGGCGTGGACGGACACAATACTGATCGATGTGGCAGGTTCTCAAGGTGCACACTCGAGAGGTTCTGTACGAGAAATACAGAACCGAGAAGCTTCTCGCGAAACGTGCGACACGATCCATAGGCCCAGAGGAAGCGAAACGTCTCCTTGAAGGTGGGTTGTTATTCCGCGCTCCTGGCGGCGAGTGCGTGTTGATGCACCCACACAGATCTCGGATTGTAGCATTATATTTAAAGCCTCCTGAACTGTTGTCGTGTTCTTGCTTACCCGACTGTTCCTTGTCATTTCGTTTTTTTTTTTTTTTGATTCAGCGGATCGGCCACCCTTATTTTTGTTTATTACGGCACTATATGTGATACCTACTGTTCACGACTTGGTACTGACCCTTTGTTTTCTTGCATTCACTTCTATGCGCGTCGGATTGTATACCCGACAGCGTACTTGTAGCACGTTTGATTGATATATCTTGCTTCTGGAAGCGTGGAAGTCTACTTTACAAGATCCGGAAGGAAAGCAGGAGCACGAGGACAGCGTGGACATACGTCCGGCGCCTCATGCATGCTGACCCGCAAGTCGGTCGACGTCCTCCTGCGAGAGCCCGTCCAACCGTTGCAAAAGGTAGTCGACCTGGGCGTGGCGTCAGCGCGGGTGACGATGGGGACCAGTGGCTGTCAGCACACCTCGACCTCCTTTGTCAGGGGGATGATATAATTCTCGTACAGCTCGACGACGCCGTCCACGTCTATCTTGGCAGTGCCGTCCGCAGGGGACGCATCGCCATCGGGATTGAGATCCTGGGCGTATGTGGAGGCCTTTTTGCGGAGACGCAAGAGGACCTTGCGCTCGACCTCTGGTTTCGTTATCAGCGCTTCGAGGGCTTGCCTGTTCCGGTCGCGAATGTGAGGAACAAACGCGGCAGGGTTAGCGGAGAACTTGGACTCGGAGACGAATTTCCCTGAATGGCAGTCAGCCACTGTTCGGACGAGGAGGGAACGGGGCCAGATACCGTAGTGGACGCGCTTGCTGATCGCCTGGAGGACCTCGACGTCGATGGTAGCGGCACTGCCGTAGTTGCCGTCGTCCTCGAGCTCGTCGTCGCCGGCGACGCCGTTCAAGCGCCTGGCCGCGGAGAGGGCGAGGGTGGCATGTTGTGTGATGCGCGGGACGATGGCGCGGGTGTAGAATGCGAGTATGGACGGGTTTGCGTTGACGGTGTTCGGATAGAGGATCTTTGGGAAGAGAAGCGGATTGAGGACGGGGGGGGGAAGATCGGTCGTAAACGGGTATTCGTCCGGACTGCGGGACGCTGAGTGGGGCGAGAACACGCGGACGGGACGGATGCACACCTGGTGTATCTGCGTGCCTTGGCTGGGAGGGGGGGTCAGCATGCGCGCGCACGGTGCTGAGCGGGACGGACCATGGAAGCTTTCGATCTCTTTCAAGAACCACTGGAGCCAGCTGCCGTCGAAACCGAGTTCGCTGAGTTCGGGGAAGACGCCAGCGGTGTACATCCGCGGGTTGTGGGCGAACTGGGCGCGCTCGATGAGGTCAAAGATGATGGTGTCTTCGAGGCGGACGAGGACGGATCGGATGCGCTCCAGCGAGAGCGGGTCCTTTTCGAGCATGAAGTTTTGGGACAGCATCTCGGGCACGTCGAGGGAGGTCGAGGTCGGGGAGGCGGGGCTGCTGCGAGGCAGCTTATAAGGCCTCCGGATCCGATGCTCGCGTGCCCACGCGGGCTGGTCTCACAGCCCTGCACTGCGAAGATATCCCCTATCGGACACTACGTCGGGCGGCGGCGGGATCGCTATAAAACCCATCCCGGCAAGCAGCGAGACTCCTTCGAACGCTCCACCATGACCCCACCTGCAGCGACACTCCCCGACTACCACCTCACAACCCTTGCCAAAAAGTGGGACCTCGCCAGAGAAACCGCCGAGTACGATGTCTGCGAGGACTACGAGGGCAACTATCGTTTCGCGCCCATCGAGGAGGCCCAGGTGTCGAGGGCCATGATCAAACGGTCAGGCCCCCTGCTCACCGTCGCACACGAGCGGCGCTCACCCGTGCGCTCAGCTACTTCAACATCATGTACGAACGAGCCGTGTCGGACGTGGTCATCGTCGGGGCTGGCAGTGCAGGTCTGTCCTGCGCTTACCACCTCGCGACGAGCCGGCCAGACCTCAAAGTCACCATCCTTGAAGCCAACGTCGCCCCAGGGGGGGGTGCTTGGCTCGGTGGCCAGCTGATGACACCGATGGTGGGCATCTGTCTCTGTGCAGAATCACGGCGTCGCCGAATCCCCCCTCCCTAGGTCGTCCGCAAGCCCGCGGATCGATTCTTGCGGGAACTTGGCATCCCGTATGAGGACGAGGGCGCTTTCGTGGTCGTCAAGCACGCCGCTCTCTTTACCTCTACCATCTTGTCGCGGGTCCTGGCTCTTCCCAATGTCGTCTTGATGAACGCCACTGCGGTCGAGGACCTCATCATCCGCACAGACTTCCAGGGCCGCCAGCGCGTCTCTGGGGTCGTCACCAACTGGACGCTCGTCTCCCTCAACCACGACACGCAGTCCTGCATGGACCCCAACACGATCACCGCACCCGTGGTGATCTCCGCGACGGGTCACGATGGCCCTATGGGCGCATTTTCAGCCAAGCGACTCGTTAGCGCGGGCTTGCTCAAGGAACTCGGAAACATGAGGGGCTTGGACATGAACCGCGCCGAGCCGGCGATCGTCAATGGCACACGCGAGGTGACTCCCGGACTTGTCATGACAGGTGAGCGGTCCTTGTCCACTCGCGACGGACGGACCGTGACCATTCCGTAGGGATGGAATTGTCGGAGCACGATGGTGCGAACCGCATGGGCCCTACGTTTGGGGCGATGATGGCGAGTGGAATCAAGGCCGCCAAGGAGGCCATCAGGATCCTCGATTCTGCGCAGATTGTCGACGGCAAGGTCGTCGCGGTCCAGTGAAATGTCGTGTCTGTTGGCGCAGTAGCACGCTTGTACATTGTACTTGGTTATCTAATCGATTGACTTGCTCTGCAACGGTGATGTCGTCCAGGGAGAGCCCAAGAGAGCGCGCGCGTGCGCTCGTCCGCGTCAAGGATGCCCTCGAGGCAGAGATCGGCTCGCAGCTCTCCATCCTCGGGGCACACAACTGCGACATGACGACCCCCCTCGTCGACCCCGATGGCTTTCCGCGCGCCGACCTGGACATTTATGCGATTCGCTCTGCCCGCGTCCGTATCATCGAGCTCAGAAACGATCTCAACCACACCATGACTGAGATCGAGAAGGCACTGCACACGGTCTATGATCCCTCTCTCGCACCTCCTCCTTCTCCGGCAGCACCCGCCGGCGCACCACCGACACCAAGCACACGCGTGGCAGAAAGCCTGTCTCCCTTTGCCAAAGTAGACGGCGTCGCACCTGGGAGTCCCGCCGCACACGCAGTACGCGCATTCCCCTGCTCTTTGGATGGCGTTGCCGATGCACCCCACAGGGGCTTTACCGCGAAGACCTCCTCCTAAAGTTTGGTCATCTGACGGCCGCCTCCTTCTCGGCCTCCTCTCTCGAACCTTTGGCTGACCTCGTCAGCCGTAGTGAAAATGTAAGCGACTCGGCGATCATGATGCGCCAACTTGTCAGGCCAACATCCTCTAGCGCGAACTGTATATTCAGGTCCTTCGCGATGGACAGCAATTATCGTTGCAGTTTACCCCCCGAAAGGGTTGGGGAGGCAGAGGCTTGCTCGGGTGCGCTCATTTCCAACCGGTCGTGAGTCTGCTTATCCGTCACCGTCACAAGCTGCCACATTGTGCCTTATGCTGCGTCATGAGTTGTTGCCCATGCTGGCGGACGTACGAGAATGCTGGAAACTGGTGACCTCCTTACACCAACTCGCAAGAAACGACGCTTCCATGGATAATGCGCGGCCGCCACAATGGATCTTTGTTTACCTGGAGGGGTCAAGGGGGATATTCTACTGGTCCTATAGAGTCCCTGTCAACCATGTTTGTCAATGTACTCCACAATACGCACGCCAACGTCTGCGCATTCCGACGTCCACACGTTTGATCGAGCCGTTTGTCTGCACTTCAGTAGCAGATCAGAATGCAACCTCTACAGACTACGAGAACGTTGGGAGGCGGATCCGTCCCTTTATTTTTTTTCGTGTTCTCACACGAGTCGCCTCGTCAGGTATTACTTCAGCTAGGGATACTGTTTGTCAGTTCTGATCTTCGCCGCGGGATGATACTGCAACAGCACGCCAATCAACTGCCATGAGTTATCGTGTTTACAAGTGGTCTACTTTCCTGCCCCCGACTGGACTCGTTCGTGACTTCGTTGAATGAGACACCCAATTAGCCTCGGCAACTCCAGTGTTCTGCTTCAGCACGTCGCACAAGAAGAACGTGAAACCTGTTCGACGTCGAAGCACATCGGCGGTCGTGGCCGGTCCCGTAGGCCAGACTTGAGCTTGCCAGTGAGTAGAGCAGGAAGCCATCTTGGGGGCGCGTACCGAGTGTCACAAATGTCCGCCCGCGTAAACTGACGACGTGGATGCAAGTTGCTCTGGCTTTTCGCGGTGGCGCCGGGCGCACCACTAGCACGCCGCTGGTGAAATCGTTGCCCACCCGAGACAAGTAAGGCTGATTAGACGCGAGACGAGGAGCGCGCTACCTTTCGGGGCCCATCTATGCAAATCGAAATGGCGGTGCTTCTTGCGATGACAAGATGCTCCCGGCGGCTCTGCGCAGTATACGGAATTCAAGTCGTCAAGTTACGACCGCAGGCAGTTGCGATCTCGAGACGCTTGTCTGTTCCCAAAAGTCGCACTGTGAACATGAGAACGTAGGGGTCATACTATTCCTGACGCCGTGGTCGAATGGACCAAGGTGAGCGGCCGTCGGTTTCCAACTGAGCTCGGCAGTAGGTAGCATGTGTGTCCCAACAGGCTATCACTGATCGGCGATGGACATGGTTCACGAGTTGGGACGAGCGGCACGCGAAGGGGAACTAGGAAAAGGGAGCGTGAGCGCGACCCATTAATGTCCGTGGCACTCGTGAACCACTTGAATTCGCCTAGCTTGGTTGGTACATCCGGTCGCCGGACCTTTCGGTTGATGGCGACCGTCTCGGTGTAGGACATGTCTGAGTAGCGCGGCCGCGAGATAGGATTCGGTTCATTGTCCTGATGCAAAAGCAAAGGACGGATCACGACTGTCTGCCGATACGAAAGCCGTCCGAGTACCTGACGAATCGAGGGGGCGACTTTGTTTTCATCGCCCGAGCGTGGTCGAGAACGAGATAAGGCTACCGACTCAAGATCGCTCACCCCTGGTAAAATCAGTACTTTCAGTAGTGATTGCCGCATGGCCAGGTTCATTACAGCAGGTAACCACACTTTGCTGTAGACAGGTCGATCACTAATTGAATGACATTCGTTAGTACAATACAGATAAACTGCCGCAGCATCACGAGCAATGAAAGTCGCATGGTCAAAAACCGAAGAATAGCCCGTTACTCTACTCCGAAGCCTTCCGTTTCCCTGGTTCAAGAATCAGCATGCAGCCCCAAGTGAATGAAAATTCGTCGTACTCAATTGCATATATTAACTTCCTCTCTAGGCTTTCATAATCTTCATAAGGGGGGAGCTCAATCCTGTTGAAGCAAGTGTGACTCCGAGGTAGTTGCGAAGGATCTCCAGACTTGTCGATCGTAAATCTCCTAGGCCCATCTGATCCCTGAAGATCCTTGAAACCGTTGACGGGAACTCGTGATGTCCCTGTTGCAAACTGCAGTAAACGAGCCTTGCGCTCGGTTGGCCAGCTCCGGATGCATTGCCAAAACCATTCAATGACCTGGTCCGTCTTCTCGTAACCGCGGTAATCGGTATACGAGATCCAATCATCCCTGCCGGTCGATGAAGTCAGTCGTCAAGTCGAGTCGTTGAAAAAATAGCGCACGTGTCAATCTCGGACATGCCACCAATCAATAGCTCCAACTCTCGTTCATCAAACACATCAATCAATTCTGCTGGAATGAGCTCCCTAAACCCTTCAAGGAGTGCGGTGGTTTGTTCTCGTATTCTGGTCTTGGTACGGTATTCAACGACAGCCTCGACATACTCCTTTTTGTTCTCTTCAGTAACAGCAATATTGGCTCCTCCAGGCTTGAGTTCTACTTCAATGATTTCTCCGAAGCGGTCTTCTGTCACCGAGAAAGTCTCGTCAAGAACGTCCGTGATATCGTTATTCCTATGTTAGCACATCTAGTTAGCTAGCCACTTGGGATAATGAACAGTCCTCACAGCATCCATACTAAACTTCGATGCAAGTCTGCATCCACGGCTTCCAAGTCCGAAAGGGATGGCTTTCTGCCGAGGATCGTCTTGTAGAAGCTTGGGACGAAGTAAGCATCCAAGAATCGCCTATGGAATATCCCCAATCCTATGATCCTGCCAATGAACCTAAAGTAAGTCAAGTGCTCGGGATTGATGCCCGACATCCAATTGATCTGGAGGGTGTAATTGTCGTGTGCCGAATATTGGAAAAGCCCATACGACGGATCGAAGATCTCGTGAGAGATCAGGAAGAACCACTCCCTGACGAGATCGTGAGGAATGAACTAGAGGTATGTCACTTGTCATACCTGGAGACACCTCCGTAATCTAGACCATCCTCACCCTCGAACCTGACAACCAGCCGTTTCTTCAGGTCATCGCCCCGCAACTTCATGAGTGCAGCAAAACTATCTTCCAGCACCCGATTTCGCCGTAACTTGAATTCACATTTGCCCTCCTTTGTTCTCATTGATGGCTGACCCCGGAAATAAATCACCTTTCGCCTATAGTCGCGTTTATACTGAGGGGCACTTGAGTCTAGGTTGCTAGGCAAACGCGGGTCGTCCCATGTTGTTGTGCGGGTATTGTGGTCGACAAAGTAGACCCGGCCGGTTGATGTCAAGCGCATTTCCCATCCAGATGGGAGCAGGCCAAGGGTGGCAGTGGCAGTGGCAGAGGCTGATGCGGCAGCAACGGTGACCTGGGACGATCGCGGATCGTTCCATGTCGTCGACCGCGTGCGATGATCTACAAAGTATGGTCTCCCCTCAGGGGTGCGACGTTCCTCCCATCCATCTGGTAATGGGACATCGGCGTAGACCCCATTAGAGCCGGATGGGTATGGCGGATGGGATGTCGGACGGGGCGCTGAAGGTGGTGGATGGTGCGATGGAGGTTCTTGTTGAGGGATGGGACGGTGCCAGGTGGTAGAACGGGTGTTATGATCGACATAATACGATCTTCCGTTCGCGTCAGAACGACGCTCCCAGCCATGTGGGAGAGGGTCTGTATCATCGCGATGCGTCGAGTTCGGCGCACTGTCGAGAGGAGAGGCCGCAAGACCAGGTCCACTGGGTGTACTTGACCGAGACCTGAGCGGTGGCGGTGGCTGGATAGAACCGTCCCCAGAGATGTGGAGACGAGCAGAAGCCGCAGCTGAGGGAGGAGTGATGGAAGACATGGAAGAATGGTGAGGGGTATGAGCGGATGATGCTATGCGAAGGGAAGGGGTGCTTCTGCGTTGATGCACAGTCGACGAAGATGCTGCTCCCGAAGGTTGTAGCACAGGACTGGCGTTGAGCGCTTGTTGAGGGCGAATCCGTGATCCCCCGATGTGAGGAAGAGAGAAGGAAAAAAGAAGCTTTCCGTACACCTGTGTACCGCTCGAAGATTGAGTGAGGTCTTTGCTGATGAGACCTGGCAACGTGCACGGTGAGCACGGGAGTGGGGAAGGAAGAAAAAGGCTACCGTGACCGTTTGCAGAGTGGACAAGCGCTTCGTCTCCGCCAAGCTTGACGAGGCCGAGGAAGCCCTGGTCTCTCTTTTTGAATCTCTTCTGGTCAAAGATCTGGATGGTGATGGTAGAGGAACGTCGAATGGTGCTAAGGGTCCAGGCACGGATGGTGAGGCAAGCGCATGAGCACCGAGGACAAGGAGGGCTCACATGTCAAAGTGCTGGTTCCAGGCGGGAGAGAGGGTGCGCTTGATTGCGTTCGTGGTATACGTCTGATCGCCGTCCACGGAGACGACGGCGAACGGGTCTGGGAGGCTGAAGACCTCGCGCTTGGCGAGGGAGTTGGCGGCGAGGACTGGGGCGAAGGTCAGCAGGGGCGGGGACGGACGAGGCAGCAGTACCTGTGATTCGGACAGAGTGCTCCTCGGTCGCCATCGAGTGCGGAGGGAGAGCGCGCAGTACAGCAAGGAGCTCTGTACTCGTGCACGTGACCGGGCACGATGTCGGGTCGCCCGTGCCCTGGACACGGACGCGGAGGATGGACAAGGCGCAGGATGCGTACGAAAGCTCGACCACCACCTTTGAGTGGACGCTTCGGGGCCTCAAGGTTCTCTTCGACGCAAGGTAGCGTCCTCTCTGTCCAGCCGTCCTCGACTCACCGCGAGCAGCAAGGGGGAGTCCAAGTCCAAGGTCACAAAGTCTGCCAAGTTTGGAGGCGGCCAGTGGCAGGTGCGCCGGCCCCGCCACAGCTCAGGACCCTTGTTCACTACACACAGATCCTGTTCTATGCAAACTCGGGCACGGAGGGCGGTGGTTATGTTAGCCTGTACCTCTCCTGCGAGGTCGGTGGCGTACTCTCGCTTGTCCTGACCGCCCACTGATCCGTCCCAGCCATCGGCAGAGGAAAAGGACAACGCCATAGACGGAAAGTGTGTCTATCGCTGCCCTTCGCTCGTCGCGCTCATCTCTGTCGCGCAGATGGCACCGCGATGGTGTCTTCAAGTTCAGCTTCGAGCTGCGAAGGTAACCCCTGTGCATACCACCACATTCTGCTTCTGCCATCATCTCTCCAGCTTAGGAAAAACAGTGTTGTTCAACATCAAGGAAGCACACAACCACTCGTTTTCTTCCAAGGTTTAGTGCTCGCATATTGCTGCGTCGCCTTCCCTCACACATCCTCACAGACTGCAAACTGGGGATGGTATGATGCTAATGAAAGATGGCCCTCTCAGCCTCATACGTTCCTTGTAGGGCCCAATTCGCCAGACGAGATCATGTTTACTATCACTCCACTCCAGTCAAGGAATCGGATGCGTTCTTGATCATATGCACCATTACGTCCTCTCCACAGCCTCCAATACAACCCCCCACTACTCCCACGCAACTCGTTCCAAAGAGTTTCTTGGAGTGTGTTGGTGCACTCCTTGACGATCCCCTCTACTCCGATGTCGAGTTTGTCGTTCCGAAGAGAAGCAGGCCCAAGGAGAAACGGATCATATATGCCAACAAAAAGCTACTCCAGCGTGCTGATTACTTTCAGTCCAGTGGGGACGCATTTCCTTCCCATCTCGTGAGGTGTATTCACTCTCTCCTAGTGTTCGGGTCTGGCTTTGTGGAGGCCTCTGCAGACGCTAATATAAGACATCCCCACCCAGATCAAGACGATGGGGATACCGCGTCTGATTCTACTTACTTGTTTCGCCAGCCAGAAGACTCAGACGACGAAGAGGATGATCTGATGTCAGATCTTCTAGATGAACCCAGTTTTGATGGCACCATTGAGGCCGAGATTCCAGACACCGGCGTGCCTTGTGCTTTGGGCGAAAAACCCGAAAATCGTGCTGTCGGGCACTCTGGAGGCCCAGCGAATACCGAACATGTCATTATACCTTCAATTGTTGCGCAGGGAGGTGAATCCTGCAGCGTTATACCGGTGCCGTCGCATTCATCGTCTCCGGGAAGCAAAGATGTCTCCCTTGTGACAGATCCGTATTTTTCGAATGTTGCCTCCTTACTACCTGGCACATCCGCAATACTGGGACCAAAGAAGATGCAGGTCACAGTGGGCGATGTTGCCTATGCGACATACAAGGCAGTTCTGTACTATGTGTGACGTCAGTTGAAAAATGCTTGATTTGCACTCACCAGCCATCATAGATATACACGGATACGGTCGTTTTCGCCCCCCTATCATCGTCGTTTACGGCTGCCGCATCATCGAAGAGGCCGGTCGTAATGACCTCCGGAACACCATCCGACAGCCAGTCGAGTCTACACGACGGTGCGAAAGTTCCTACAAACATTGACAACCCCACATCAAGGCGGGAGTGGATTAGAAGGTGGCAGGAGTGCCGACCGGGGTGGCCTGCACCGTGTTCTGCGAAAGCAGTATACCGTCTGGCCGACAGTAAGTGAACCGCACCGTGTTTCCGTGACCTAACTTTGGTTCGTAGAGCTCGGTCTCCTGGAGCTGAGGGAGAGGGCTTACCAGGTAGAGTGGTGCTGCTCGCCATGTCCCCACCTCTGACAACGTCTGGTTAGCACATCCAAAAATCTCTCACCGTGGAGAACATTCCATTCGAGGTGTTCTCCCCCTTCTCGGCCACCTTTGCGGAGGTGCGCAAGGTACAAGTGAACTACTTTTTGGAACATTGGGGTGAAATCCGAGCGTCGGATGCAATGCGCAATGTGTGGCGTCAGATCCGCAATGGACGACACCCAGGCTTTGAAGAAGGTCTGTGGCTATTTGTCTACGCGACACAATACTTACGGGGCGCCATCAAGTGTGGCCCTCTATTGCCCTCCATCTGGAGTTCAACCCACGCACTGGGCTATTGACCGATGGAGAATCGCGAGAGACCTAGTTCCTGTTATGCAATGTATGGACGCAGATACCTCCACGTACGATATGTATACCATCAAAGGGATTTTGTATATAGGATAGTCGTGTTTTCCTCCGCGCCGTAACAGGAACAGTTGACTCGAGGGGCACCGAAGGATAGGTAGCATGTGCATCGCAAGGACATACACAAACGAATTCGGTTCCAACTAACTAAAACTGGACTCATTCAACGCTTGTGAGGCTGCCAAAGTCTGTCCCCGGAACGCTGGTGTTGCAGTCAGAAACGTCGTCCTCGTCACCCTCTTCGTCGCCCTTTTCATCTCCGCGCTCTACGTTGCGTGAAGCCTTGTATGCATTGAGCCGCTGCTGCTTAGCGCCTGTAATCGAGTACGGACCTGGTGTTGCACCTGTCCCTTCACGTAGACCCTTTGAGTGTGCGAACGCAATCATGATTGGGGTGACGAATCACCGTTGGGGGGAGAGCCGAAGGAGCGGCTTGTGGCGGGTGGGTGAGGAGGCCCTGGTGTCTGGGTCGAACGCCTTGGAGTGCCGGGGCGGGAAGTGGATTGAGAGCTGCGTGCAAGGACATGGTCAGCGGTCCGACGGGTCGCCTCTCCGGCGCGCAGGGGATGAGGATGTGCGACCGTCGGTGATGGGTGATGGTGGGGAGTAGAGGGGATCGTGGTCAGGGAGACATCGGCAGGCACGAAAGGTTGTTGGTCCTCGAGGTCGGAACGTTCGTGTAATGCCTCGAGCGCTTTGCGATCCGTAGGCTGAGATGGGATACGATGGAGATATCCAAACCTGAACAGAAAAGCAACGTTATTTTCGGCCGCCACGACATGGTGAACGGGAACATACCCAAAAACACATCCAAGCAGACCTTCCCCACCCCAATGGCGGTTCGGAACTAGAACGACCTCTCGAAGATTACTAAAGGCGTCGTGAGACACGGACAGGCGAATTTGTGTGTCCCAACGACGTACTCGAAATCATAGGAATAAACGTAGACTCGTAAGGGTTTATCCACGTGCTAGAACGAGGGGAGGTCAAGAGGTGTGCAGTCACGATAAAGGACAACCATACAGCCTCCACCACGTCATAAAAGTCGTTTTCGGCGCCAAGGACGCCGCCAGACCAACCGATTATCCAGTCGCCGTACGGAACCAGACCAGCACTCTCAGCAGGACTGCCCTCCATCACTTCAAGCACGTGCCACACATTGTCGGTTGCGGACTCGAATTCGCACATGCGCATGCTAAGGCCAAGGAGGGAAGGCTGTGGGGAGACGCCAGAGTCATCCGGTAGAAGGACTGCTTGTTGCACGAGTGCCCATTCGCGAGATGGCACGACAGGAACCACTGCAAGGAAGATCAGTGGCGGATTGCAGTGACGCGTGAATGGGACAAACCGCGTGTTTCCCGTGTCTTGCTGCTCCAGACAAGGAGGTTGAGGACCGTTCCTTCGTGTTCCTCGACTATGCGTTCGAGTTCAGTAGCGTCGAGTTCGGTGCCCGCAGAAAAGGAATCGATATGGTTATAGCCTACGATGAAGTCAAAAAAGGGCTCGATGGAGGTGTGGGACGCGGGGGAAGACGGGGTGACCCGCAAGACATGCAGGGCGTGGGATGTCTGCTGGACGTGTGCGCCCGTCGACTGGCTGGCACCCATCGCAAGCGGACGTGGCTCGCACGCACGCACACACCCACCACTTCAGCACCACGTGACCACAGCAGCCGCGACTGCACGCGCAACAAGTCGAGCAGCCCGACCCAGCACGCCCGACGCATTGGATGGCGCGCTGCAGGGACCCCTCGAGGCCGCGCAGCATCAGCCCAGGCATAGATTGGGGCCGTGTGTACGGTGTATGTGCTGGGCACTGGGTGTGTTTGTCCCTGTTTGCACGGCTCTCCCAAATTTTCATCCATACCCGCAAGCCTTGGTCGCGTTCACTCGGGGCGTCCAGATTCCCTGTCGCTCGGCTACACATGCGGCATGCGGTGCGTCGCTCCGTGTCCTCGCAAGACTTCAGCTGACCGCGTCCAGCTAACATATGTTACTTTGTCGCCGTATCATCCGAGCGCATGCCTCCAACTCTGCTTCCGCTCGACGACTCGTCCAAGGCCATGTCCAGGACACAACATCGTTCTACCCCAGATACAGTCATGCCCATCTCGTCACTCGCGAGAGCTTCCCAAAAGTTGCGCCTCAGCCATCCGTCTTTTGTCCTGACGACTCGTCCCTGGAAGTTCTGTTGGAGAGAGTGTTGCGCGTATCGCGCTACTCGGTGCCAAAGACCACAAAAGACCCTGAACCGGTGGCGAACCAGTTCATGTCCGAGACAACCAAGCATAGTCCCTTTGATGCCTTTGCAAAACTACGCGCAAAGGATCCCACACTGTCTGCTTCTCTGCCAACGGACGTTCTTTGCCGCCTCGCAGAGGGAGCTGTCAGGCATGGATCTCATGATATCGTGGCTAGTCTTACAGCAGACGTTTTGGACGACCATCTGCTTCGCCATGAGCAGCGCGCCGAGGTAGCCGCCTCCCTTCTCTGTGTCCCTCGTCGACATTCCACTATCTTGGACAGACAGACAACACTTTCCCTACTCGCAATCATCCGTCTCCAGGATCACACCTTGCCTCCGCTAGCAGCGTTGCACGCGGTGAAGACCATTATAGATGACACAACCTCGGATGCTTTCGACCAGTCTTTTATGAATTTTCTCCTTTCTCCTTTTCTGGAACACCTCGAATCCGTCCAATCTCCCACGAAATCGACAGCTGTATCTTACCGACCCCCCGAGGCCGTCTACCTTGCATATACGCTCATCGACAAGTTCGTGTCGTTAAAGCAGTATCGCGAAGCTTTTGAGCTCTTCCAAGCTCTTTCCGCTCGTAGTCTCGTCCCTGCTGAAGCCTCTCTGGCAGAGGTCCCGTCTCCTGTTGCGCATGATTTCGCGGTGATTGTGAGATCTTCACTAGCGCGCGCTTGTCTGCACTGGGACTGGCATCATCGTGGTGTGGGATTCATTGCGTCGATCATGGAGTCGCAAGACTCGCTCAGGGAGGATTTGGAACCACTCGCACTAGAGTTGCTGCATGCGTCACTGGAGAGATGTTCTCCTGCTCAGTTCAAGGCCTCTGCTTGGCTCATGTGCCACCTTGTGGGTCCTCGCTGTGGTGTCATTATTCCCACCCAGACTATCTATCTTTTCTACAGCCGGGCGATGCGCGTGGGTGACTGCGAGGCTGCGCGAGGGTTTTACAGTCGCACACAATCTCGTCGGGTCAAAGCGATGAGAGATTATCCGCCCCCCCGTGGCATGACGTTGACATGGTTAATGAGACATCTCGCCGGACAAAAACACGACGCGCATCTGGCGCGTTCTCTGGCCAAACAGGTTGTCGACACGTCGGAACCCATACCCCGTTATGATCGGGGTCGGTTCATCGCCCTGGCAGCTGGCCAGGGATTCGCAACGGAAGCGCGCGCACTTTGGGAGAGATACTCGGTGGGCCACGGATGCGAATTGGTGGTTGGGAATGCGGCAACGATGCTCCGGGTGGTTAGTCTATTCGCTCAGCGCGACTCGTGGACACGGACGAAATTGGAGAGGAAGACGAACGTGGCGCGTTGCGTGGACGAGGGCTGTTCAGATTTGGGTAAGAAGAGGGAGACGGAGTACTCTCGATTTGCCCATCAAGTTCTGGAGGCATTTCAGGAGTCCATACTACCGCTGGAGGAAGCAAATCACTTTGACCTGAGCGCACTGGCGCGGGGATATTTCATGCTCGGGGAGACGAGGGAGGGGGTCCGTCCGTTGCGGGCGCTGATCGGGCGACGGGAAATACCAGACCGACACGACATAAATATCGTGCTCTCGGCGATGGCACGTCAATCGGCGAGGGAGGCGAGTCGAGTGGTGAACCGGATGGTGGATCAAGGATTGCAGCCGGACGGAGTCACGTTTGGGACGGTGCTGCATGAGGCGATTGAACAAGGCGACACGGCGCTGGTGACAGAGATGCTTGATCAGGCACGCGCAACTGGGGTGTCGCTGTCGCCGAAGACGATGGTGTCGCTGATCCGGGCGAGCGTGGCGATCCAAGGGGGCATGGGCGACTCTCAGCTGGAGGCCAACGTGCGACAAGCATGGGAGATTGTGCAGGCGGCAGGAGAGGGGAGTGTCGTGCACACGCCGAACGTGGCCAAGTGGTGCATCGCTGCGTGCCTGCGCGTGGAGGACCCGGTGATGGCGTTCAGGTTCTGGGCGCGCCTTGTGCGGGGGAAGACGGAGTGGGGGGACTGGGAGCAGCGGCGGCAGCGACGTGCGGTCGGGGACATGCTGCGGCGACACTGCACAGAAGGGCGACTGCACCCGGACCAAGCGCGCGCGATGCTGCAGACGCTCGGCGAAGTGTAGATATTACGTAATCTGACACATGAATATTAATTAATTGACCAGCTCGCCGGCGATGGCAGTGCAACCGATATTTCTCCGGCTCGTCCATGTCAATCTCTTTGTCTGCTCGCCGAGTCTGTCGCTGACCTCGTCTGTCCCGCAGGCGGCAATCTCAGAGTGCGTCTTCCCCGCATCGCACCTGCGATCTGCCGTGCATTGACGACCCACACCAGGCTGCGACGCGTGCAGGACGCGCAAGGTCCGCTGTGCCCGCGAGAACGCGGACGATCCCAAACACTCCTGCACGCATTGCATTGCGCTCGGCATCCCCTGCACGTACGACTACCAACCCAAAAAGCGTGGCCCCCCCAATCTGTACGCCATTCCCCATCCACACACGCTCGCTCTCATTCCCCACAGCTACTTGCGTCGTCTCCAAGAGGTCGCTGCCAAAAACTCCCGCCATGACCCCACATCCCCAATTTCCCCCCATTGCCCCTCCCAGTCCCATGTATCTCCACCGCCTCCACCGCCTGCCCCATTGTCCTACCTCGATCCTTCCCTCTCACAGATACAATCGGTCAGCCCGATCATATCCCCTTCACGCTATCCGATCGGTGCCGATCCTTTCATTCATTCGCCCGTGGACGACATCCCACACGAACACATTGCAGATCAATACACCTCCGAGTCCTATGGTTCTTTCCCTGCCTCCAATTGGTCGTACAAACATCACCAACCGTTACCCATCCTCCTCCCGACAGCTATTCCACCTCTCTCATATTACTATCGCCCTCACCGCTTACAAGACATCGCCCCCAGAGACACCATTTCACTAGTCATCGCTCTTTTCTTCGATTTTGTTTATCCACTCACCCCTTGCATTCACAAGCCATCCTTCATGGCAGACTTACATGCCCACAGAGAAGAGCGCGATCCCTTGTTTTTTGCTCTGGTTATGTCGACTGTTGCGTCTACCCTTGTACAGGTGCCGAAATCATATCTTCCCATGGAACGCTCGGTCGTGCGCAAACTCGCCCAGACATGCTACGAAGCCAGCCGCCATATTACAATTGTTTCATATGACCCTCCCACCTCTCTCTACGTCGTCGTTCGCTATTTGTGCGACCTTGTTCTTACCTTTGTATTCCTGATCCTAATTCTCTTCAGCGACTCTGTTTACCACTTTTGCGAGGGACATGAGGCAACGCAACACGCGGCTTTTGGCGAAGCCGTCCATATTGCCGTCACTCTCCACATCCACGAAGAGGCCGCCTACGACGGATTAGATCCAATCGAATCCGAAGTCCGCCGCAGGGCTTTTTGGCTGCTTTTCGGCGGTATGCACATATCCGCTCCTGGCAAGCGTGATATTCTCTATACCAACTGACCATAATTAGCCGACAAGTCCATGTCAATATTGTTGGGCCGACCCATCTGCCTTCGTGACGAAGATTGTACCGTTCGTTTCCCCAAAGAGCTTGATGACGAATAGTACGTATCTCCGCACCAGAGATCATCAACTAATCATCTGTTCCCCTTGCGCTATCCACTCAGCATCACACCTAGTGCATATTTACCCCAGCCTCACGCAAAGACCGCGATCGTGTCCGGGCTTAATTATATATCTAGAATCTTCGCTTTACTAGGAGAAATATTGGTCCGCATCAGAGTAGACAAGCGGTCACCTCCTCAAGGGCAATTTGCTACAGCACGACTCGAGGAGGTTCAGTCGTTGCATTCGCGTATCCTTGGAGCTCTTGCGCACGCACCGGAACCATTGCGCTTAAAGCAGACCCACCAGCGAAATTACCTAGGCGAATACGGCGACGCAGGTTTTAGGCTGGCGACATTCGCGGAAGTAAAAGACTTTTTCGATAACCCCAATGCGTCCCGTGCAAATGCGTCGAACCCATTTCTAGTCATGCAAGCAAACCTTTACGTGACTCAGGTAAATATCCTTGACCATCATTTTGCTACATGACCTGGTAACCAGAAGTATTCCAGCAAGTCGTCCGGTTTGTCATTGAGCAATACCGTGACGAACTTGCGACGTCTTTGCAAGGCGACATCGACGAACGTCAGATTGCGCAAGACCGAGAGGCTGTTGCAGGCGACCTTCTCAACATCCTTCACAGGTAATCTCTATCGCATACCGAAATGGTCTGGTGTCACAAATCTCGATAGCATACCGATCCAGTCAATAGCCACCAACGGACCCTCATTGGTGAGTCCCATGATTCAGTGTTCGCCAGCAGCCAACACTCTCTAGGTCCATAAAGTCCGATTTGTTGCCTCTACTTTGCTCGATGCGGTCAGCAAAGTAGAGACCGCCCCCGCGTCTGCTGCGCGGGCCCACGCCTTTCTTTGTGAGTGACCTCCACCAGGCTCTGAGGTACTGGCCGAGGTAACTTTGCTTGCTATTCCAGGGGATTTCCTGTCAATTCTATCTGAGATTGAACGGAACTACCTGTAAGTTTCGCTATTGAATCCCACCTAGCGCGTAACTTAGCGTCGACAGCTTGGATGACGACCGAGATGGCACGTCAAGCATCGAAAGGGCACCTGTGGTCTGACGGTTTCACGCTATGCATCTCTCTTTTCAGCGTTGGTTTTTCGAATTGGTGGTTCGTTTGCACTAGATTTGTCGTTGCGGGTGTCATTTCTACAATTACATGTGTTCTGCCGCAAGTAGAGAATGATCACGTGTCATGACGATTCCACTGTTAGCTCAGCGCAGGCTTTGCAGTGACATGTCATCAAACCATGAAGGTTGCTCCAAATCGAACCCTGTGCAGATTACAGAGGGTGGGTTCATGTTCGGTTACTGTCGACGCACTGACAACGGACGTGTCGTTCTTCTGCTTGCACCGCACCCATCTCCTGTAGACGAGGCTGCCGTCTACGACCGCCAAATACGACTATGGGGTCTCGAAGCGCAGCAGCGGTGATTTCATTGTATGCTGGCGCTCTAGCCAGTTTTCTAACTGTTTGGTCATTCAGGATGAGAAATGCAGCTATTCTGATCGTCCGGTTGCGCGGCACCGCAACTGAGGCCATCAAAAACATTGTCCTTGCCGGAATTGGAAAACTTATCATCGTTGACGCAGACAGCGTAAGCGAAGAGGACCTCGGGGCAGGTTTCTTCTTCCGGGACGATGATGTTGGGAAAAAGGTATCCTGATTGTGGCTTACTCGAATGTGAGGCCGTGGAAATCTATTGGGCTGATGGTGTGTTACGATTTGACAGAAAGTGGATGCTGCCAAGGCCCGGATGGAGAGTTTAAACCCACTGGTTACTATTGAAGCGCTTAGTTACGACGCATTGCAAGAACGGGAGCCGCTTGATGTACTGGTAGGGAGTGTCGACCTTGTCTGCGTGACCGATGGGGACCGCGAAGGACTGGTGAGGCTCCTATGCATCCATGGTCCGGTCACCCATGCTTTGCTGACTGGCCATAATCAAGATTCGGGTGAACGAAGTTTGCCGGCGTCTCGGTAAACCATTCTACGCCGGTGGAACATTTGGTTTGATCGGTTACATTTTCTGTGACCTGCTCAAACATGATTACATTCCCCCGTGAGTGTGTCCTCAGTGACGTCCAACTTTCAGCTAACTTTTGTCCTTGTCATTATCAACAGGGACCGGTCTGCCCCGAGTGACACACCGCGCAATCTGAAAGCCAGCGCGATGTACTCCCCGTTGCACATGGCCTTGCGCTACCAATGGTCTGCTTTGACGAAAAGGCAGACGAAGGAACTCAATCCGGCTGCCCTACATGCAATACTTGGTGTGTTGGATTAGTTTTTTTTTTTTTCCACCGATTGACGTGTACCGGACGTAGCCATCTGGGAGTTTCAGCACACTCGTGCCGGGAAGCTCCCCGAGAGTTTGGAAGAGGCGCCACAGCTTTTGTCGATGGCTAATTCATTACTTGCAGCCTCTAACGTGCACAAACAGGTGCTTGATACTATACCACGGGAGTTGATCGAGTGAGCGGCACTGGTATATACCAGAATACATCTGCGCTAACAGTCTTTGCAGAACATTGTCCACGGCGGCGTCCCACGAGTTTTCCCCAGTATGTGCTGTGGTCGGCGGGATGCTGGGTCAGGATATTCTGAAGACGCTGGCTGCCCGGGAGGCACCGATAGCCAACTTTTTCGTATTTGATGGAACGAGCGGTAGCGGGACTGTGTGTCGAATGAACATGTAGTATTAGCGGCGAGGTGCAATGAACGTCAATTTTACATTGTCCGTGGGACTGGCGTGTCAGTCCAAGTTTGGTCAGTCACGTTCACTGCGGTGTAGCGCGCCTCCTCCTCTCAACGTCCATGCAGCGCAAACCACCACAGGCCGCGCAGGAGTACTACGCAATCCCACAGAGCCCTCAACCAGCGAACATGCAAGGCTCGCAGTCCGCCTCTCGGCAACCCGCCCGGTCATCTTCCCTTAGCAGCCAGTTTCAGTCAGGTAGAGGTGCGATTGCTCAGGGTGTCGCCACTGGTGCGATTGGTGGCAGTTATGGTCCATATTCCGTGCGTGTCTTTTCGTCTTTTAAAAAAATTCCTGTTCGAGTGTGTTCTCTAGTATAACCCGTCGTCCGCCCGAGAGAGCGCTTTTCACAACTCCCGGTTCAGTGCAGCACCCTCAGAGGTTTCCTCCACGACTGGTGGAGAGAAAATGGCTAGCGCACTCACCGCAAATTCCTCTTCTGTCCCCCCTTATATGTGGGATACAAAGGACCCCGATCTAGACGATGCTCTCCATAATCCTGATCCCGTGCAAGATGCGGCCCTCGACAGCTCGTTTACCCTCTTCTCGGCTCGAGGATGGGCAAATGCCTCGGTGCTATTTATCCTGGTGGTCGGCTTGATCACTCTTTTCGCTGGCTACCCTATCATCCATTACTTCACGACATCTGGAACCAGATCTTCTGGGTACAACCTCGGCGGTATTAATTATACTGGTCAAGTACCAAATCTTCCTGGCTTGCCGAGACTGGTCGATCCGGACACCCCCTCCTCCGCCCTGTATCGTACCGGCAGCGACGGTTATACATACGAGCTTGTGTTTAGCGATGAATTCAATACAGACGATCGAACTTTCTGGCCAGGCGATGATGCCTATTGGGAAGCGGTCGATTTGCATTACTGGTGAGTGTTACGAGCCGACGAGTGCAGTGGCTCTTCGGCACTCACGCCGCTGTACGTTCAGGCCCACGGGTGACTTGGAGTGGTATGACCCTCAGGTACGCCGACACCTCGCTCAGGCATGACCACAACATTCAACCACTTCCTAAAGGCAGTGACAACACAAAACGGACAGCTGGTGATCACAATTACAGAACAGCCCATCAATAATTTGAACTTCATGAGTGGTACGTCACAGACTTGTGTAGATTTCGTCCGTCCGCTCTGACGTCGCATCAAGGTATGCTAACGTCATGGAACAAGCTGTGCTTTACCACTGGGTATCTCGAGGTTAGCCTCAGCTTGCCAGGATCGGCTCAGGTCCCAGGATTCTGGCCTGGTGAGTCTTTCATTTACTTGTAATTTGCTAGTTTCTTACCGACAATAGGTGCATGGACCATGGGCAACTTGGTATGTTCTTCTGAGCAGGCTGATGATTAGATCTTACTATTGGGTTAGGGGCGCCCTGGCTATGGCGGAACAACAGAAGGTGAGTGTCTCCTATGTTTATCGTTGTTTCTACCAAACCAAACGTTCATCTGCTCCTATCCTTAGGCACATGGCCGTATAGTTATGATAGCTGTGACTTGGGAACGCTCCCCAATCAGACTTACGATGGTACACCGGCAGCGGCTGCCACGGGTGGTAACGGTGGTGGCCCGCTGAGCTACCAGCCCGGCCAACGGCTTTCCGCGTGCACATGCCCTGATCAGGACCATCCCGGCCCAACAAGAGGCAATGGATATGTGGGCCGTGGTGTACCTGAAATCGACATCTTGGAAGCCCAGATAGATCTATCCACGATTCCATTCCAAGGACAAGTGTCCCAGAGTTTCCAAATGGCCCCTTATAACTACCAGTACCAGTTCAACAACGCGTCCCCCGCGACCACCATCAACGACTCGGCGATTACCTCCCTTAACTCATACAAAGGCGCCGTTTACCAGCAGGCTGTATCTGCGGTGACATTCGTCGATAGCCAGAATTACAATGGGAATGGTTATGCGACGTATGGGTTCGAGTACTGGTCGAACCCCAGTAACCGGGCTTCTGGATACATCACCTGGTACAGCGAGAGCGCGCAGACGTGGAAAATAACAGCAAACTCCATCGGGTCTGACTCGGTCTCAGAGGTCAGCTCGAGGTTGATTCCAGAAGAACCGATGGTCAGTTGCATGGTCAAGGTCGGAATATGACTCGGCTGACGTTTGGCAGTTCATTATCTTCAACCTGGGCATGTCTCGTACGTAGATGGTTTCTGCGTCAACACGACTGCATTGTTGATCATTCCCCTCAGCCTCGTTCCAGGGCGCAGACTATGGGGCCATACAATTCCCGACTGCGATGTATGTCGACTACGTTCGCTTATACCAACGGCAGGGACTACAAAATGCACTGTCGTGTGACCCTCCGGGTTACCCAACTGCAGCATATATCAATTCGTAAGTTGTACTCGCAGTTACCTTAACGCTGTCGTTTAATTGAAGCACTTTCTAGGCATCTAAATGCTTACAGCAATCCGAATATAACAACATGGGCTCAAGCCGGATACCAGTTTCCGTTGAATAAGATGACCAATACGTGCCCATGATCTTTGTTTTGGACTCCTCTCGTTTTCTTACTGGCTTTGATGCCTTTGCCACTGCACCGTGATCACCTCTCGTATTATACCACACATTTATTATGATTTATCGACTGGATTTCCCTCGGACACGACCCACACCCTACCCGATTTACCCTTGGGACTGCTATTCGTTGATCTCGTTCCCGGGTCTGGGCCAGTCGGTATGAGCATAATGTCCATTCTTTACCATCACAGGATGGCTGGTGTCGGTACAATAGGTAGACGCAACAAATGGACAATTACTGGCAAGATGGGTGATGTCAAGCTGCTACATGATCAACAGCTCATGTCTCCCATGCCTCAATGCCCTCTTCGCTTCATTCGGGTATGCGGCATCGACGAGGCTGTATGACTGTCCGGCACGCGAGTACAGTAGATCAAATGTTTCAGCGAAATTTGACACCGTTTCCTCCACCGTAGGAACAAAACCCGCTTCAGAGGGAAGCACTGGAGCTTCGCCTTCCCAGATGCTGCCACCCGATAAAAGTGCACACACAAGAACTTCTTTTGACGTCGACCTTCGTGTAAGCTCCACGACATGATGCCATTTGCGGGCCAGGGGTTCATCGCGATGGCATGCCCGCACCGGCGATGCAGGACCGGTGAGACCGATCTCAATGTCCGCAGGGACTTCCGTATAGTCCGGTTCGACGTCAAAGTTGAATATCGTGGGGACATGTTGGATCTGATCTTGGGAGCAACTGAGTTCATCAGCGATGACCCGGTCGGTGAAACGAATTTCGGGCTTCGACAGACGTGATACGAGGCCGTCTAACATAAGTCCTCAGCACCTTGAACATCAACGCATCTCGCTCACCTGCACGGCAGGCCTGAATGTCTCGGCAATACTTTTGATGATTGCCGTTCTTCCAATCGTCTGCTTGACATTCCCTGCCACAATAACGTACGTGAAGACAGCCAGCGCAACTTTTGAGCGTCCCGGAAGAACCGGACTTGGCGCACCATTATAACATGGCATGTAGACGACGCAAGCAGGCGAGAAAAAAAGGCAGCAGCCGTACCTTTGTATTCTGGCAAGATTCGACGTGCATCCCACTGCCGTCAGCCGAGTTGTAGAGTGCTATCTTCTTCCGAACGACCTTTTCGAGCACAGACCACGATCGGAAGAGCAAGCCACTCCTGGTAAGCCATCCTTGTCGATCGTCGTCGGCTGCTTCATTGGGAGCTTCATAACGGAGCCGTATATCGAATACTTGGGGATTACGTCCTGAAGCAGCAGGAATACTGGTTCCCAGTTTTCGCTCTCCTGACCATCCATGTATTTCAACCACGGTTCTGTAGAAAGCATGGCGGATAAGAGGCCAGCCCCGACTACTTGTGTGACCCAAAGAATGCCGTCGGTGAACTCCACGAAGGCGTATGTACCAATACCCGCAAGTCATGCACTTCTCAGCGACGGAGTGTTGGCCAGTGGTAGCATACTGGTCCACTATCGAACCGACGACATTCGCAACCAGGGCATCGAGCGCTGTTTGAGGAGAGACATACGGACGGCCTCATTAACGGAAAGGGTCGTCATAAGGTGGATGTCCCGATGAGGGTACAGTTGATTGGTATGCATGCAGAGTCATATCGGAGGTGATCCAGCGCGGTGGTGGCGAGGGCATCAGGATCTCCGCCGAAAGGGAGGAGAACCTCCGGCCAGCAAAAAGTTTCTCGCAAAACGCGGACGTCCATGAATCCAAGATGCTCGCTACATGAATCAAGTGGTCTTCCGAAAGATGAAACCTCGTGTCTTGGGTCCTTAAGCGCCACAAGGAAAGGAGGGCGGGGATGATGCCAGGAGAAGCAACAACGCGATCAAAGGTGTGAAGGAGGATGCAGTCATTACAGACGCTTACGAAGTGGAGGATGGGCCAGGAGGCGAGAAGAGAGATCGCTACTGTCAAGGTCGACTTTCAGAAACAGGACCCATTCACGGAGCTTGTCCCAGTAGCGCAGGAGAGGGTCAACAGTCCTAAACGTAAATGGCGCTGTGCGACGACGGGGCCCAGGCAGGAGAGGCATAAGGCATGTTGGGCGGGAAGGTTACTCTCCATCCTCCCCATCCGGCCACGGGGGTCATCCAGGGCTGCATAAAGGGCAGATGTAATCCGGTGAGAGTGGAAGTCGATGAAAGAGCTATGTGCATCAAATCAGTGGGGGCATCGATAGAGCCAGCCTGAAGCTGTTCGATCGCGTCCTGTGTGCCGGATTCCATTGTCTGCCTGAGCCCACGTCGAGGTAAAGATGTCGATCCAGCTCGGCCTGGAACGCGTTGAACGACTTGCGACGCACCTGGAAACATTCAAGAGGCCAACCATCCACGTTGCAGGGACAAACGGGAAGGGGAGCGTGACGAGCATCGTTGCCTCGATCCTGCAGGCCTCTGGCCTCTCCGTGGGCAGATTCAACAGCCCACACCTTGTCTCCGTCCACGATGCCATCCTCATCGATGGCCAGCCCGTCTCACCGTCCGCATACGACCACGCACGCAGTCTTGTCGTCGCCGCGGACCAGCACTTCGGGACTGCTGCGACTCCCTTTGAGCTGCTGACGCTCACAGCCCTCTACATGTTCGAAGCTGCCAAGCTGGATATAGTGGTAGTCGAGGCCGGCATGGGCGGTCGACACGACGCAACAAACGTCATTCCAGACGACTGCATTCTCGTCTCCGTCCTCACAGCAGTCGATTTAGATCATCAGAAATTTCTCGGAAATACGGTCGAGTCCATTGCGGAGCACAAAGCTGCAATCGCGAGGCCTGGGAAGCCCTTTGTTCTCGGTGCACAAGGTCATCCCACTGTCGAGGTCACCGCCAGACGTGTCGTCGAGCGTCCAGAGATACGCGGCCATTTCATCGTCAGTACGCCTGTCCATCCACGCCCCGATCTAGGCGAAGAACACCGTTTCTCTCCCTCAGAACGTCCCTTCATCTCCCCTCCAGGGCAACCTGTCGAGTTTCACTCTGCTCCATTCGCCGCACCGATTCGCGCCAAGCTTCCATTGCACGGCGCCCACCAGCTCGACAATCTGTCACTCGCCCTGACTGTCATCTCTACGCTTCTCACTCACACACCCGCCCATACAACCCTCGACCGCTTATCCTACCGGATCACGGCCGACACTGTTCGTGCAGGGATCGAAGGTGTCTCCTGGCCTGGCAGGCTCACCTTCCATACACTACCACGTCCCGTGACGGCAGGCTTGACTCTCGATCCTTTAGTTGTCTTAGTGGACGGTGCTCACAATGCCGCCTCCGCCAAAACTCTTGCTTCTTACATCTCCAAGCTCGTCACTCATCTCAAGCCAGGGTCAAGACTGTGCTTGACGTACATTATTGCGCTCTCTCACTCACCTCCAAAAACACCTTTTGACACGTTGTCTCCGCTCCTTTTGCGAGATGGCACCGGCGGTTCCATCAGAGTAAGGGTTGCAGTCCTCCGTTTTACGCCACCGGAGGGTATGCCGTGGGTAACCTGCGTTCCACCTTCAGAAGTACGAGACGTAGTCTGGCAACTAGTCCACCTCGGAGATGGAGATGTGTGGGTTGCGCCCAATGATCTTCCCGTGGACTGTCAGCTGCAGAGAGCGTTCGAGTGGACGGAAGCCAGACAACCTTCGTGCATGGAAGAGCATCTGGTAGTGCTCGCAGGGAGTTTGTACTTGGTTGCCGATTTTTATCGTTTGGTGCAGCGTCTCGGGAGGTAGATGTAGCAAGGGTGCATGTAGCCGTCACCAGAACCCGGTAGACTTTACTAGAATGCGGCAACGCATTGAAATCAGCTTCTTGGATTGCACTCAACGCTTGTGTGCGTCGAGCTCTGTGCAGCGCAGCGCACGCGGACTTGACTCTGACATCCTCTGACACCGTTCAGCTCATCCTCCTCCGCACTCGGTCTGGTCCTGGCAGGCCCAAGTCCATGATGGTGCATGAGCCAGCCGGTGGACCAATCAACCACAGGGACGCATCTACGAGCTCGGGGTGAGTTCTCCGCGTGTCCCTTTTCATCCATCCCCTCATTCTCCGTAGATATGGCTGGAGAAACCCACCAACCCTAATAGCGGTCCCAGCGAGCAACGAGGTGGGAAACAGCCCCCAGCTCGTGAACCACCACGCCGTCTTACTTCCCTTTGCCAGCGCTCCCAGCGACGTGCTCACGATAATCCCTACTTCCGGTCCTCAAATACACTCTCCCGCCACCTAGGCAACCCCAACGTCCGTCAGACCGTGCTAGCGAAGCCTCGCGACGGATTCAGTATTAGCACCGACTCCCATGCGCGGAAGCGCCAAAGGCTTGATACCGTCATTTCCTCAAGTCACGCATTAAATGGTGCATCGTCATCGTTTGCTGGAAGACCCGCCTCTCGTCACGACGTTCACGAACAAGACGTTCAAGTGATCGAACCGCCTGGTGCAGTTGGCAACCGCAGTGTTGTTGTTTTGAACGATGCCGAAATTATCGATATTGGAACTAGCTCTGACGATCTCGGAGAACGCATGCCTCGTGTTGTCAAGTCATCGTCTCCGGATCCTATACTGCTTGATTCCCGCCATGTGAAAAGGGGCGTCCACGCTTTTGAGACACATCCAATGGGGCACAGCTTATCCATTCCGAATAAGGGGAAAGAACGCGCTCAAGAGTCGCTCGAGTTCATCGTGGAGGGCTCAGAAGGCTCCGATGAAATCGAGGAATATCCATCCCCTCCCGCGCATCGGCCGTCTAGCGCTAGGAAAATACCCAAACATATCGTGCGAGACCGTAAGATGTTTTTCGATAAACCAACTGCATCCGTATCCGCACCGGCAGCCGTACGGCGCCCCGCCGAGAAGACGAATCGTGTTGACTTGATACACGGGACAGTCATTGGTCAAATGAAAAGGAAGGACGAGGTAAGCGCAAGGCGACCAGATGGACAGACGTATCTCAAGGCGTTGCCCTAGGGTGTACTTGGACGCCAAAGAAGGACGAGTTTCTCTGATCATGTCGGACTTTCCTCGTCTAATTTCTTGAACTCGCCACGTGAGAGGGAAGACATCCAAGTTCTACCACTGAAGGCGTGCTGCATAGGTCATAGTCGTTTTCAGTATTCCGACTCTTCACCTCTTGAGTTGGCATACGAAGTCGCCCAGCAGAAAGTCAAGGTAACGTTACGTCAATCACCCCCAGAAGCAATCCAGTTCAAGCTCGATGGAGATGTCCGTTCGGGGATCGTAATATCTTTCATCGTTCTCCCACTTTGCTCGCTCAGCAGCCGTAATCTTTGCTAGGTTGTGAATGACCGTGATGGACCATTGAAAGACAACATCGTGATTCAATTCATGACGCAAAGTGGACAAACATGGATAGACATTGAGCGCCGATTCAAGGGTTTCAAGGGAGGTGTGTGGACACCCCTCGGAGGTGCTTTTTGCTGTTTTGTTCACCTGTCCTTTGTGGTTGTAGGGGGGGACCGTGGGAGGGAAGCGTTGACATTCCTCTTCTCAACTGAGAAAGATCATGGTTTCTCCGCCACGGGCTATCAGATATTTGTCAGTGGGATCAAAAAGGCGCTTAAAGCAACTGTTGAAACCGTCGGGTGAGCGAGAAATTATTTTGGGCTAGATATAATCATAATTTTTCGTAGGCCACCCAGGGGCGGGAGCGTCTGGGAGTTTGCATCCCGATTCGCTGACATGTTCGAACAAACGGAGTCAAGGAGCGGAAAGGAAAGTCGCAATGGAAGCACTGTAGACAAGCCATCAGAGGTACCCCGGTCAGATACACCTTGCTCATCGGCATCCGTTAAGACGGGGACGTCTTGCCCCGAGCTGTAAGGCAAATGAATACATTCAAGCATCTCTTGACGTTATATCTTCAGCGGACCCAAGAATGGCGATTCTGGCCTGTCTATGCCTCGCCGTCGCTCTGCGAGACAGTATGCAATTCGGTCCTCGAGGATTCCGTCCCCACCTCCACCACCGGCACAGTTGGAGACTGATGAAGTGTAAGCATCATACCCTTTGCGTGGAATATGGCTCGACACTCACATTTGTCCAGTATCTTAATGTATCCCCCAACTGGTACCGGGGCACTCAGTATTATGCACAGCGATCTCAGGAGGTTATATCCCGAAGAATACCTCAATGATACCCTCATCGAGTTTGGTCTCAAGTGCGTCCCCTCTCCACCAATCGAAAACGATGTATCCTGAAATCTCTAGGCTTTGGCTCACTGACCTTCGGGGGAAGGACCCAGAGCTGGCGGACCAAATTCATGTCTTCAGTTCTTTTTTCTACAAGAAACTCAACAACAGAAGGAAGTTTGTTGAACCTCTTCATGTGGTTGTACCTTGCTCTCATATTTTATCCCATTCGTAGCCCACGGGACGGATATAACAGTGTGCGTAAGTGGACCTCCAAAGTTGACTTGTTCAAGAAGAAATACATCATCGTTCCTATCAATGAGAAGTATTTCCCTCCCCCCGGGCCCCATACTTTCACTCACTGTAATTTATAGTATCCATTGGTATCTTGCTGTCATATATGAGCCTGGGCATACCTTAGAGCCACCTTTTCCACCACCCCACTCCGTGAACGCACATGTGACACGGAAACGAAGGCAAACACGAGAACGTACTGGGGCCAATGCAGGGAGTGTGGCCATTTCTGTACCTGCGCTTATGGAAGTGTCGCTGGAACAATCCCACTTCTCGGCGCAGGCTCCCGAAGGGGAGCCCGAAGCTGATACGTCTTCTGCGGATGCTACACGTGCGACAACGCCCAGCACGAGCAGAAACGAAGAGATGACCATCGATTCTACCACGGGACCAGTTTCTACTGCATTCTCCGAGACTCGAGATTCATCCCCACTTCAAGATCTGCTATATCCGCCCTCGGACAACATGGACGTCGACGCAGACATATCTGCCACCGACCTCGTTCTGAATTCCACATGCGGCATTGTTGAAGCATCTGACCCAGTCGCGTCAAAGTTATTGTCAGCTGTATCGACTGGTCATTTTTATGGATCCATTTCCAAACCAGAAGAAGCGAAACCAGTTACCACTGAGAACAACGACGACAGCGGCGAGGATCAACAACAAGAAGCAGAGGTGGACAACATGTTGGCTGTGACGCAGTCACCGACTGGGGATTGGCCTGCTCGGTATGTTGCTCTCTCGCAGGTTGGCATGCTTCTTATTGGGTCTCCGGCATCGTTTTGCTAGGACCTACATCTTCACCCTTGATTCTCTTGGTAGTCGACATCCGCAAGTCGTTAAAGTCCTCAAACAATATCTGGAATGGGAGGCAAAGGACAAACGTAACTTTGATGAAGTACGCGATGCAGCCGGCAAGCAAGCTCAAGTATACTATCTTCTGCGCATATTTGGGGGAATGCCATCTCATCTGTGCACAGGTTCCCGTCCAGCCCAACAGCTGGGACTGCGGGATATACCTACTTCATTTTGTGAGGGTTTTCATGAGTGCTCCGGTCGAATTCTTCGAGCAAATCCTCACTGTACGTCGTATTCGTGCTGACTACGCTGAGTGACGTTTACATTTTATTGACAGACAAAAGGTAATATGCCAGGCTCGGAACGCAAGAAGATGTGGCGAGACCACGAAATTCCACAGTTCCGGGACCACTTGAGGTCCCGAATCACTCAGCTTTCGGACGAGTGGAAGGCCGAGAAAACTGTCCGAGGGGAAGAGGCGAGCAGACAAAGAGGTGGGGATGCGATAGAGGTAGAGGCATTGTCTTCTGAAGGTGAAGTGGACATCGTGGAGGACGTCCCAAGCATCAAGTCAACACCGGGTCCCAGACAGAGACAGCTTGCTACGAGGCTCCGTGGATGATGGATGGTGCTTAGGTTTCAGTTACCGTCTTCGATCCTCATTCATTGATAACTCGCACTCAGTTTGAACTTTGTAGCCACGCCGTGGTCACACGGTATACCCTACAAATGCCTTAGTTTCATGTCGCATCTTTGATCACCCTTGCGCACGATCAAGAATTAAAGCACCAAAGTAGCATAGTACGATAGTTGGAGTTCACGTTTGGACCATGAATATGCCATGTGAGCAGCAGCATAGTATCAGTGAATTGCAGGCAACATGACAGCAGGTGATGGGGGAAGGCTTAGATTCCAATCAGGAATGGTTTCGACCGAACGGCGATGATGAAAGAAGCCAGAAGTCCGAAAAATAAGAGATAGAATGGAGATCTGACAATGGTAACACGCAGATCTTGAATGGTATCCCGAAGATACTGGGGACGACGGAACGAACAAAAAATTCAATCAAATATAAAATGAATACAAATTCACTCAATGTGAGTATTAAACGAGAGGACAGGATCCTTGTCTAGATAGACGTTGTTCCAAAGGCGGAGAATCAGACATGGGCCAAGGAACCCTAAAAAACCGTGCAGGCAGGGATGGGCTGGCAAACATGTAGGGGAGGAGACTGCGAGATGCCGTATCGTAATAGGGATAGTCAATAATTGACAAGTCAGTATTTCTTGCCACGCCCTGGAAACCTTGCTCGCAGAGTGTCTTCGCGCGGGATATAGATGAATGCAGGTGGCAACGGTGTGGGCTCTGGAATGGGGTTACGGTGCGCCAGGGTGAAGGTGGGTGTAACATAAGGAGACGGGGAAGACATTTGGGGTCCCACCGTCGGGGAGCCGGGCCCAGATGTTTCGTCAGCGCTACCACCAACAGCTTTTGGTGGCTGATTAGAACTTGAGGTGTGCGAGATATAATACCATAGGCCAATCCCGACTCCGGTGCACTGGGAAAAAAATTAGCCATCATATCAGGACATTCGAAGAGTACCCACGATGAGTAAGAATATGCCGATCACCCAGACCCAATGCGACAGGCGATTTGCCCCACTCTGAGTTTTGGTCAGCCAAGAACTAAGGGGGTGGAAATTGACAAATGATATCTCGGTGATGACGGACGCTAGTACCTAGGTTTCTTTTCTTCTTTTGCAACCATACTAAACCTCCTCCAGAAATCATCTCCACGCTCTCCGCGTTTTGGCAACAAATTGTCCTCCGAGTTCCCGCGCAGAATGGTCTCCGAGAATTCGATGTCCGATGGACCAGGGGACTTTGAAGGACGAACGAAGACGGGAGAGATGGGGGTCATCGGTGGTTGAAGGGGGTGAGGTGCGTTTGGGACGGACGGCCTGTGAACAGCCGTCTGATAGATGGGTGGGGGCATGCGAGGAACGGCGGTGTCTGCCTGCGGACGGGTGACCCGAAGCGCCTGTGGGACCTGTCCAGTCTGCGGGGGTCCCGTCGACTGGCCTGAAGGAGGGGATGGACTTGAGACATTAAGGTTGGCGACAGGTGCGGGATATCCAGGTCGAGGAGCCGCCAAGGGAACGTTAACGGGACGGAACGGACCAGGGAAGGGAGTGGTGCCAGGTTGAGGATTTCCTCTATCGTACCTTGGGGTGGATGTCATTCAGCGGGGCGCCGTGACGCGTTGGATAACATACATGCTGTAGGCGTCGTTCGAACCGGCACTGCTGGAATTCGAACGCTGGTTTGTGGGTATCTGTGCGATCGTATGGTATCTAAAAGGAACGGTATCAAGAGAGCGGAAGCCTCGTCAAGCGGGGCAGGGAGCGACGAGTCTGAGCCCGGAGACGACTCGGAGAGAGGATGGAAGAAGAGACGGTTTGGTTGCCAGCAGTCCAGCCAAGAAGCACCGTCGGCTAGTCTCCTGGTTACTCCTCCAGCTGGCAGCCCGTGCACGTGACCAGACATCTTCCCTTTTTGCACGCCCCGATGGCGAAGCGGAAGAACGTCGCCAGCAGCGATGACGACGTCCCCGTGTCATCTCAGGCATCGAAGCGCGCAAAGACAGAGGACAGCGACCAGGTTCCCGTTCCACATGAGCGCAACCCGGCCGTCAATGGCAGGCGCAGGGGTCTGGCCGAAGAGGACGACACCGACGGCGACGAAGAGGAGGAAGAAGACATCCACCAGCCAAACGAAGAGGGGGAGAAAAGGTGGGAGGAGGACCATGGCGAGGCTATTCGCCGCAAGTTGGAGCAGCGTCGCAGCACCATCGGTGTACTGTCGTTTGCATCCGTCCTTGACGTACAGCTGATCCCGTTTCTCAAAGAGTATCGCGGAACATGGTATCATAGAGTCCGTTGAGATGAAACAGTTCATGTGCCATCCCCACTTGACATTCACCTTCGGACCCCAGGTTAACTTCATCATCGGTAAGCCGCTGATCCAGCCAGCCGCACAGTCATCGCTGACACGCGTTACAAGGGCACAACGGAAGTAAGTCGTATGCGCCACTGGACCTCAGTTGCTCTATGTGATCACTTCAGGTGGCAAGAGTGCTGTTTTGTCCGCCATCACGATCGCTCTTGGCGGCAAGTCCACTTCCACCGGTCGTGGTAGTGGACTCAAATCGTTTGTTCGTGAGGGTCAGCAGTAAGGTGTATACTTTCTCCTCTGTCCCGTTATACAAATACCCCTGTCTAGCAAGGCAGAAGTCACTATTGTGCTGAAGAACCAAGGCGAAGAAGCTTACAAACCCAAAGAGTACGGGAAAAGTATTGTCATTCGACGTGCTTTCACGCGGGATGGGGCTTCCTCGTGGAAAATCATGAACAAGGACGGTACCGTCGTCTCTACGAAGAGAGATGAACTGGCCGCCATTTGTGATCACATGAACATTCAGGTTGATAACCCTATGAATGTCCTTACCCAAGGTAAGAGCTGGTGGTAGGGCATATTTCGCGCTCCTTCATTATATTTCCAGATGCTGCACGCCAGTTCTTGAACGCTTCCCACCCTTCTGACAAGTACAAGGTGCGTGTCGTTCCGTGGTGTATAGACGACATTTTTTTCGAACGTTGCTACCAGTTTTTCCTTCGAGGGACGCAGCTGAGTCAGCTCAGCGAAGAATACGATACTTGCTTGAGCAATATCAACCAGACCAAGAATCTACTTCATCAAAAGAAGCAAATCCTGCCCGACCTTCGTGCAACGTTCAAAGAAGCAAGTACACGCTTTCAAGAGGCATCCAAGGCACGCGAACAGCGGTTTAGGGCTGACGAGCTCAAGAAAGAGCTTGCATGGGCTCACGTAGCTGCTAAACAAGGGGCAAGTCTTGTCATTCTGATGACATCGTGGTGCTGTTACCGTAACTTCAATCATATAGGAAATGGAATCAAAGTTCGCGGATCTGGCCAAGGCCGAGCGCCGTCTGCAACGAGTCGAGGCTGAGCTTCAAACAGCGGAGGTGTGTTCATTGCCCTTAGAGCTATGCTATAAGCGAACTCGATTCCTCCCGTTAGTCCCAGTTTAAGCTCGCTTCTCAAGAGGTCGAGCGCTACGAGAAAGAACATTCCGACCTTGGGAATATTGATCATCTAAACGCTCAGCGCACCGAGCTTCAGGAGAAGATGCGAGTCAATAAGAATAAACTCAGCGACTTTAAAGTGGGTGTTATCCAGTAGTCTCAAGTGCTTTTTTGGTGACGATCGTTTTTCAGAACGACCAAGCTACAATGAACTTTAACCTAACAGCCTTAAACAGGTCCCTCAAAGATTATGACGAAAAAATTGCTGAGGAGACTCGCCGCTTGGAAGCTCACACGCAAGCCAAGCGTGATGAAAGTAATCGCCGTCTCGATGCCGCGAAAGAAGTCATCGCAGAAGCCGATCGTCGAAACAAGGAAGTTATCGAACAGAAGCGTAGCAAACTTGCCGAAAGAGATGAGGTCAAGTCCAAAGGTCAAGCCGCTGATGGCAAGAAACAGCAGCTCCAAGAACGAATCACTGAGTGTCAGACCATGATCAGCAAGTGTAAAGAGCAAGAGAAGAACAGTTTAGCCCCTTACGGTTTTGATATCAAAGGTGTCTTGCAAAGTATTAGTAGGGCGCATTGGCACGGAGACACTCCCATTGGACCCCTTGGATTGTATGTGAAACTCCAGGACCAAAAGTGGGCACCGCTGTTGAGGGCACAGTTGGGAGGTCTGATGACAAGTTTCGCCTGCACGGATGCAAGGGATCGATTGCAGTTGAAGAAAGTTCTTGACCAATCAAAAAAGTGTTTTCATTTGTCCTCCCTGCGGTTGCGACGCTAACTCGTTGCTAGCTCCCATGCCAACGTTATCATCTCGGAAAGAGATTTGTTCGATTATACTGCTGGTGAACCACGTGGGGAGGTCCTTACAGTTTTGCGTGCCCTTGATGTGAGCGCCTCCCGAAACGAGTTTCTGCACTGGTGACCTCCAACTGAACAGGTGTCTGAACCATATGTGCTCCGGGTTTTGATCAATTCTGCGAATATTGAGAGGACAGTGCTCGCAGCAGACCGTAAAATCGGTGACGACATCCTGAAGAGCCTTGGCGGGGGTGGGGTCGCGTGGACTGCCGATCACATGCGGGTGACTAGATATCCGTACGCGCCCATTATTTTGTTGCATACATTGTTCACCATAAATGAGTTAGGGAGGGGGGTGGCTCGTCCATCAATCTCCCAAGGATAAGGGCCAACGATTCACGACGTATGTTATTTACGACGAACGATCTGGCTGCTACACGCCGGTGAGCGTATGCTTTCGATTTCGATCTTAATGTGCTCACCGGTTTCTGGTAGCGACTGGGAGAAAAACTTGCAGGTCGCTGAATCAGAGTACAAAGCCACCCAGGTTGAGATCAGCCAGTACCGTCAACAGTATGACAATGTACTCCGGGAAATTGAGGCGCTAACGGTAAATTCCCGGGTATCTTATCACAACACCATAATGTCAATATTGTTTAGGTGTCAGAGCGGCAAGCCTACGATAATTTGCGAACGGCCAAGGCGTCATACGCCCAACTGCAAGAAGAGGCTAATGAAGATATGCCAGCTGGAATCTCGGGGCTGCAGAGCGCAAAAAGTGTGCGTATTCCGCTTACATTGATCTGCGTTCGTATTGACTTTACATCGATCGTAGGAAGCCGAGAACGATAAAGCATCTTTATTAAACCAATTTGCCGATCTCGCACAACGGAAGACCGTCATTGATGAACAACAGGCCACCCTCTTGACGGACATGAATGGTCTCAGGCAACAAATCCAGAACTTTGAACAGCACCGCGGTGAAATCATGGTTAGTGCGCGCCAGCATTTGCCGTATCACGCAGTTTAAGGCGAGCTTCCATGTAGTCCAAAATCGAGGAGGCTGTGGGGAATCGACTTCAGGCGCAAAATAACCAGCAACACTATCGGACGAAGCTCGAGACAGAAAGGAAAACCGTTGTAGAGATCAATACTACAGCGCAAACTCTTCAGGAAGAGTTTGTCAACTGGACGGAACATGCGGAGCAGTATTGCCAAAGAGTCGAAACCCCTCGCAAAGTAGCTGAGGTGCAGCGTCAGCTCGACTCGGTTCAAGCTGCGCTGGAAGAACGAGAGCGCCGGTAGGTTTCATGTTTGGGATGACGATTTCGCGCTTACTTCTTGTTTCAAAAGACATGGTGCAACTATTGAGGAGATGACCATCGAAGTGAACAAGGCAAAGGCTGACCTAGACAGTGCTGAACGTGATATCCGTAGTCTTTCTGGTTTAAACCACGTAACGTTGATTTTGACCTTGTGTTTGGGTGATGTGCGCTTACCAATTGTCCAGGCACTGAGGAACTCGCTCTTGATTCGCTTGGATAGGTGGCATGAATTCCGACGTCACATTGCTCTGCGTTGCAAGCTGGTGTTCCAGTATCACCTCTCTGAGCGGGGTTACTACGGCAAAGTACTGTTTGACCACGTTAATCAGACGCTGCAACTCAAGGTTCAAACTGACGACCAAGCATTGACCCAAGGGAGGGACAAAGATCCTCGTTCCCTTAGTGGCGGCGAAAAGTCATTCTCGACGATCTGCTTGCTTCTCTCGTTGTGGGATTCCATTGGTTGTCCGCTACGTTGTCTTGGTAAGTGAGCACCCCTGATTTTCTGCCACTGTCATCTAACAAAGCGTCAGACGAATTCGACGTTTTTATGGATGCTGTCAACCGCCGCATCAGCATGCGCATGATAGTAGGTTCGATATCACTCTCCTCTTTTACTGTCTCACCGCCAGGCAGATAGACACAGCGAATGCGTCCGACAAGAAGCAGTACATCTTGATCACCCCGCAGGATATGGGTAACGTTCAGTTTGGAAATACGGTGCGGGTACACAGGATGAGCGATCCAGAACGCGGTCAGGGCACTCTGGCTTTTAGTTAGGGGACTGGTCATTTCTTCCACCCTACCTTACTGCACGACCGCGAACAGTCCGCTATCTCACTATTGTTCTCGTTGCGTATTGTTTTGTGATCAGGGAGTGTGATCCAGATTCACAGATAGCCAAACAGGTTCCCCTCTGGATTAAACACCGTTTTGCCCGTAGTCCAACGTCTCTCGCTCGCGGCCTCCACTCTACATGCACCATCACTTCTGCCACTCGCCTGCCATACTCTCCCGGGTGCTTGCGCCCAGGTTGACCGTCAGGCCTCACTAGTAGTTCCTTGCTAGACGTGCCCTGTACGGGAACCTTCAGACCTTTGTATACATCGCAACATGTCGCCCCAAGAAGCGTACTTTGGGCCGTCATATGGCTCACTCCGTCGTCCGCGAAGGCATCCTTGTCGATGAAGATATCAAGGTCGACTGGATTGCCCTTGCCGACGACCTGTGGGTGGTCAGCGAGTGCTGATGCGCACACGCATGTACGCCTTCGGGCCTGCCAGCATGTAGTCGGCCCGGGTGTCACGGAGGGTCACTCAGACAAGTGATGTCACATCAAGAATCCGGTAGTGTACGACATCCAAGCTCGCACACTCAATCAACAAGCCTCTTGCCTTCGTCTCTAAACCGCTTCAGCTCTTTCTGCCACGGTTCCCACACCTCGCCGTACTTTTTGACAAGGCTGGCAAGCTCTTCCCTCTGCTCCCTCTACATTGCATATGAGAATGCTGGGTAACGTGTGGTGCCATTTGTGACTTACCAAGTTCCACGGCTCCTCACCGCCATACACGTCTGTGAATAGATCACGAAGGTCGCTCTGCTTAAGGGTTTCTTGGCGCTTAAGTGTAGTGAGGACATCCTTCTTGAGTCTCGCTTTGAGTTCCTCATCTTCCTTCTCATCCCACCAACCTTTCGATTCCATGAACAACCGGAAACGCGTGATCGGGTTATCGACCTTTTTCCAATTCTCGACCTCTTGCCGTCCACGGTATGCGAATGAGTCGTCGGACGTCGAGTGGTGGCTAACACGGTACGTCATGGCTTCGACCAGGACAGCGCGACCGCTTTCGAGGCATAATCTGCGCGCCTCTTTAACGGCATTGAGGACCGCTAAGATGTCGTTACCGTCCACCCTGACGGTCGGAATGCCGTATCCAGGACCACGCGCAGCTATTCCGTCTCCATAAAACTGTTCGTGTGCAGGCGTCGAGATTGCGAAACCGTTGTTACGCGCCAGGAAGATGGTCGGTGACGGAACTGTGGAAGCAAGAAGCATTCCGGCGTGAAAGTCACCTTCCGACGCGGCCCCTTCACCAAAGAATACACAGGCTACATTCTTACCACGTCGCGCCGGGTCACGTCCGAGTGCAAACCCGACACCTGCTGCCTGGGGTATCTGGGTTGCAAGTGGAGACGAAATGGTATGGAAGTGATGATCACGAGATCCAAAGTGCTGGATGAATGGGCTAGTGTACAAGGTAGAAGTAGACGGTGGGGGGATGCATACCATGGGCATCTGCCGGCCTTTTCCGCTCTTATCCTCGTAATTTCCAAAGCACTGAGCCATAGCAGCACTGATACCAAAGCCTCTCCATAAGAGGACACCCATTTCACGATATTGACCTTGGTCGATTAATAAATGCGGGATTGTGCGCTGGAAAACGACAGACCTAGGACCCTGACGTGACGTCAGAGGGTGCAAGGCGAAAGTGAACGTGAACACTGCAAACATACTCATCATCGTTGGCCAATGCGGCGGCGGAACCGATTATGGTAGCTTCTTCACCATACTGGGAGACGGTCACTGAAGGAGGGGGAGAGGAGACCACGGTAGACTCACTGAGGTCATCTGGGAGGTGTTTGATTACATCCGACTCGCGAAATGAACAGGTGACGTACATAGAACGAGATCTTGCCTTGACGCTGGACGTTGTACAGAACGTTGTCCATCGTCGGCAAAAGCTGCATGTATTCATATCTGTAGATGGCAAGGTCATGTCGAGTTCGCCACACTCGGCAAGCCAGACGCACAACTTGCGAGCAAACTCTGGCGTGATCTGGAGGCGTTCGTGAGCGGAGCAGACGTGGAAAACGAGAGACCGACATCCGGCAGCTCTGCCCCTTCAATGGGGGTGCCGACGCCATCCAGCACTCTGTACGCGGGTATCTGGCCAGCACCTTGGTTGACGGAATCGAAGAACTCCAGCTTGGGAGACACGGGCGAGCTCGACGCAGGGAGCACGCCGTGCTTGGGGTGGAATGTGCGGGCGGCCGTTGCGAGCGATCTGGCACTGACGAGTGGTCTGAACATGGCGGGTCAAGTCAAGCCGGAACTTGGCCCTCAAGCGTGTGCATTACGTCAACTGGCTCATGCCAGCTTCAGCGCCTCCGCCGCTGCCTTTCTTCGACCCCCCGACAGCAGTGTCACGTAGTCTGCACCTCCCAAAACATGTTTCTCCTGCGTGCTTTTCGTGCCAGGTCTCGCCCTGGCCTTGGACTTCAGGCCGGCGCGCTTCCTTGCCGCCTGAACGGATCCAGATGGCACCGATGAAACCGCGCTTTCTGGCTGGACGGTCAGCGACGACACGGTCTTTTTCTGCAGGAGCGGTGGGTCGGACTGCCCGTGCCAGACGAGGAGGACGCACGGCTCGCTTGTGTACTTTTGCGCTCTTGCCCATCAGAGTCGGATGGAACGAGGAGCCCGCGAGATTCCCACGAAGACACCCGGACTGAAAACGGTCGCCTCGGCCTGCCTTTTTTCTTCACGTCCACCATGTCCCTCCCTCAGCCCGTTCCCCCTTCGTGGAAGGTTTGTCTCCTCCCCTTCCTCTCTTCCGCCCCCCTCATCCTCCTTTCTTCTCAAGGACCTCGGAAAGTCCTCCAACGACTTATTGTCCAAGGACTATCCCTTCTTCGGCACTTCCCTCGAGGTCAAGACCAAGACACCTTCCAAGGTTGCTTTCAAGGTTGCTGGTGTCCGTGATTCCAAGACGCAGGGCATCACTGGCGATCTCGAGGCCAAGTATGCTGATCCAAAGAACGGCCTCGTCTTCACAGAGACCTGGACAACCTCCAACGTCATCAAGTCTCAAATCGAACTCGAAAATTACATTGCCAAGGGTTTGAAGCTTGATGTCAACACTTCCCTAGTCCCCGACAAGGGCTCAAAGTCTGCCCTCTTCAACCTCGTCTACAAGCAGTCTGGTGTTCACACCCGTGGTACACTCGACGTCTTCAAGGTCGGATTTCATCTCGTTTCGTGCGTTTCGCTTCTCTTATGTTCCTCTAGGGCCCCACTGTCACCGCCGACACTGTCCTCGGTCGGGACGGTTTCCTCTTTGGTGCCGAGGCTGCTTATAACGTCACCGAGGGCAAGATTACACGCTATGCTGCTGCTGCCGGTTACAATGCTCCTGAATATGCTGTCACCGTTCACGGTCTCAACAACTTCAATACCTTCTCCGCGAGTTACTATCATCGTGTCAGTCCCGATGTGGAAGCTGGTGCAAAGGCTGTCTATGATACCAAATCGACTACCCCCGGTGTCGCACTCGAAGTTGGTGCCAAGGCGTGCGTCTGATTGATCCATATTACACTCTCCGTTGATGTTTCTTCAGTTTCCTCGACTCGGCCGCGTTCGTCAAGGCCAAGATTAACAACACTGGTGTCCTTGCTCTCGGTCTGTCTTTCTCGCACGTTGATATGGCGGTTCACACAACTCACGAGGGATGCAGGCTATACTCAGACTCTCCGGCCAGGTGTGAAAGCATCGTTCGGTCTCGCTCTGGATACTCAGCGCCTGAACGATATCGCGCCTGCCGGTCCTGCCCACAAGGTCGGCGCCTCCCTCACCTTCGACGTTTAAAATTATCCCATAGTGACAATAATCGGGTGTGTTGTGCTACATTCACAATAGAATCAATGTCGAAAAATATCCCGTCGTGGGATTCTGAGTGCGTTGTCGAATGCAATGTCACTCTACATATGTGATACAGGGAGGTGCAAGTATCATGCAAATACATCATGAAGCCACGTCTCATAATCATACTCTGGCTCTTCAACTTCATTCTTGGAAGAAGGTAGCACCTCTCGCAAATAGTCGACTACACTGACAGGGAGCTGTGCCAACCTCAAGTCTAGCTCGGTTACGAATGGCTAAATGTGGTCCAACAATTGACCAGCGTGACCACAACATTTGGACGGAGCTCACCTTGTTCCCTGCGATCCCACGGAAGGATTCTCGGAGCTGTTCGGGCGATTTCTGATCTTCAGTGATATCCACCTATATCAAATATCATCGGTACAGAGGCAACCCATGCGAGCTGTGGTGCATACCAAAAGATTAATGAAGGCTTCAAACGTAACCGCCCCGTAGTCGTGGACCAGTTGGTCGTAGATGTAGACGAAGTCCTCGTCCTGCTGATTTTTCAGAACGCCAAAAATCTACACGATGAGTTCTGCGTACCGAGTATATGATACCAAGACTGGCTAAGGCTGCACTGAATTCCGACAGGATGAGCGTGTTAGTCTCGTCGCGGTCAAAGTACCGGAACGTGCTTTCGAATTGTTCCAATTGGGCTGGCGTCAAGTTGGTCATATTCCTTGATACGATCTGGGAATGAAAGCGTCAGCAAGTTTCACGACGTGAGGGGCAACAAAAAGTACGCACCTGGTTGTCAATGAAAGATATCTTCTTAGCAATCGCCTGCGTGACCAGTTCCAGCTCAAAGTCGAGGTCTTGCCAAGTGAACACGGTGTAGTCATTTTCCTCGACATTGGCTTCAGCACAGTCATTCTCTGCCTTTTCCACACGAGAGAGGGCATCCGCCAGACCGGGAACTCGAAGCTGTATCTTCCGAACTTGCTCTTGTTGCTCCTTCAGGAAGATGAAGGTCTTGGTCAAAATAAAGAACCCGAACGAAATGGCATAGTAAACCTCCAGTGGACCCTCCACGCTAGCCAGATCCAGCGAGACACCGTGCAAGCGTTGCGAAAAGTCATGGGCGATGTCTGCAAATTGTTTTCGGAGGGTTTCCTTAATCCTAGAAGGCATGAGATGTTACAGCATCTTGCACGGCGGTACACATACTGCCGTATCTGTGCATTTATCGATCGAGAGCGCTTTGCTTCTGAGTCTAGTAGTTCGTTCCATGCATTGTCTATATCCTGGGAATTTCGGATGAACGCAGCTCAGAAAAAATATTGGCTCAACCGACCGAAAGTGCGAGTCCAGCAGGAGGGACATACTCCCTCAATCCATACGTCTTAAGTTTTGTCTGAATATTCCCGAAGAGGGTGGTGACATCTTGTCGTTCTGTGACCCATATACGCTTTGTCGTTTGCTTATATGTTGTAAAAGCCGAGGACTGCCCCTTGGCGTCTGCATAAGTGCCAGTGAATCTGGTTTCCCTCCACTGTTCTTGGACTTCGGTCAGTGCATGAAGTAACTATGGGTTGCAATCAGACCGAGATGAGAGAAACCCAGAAAACTCGGCGAACATTGCGCGCCCTGCGCTCATAATCATTCTTGCTTGTCCATACCGATTGCATAAGTTCGGCAAATTTCTCAACACGACGAGAGACCGTTTCTGCCTGATCTACACAAGTAATTTATCAACAACAACATCTCGAGAAACATACCAACTGACCCATCGAGGAAAATGCATGGAAAAAGCTGGCAATATATGTCATGACGCTACGTTCGTCCGGGCGGTCCGAATCACACAGATCTTCGACTTCAAGTAGTTGCTGTCAAGGGAATCTCAATGGCAGCACCAAGTCGGAGTACGGTGCGACCGACCGGAATCCCAAGGTGATCAGCGGCGATCTGGAAAGCCTTGCGTGTGTTTCCGTGACGATCTGACTAGGTTGACGTCACCCCCCAGAAGTGGGATGAAAAAAAAACCCCCCTTACCTTGTCTAACTTGTCGTAGTCTAGAAGGTCCGGGCGATGGCAATGAATGAGAGCGCACCTGAGAGGATGGATGAGCCAGAGGTTCGGGGGGGAATGGGTTGCCTACAGTGCTAGACCATCTGACCAGCTAATAGAAAAGTCTTGGACATCGACTTCTTTATACGGGGCCGTTTTTCGTTGACACCAGAGCAAAAGCCCCTCTTTAGCTGAGAGGCCCTCCTCGCTTGCGGAGACACTCAGACTAACCACTACTCCGTGGTTGGTATTACTCACCTTATATCTGCGATTGTGAACCGCAGGACCAAGGTCCAGATCATGCCGAGAATAAGCTTTAAATTACCGTCTATGATATCTATGACCGATCTTGTTGAACAACAGGGTTGCACCAGTCTCGGTCAAGGGGGCAGTACCTTCCGGACCAATGTTGGTCAATTTGATTCCCCGCTGTCTGATGAACTCCAACGCCTTGTTCGCGTTCTCCGCTTTTTGAACGCGCATTCTTGGATTCTTGTTGTATCTTCCGAGCGAGGTATCTCCTAGACGTGACTTGAGCACTGACGTCATGCGCGGATGGGTAACCGTTACCCATGATTTCCTGTTGAATGCGACGAGAGTGAGATTTAATGCGTGAAGACACGGTCCGGGACTCCAACGGACCATTAATTGGATCAAGCGCACGCCATCAGAGAGATCCTGTACAAGCGAACGCATGGGGGGGTATCCATTGGCTTCCAGTTTGGTGTTAAGCCTATGGATTGAGAATGGAGATAGAGACACGGGCCAACGTATGCGCAAGAGGGGAGACTGGACGCACCATTTGCAAAACGTCCTCTCCTGGGTCGAGTCCATGGTGGCGTCTTGACTCGGAGGTGCCAGCGGTGGTTCGAAGAGGAGACCGTCTGAAAGGCAAGCAATCCAAACTGGGCGCGGTCAGAGCCCAAGAGCCACGCACAACGGCCGATGTCAAGGTGACCCGGACGCGCAGATTATGTACAGACAGACAATGATACACTAACGCGCGCGACTTCACCCACCACCACCATCTCGACCACACTCGACCCTCGTCAGCGATGGCTACGACCCAGTTTGACCGCATATATCACGATCTCTCCCCAGAAGTCGGCAGTGAGTGTAACCTCCTCGCGCCCACATATTTAGACTCATGGCCGCACAGAATTACGACTTGCAAGCAGCGGCATAGCCTGGAAGGGTGAAGAGAACGAAGCAGTGATAGCGATACCCGCCGACGAGATCAAGTGGGCTCAATGGTTTCGCGTCGCGAGAAACTTTCAGCTTAGAGTCGGGCTGAAGGACAGGCGAAGAGAAACATTTGATGGTTTCCTGCGCGAAGTGTGTGAAACCCCGGGCTCTTCACGGGGAAAAACGAACGGTTAACTCTGATCGTTGTAGGATCACGATAAACTCGCGAGTTTATTGAAGCAGCACTTTGGCGTAACGTTGGAGGTAAAGGACATAACATTTAAAGGGTGGAATTGGGGAGTCACCGATATTCAAGGTTCGTTTCCAGAGTACGCACGAGATGCCCGTTAGATCTTATTTCAATCCAGGACAGGACTTAGCTTTCCTGGTATCCAACAAGACTGCCTTCGAACTCCCTTTAAAGCAGGTCGCCAACTCCAACATTGCTGGGAGGACTGAGGTGTCTCTCGAGTTCGTGTCAGCATCGTCAGGCGGTAAAAAGACTTCAAAAAGTGCGCCGGATGAGATGGTCGAGATTCGTTTCTACGTGCCTGGCACCCAGGCAAAGTCCCGTGGTTCCGAGACTGGCTCGCAAAAGTCTGATGTGGAAGATGATGCTGAGGAGGTCAGTGCAGCTCAAGCTTTCCATGATGCCATCAAAGAGAAAGCCGAAATCGGACAAGTGTCTGGTGATCTTGTCCTGAGCTTCGAGGAGGTACTCGTACTCACTCCACGCGGACGTTACGACGTGGACATGTTCCTTGACTTTTTGCGCCTCCGCGGCAAGACTTATGATTACAAAATTCTCTATTCAAGTATCTCAAGATTATTCTTGCTCCCCAAAGATGACCAACATGTTTTGTTCATTGTGAGTATCCCTCGCCCTCTCCTGACAGCATCCCAACTACGAGAAGCTTGGTCTTAGCACACCAATCAGACAAGGTCAGACCAGATACCAATATTTGGTCATGCAATTCGCGCGGGAAGAAGAGACGACCGCCGAGTTGAACATGTCTGAGTACGTGGACATTCGACTAACCATCGTTGTTTCGGCTGAGCGACCCTACGCTAGAGAGGAGATTACCAAATATGATAGACTGAAGAAGAACTACGAAGACCCCACGTTTGAGGTTGTTTCAGGTGTCTTCCGTGCGTTATCAAAGAAGAAAATCGTTGGTTCGGGTACCTTTCAAAGGTGTCAAGTTTTTGCTTCTGTCCTTTTGGTTTTCCGGTGCTCATGCATATCTGATTCTAGCCGCGACGGGCATCCCGGCATCAAAGCCAATCTTAAAGCCGTTCAAGGCGACTTGTTCATGCTTGAAAAATACATCTTTTTCGTGTCCAAACAGCCCACCCTCATCGAGCTCTCTGACATCCACCAATGCGTGTTTTCTCGCGTCGGCGCAAGCATGGGGGCAAGTGCTGCGCGTACCTTTGACCTCAAGATCGTTACCAAGAGTGGGCCGGAATATACCTTCACTTCCATTAACAAAGAGGAACACGAACCCGTGGAGACTTTCCTCAAGGACAAGAAGGTCAAGATTAAGAACGAGATGGTTACTGACGTGGAGATGATGATGGCTGCTGGCGCTGGGGACTCGGACGAGGAGATGCAAAGCGTTGCGAGTAGTGGGGACGAACAACCAAAGCCCCGCGTTGGTGGAGATGAGGACGACACCGAGGAAGGTTGGTCAAAGACTCGTGCATCCTGATTCGACATTGATTATGTTTGTTTAGACGAGGATTTCCAGGCGTCGTCGAGTGATGAGGGGTCACCTAGCGAGAGCGATTCTGAATCTGAGGGAGGGGTCACGGCGTCGGACGCGAGTGGTGACCGAGAATTGGCCAAGGCCGCAAAGGACGGAAAGAAGAAGCTGACCAAGAAAAAATCCAAGGTCCAAGCGGACGGCAGTGGTGCGGAAGATGGGCCGAAGAAGAAGCCCGCCAAGCCAAAGGTCAAGTCTAAAACGAAAGAGGGTGACGAAAACGATGCGATGGAGGTGGATGGTGACGAGAAGCCAAAAGTCAAGTCTAAGTCTAAGCCTAAGCCTAAGCCCAGAGTCAAGCAGGGCGACAACGAAGGGCCGGCTAAAAAGAAGCTAAAGACGTCGACGTGACCTTCACGTTGAGGCTATACCGCATTCCCTGATTCTCTCGGTTTTGGTTGTCATATTCGTAGATGGTTCCCCGCCATCTATAATATATATGTAAAGTACCGTACGTACATCACCGACATGGTATACTTGCATGTTCCGCGATGAAGATACTAAGTCAGAACCAAACAGAAAAGGACAGCGGTGCGGACATGGTGTGGTCATGTATCACCTTTTCGTTTCGCTAATAGGGAACCAGGCTCAAAGGCAACGTTGGCAGATGGTGACTGACTGAAGGGAGGTGGCACATTGACTAGAGGTTGCGTGGGACGATTAGACACAGACTGTTTCCTGGTGCGAGAACGAGCGAGTGGTTTTGCTTGCGAAACTGATTCCGTGGCCTTTGCAAACAGCACATGTCGCTCCTGGTAGAGAACGTATGACTAGGACTGATAAGCATTTCCATCGAGTCAAAAGACGCCTGACTGGCTTACACGAGCAACAAGGATGACCTGCAACCATTTTTCGCCGTCATTGGGGTTACAAGAGAATACATGAAGGTAGTCTGCAGCGTTCTCAAACAGTGAAGGATGATCGGTAGACTTGACGGCAAATACAAAACCCTTGGGTGACTTGTGTCGCCGAGTGAAAATATAAGCATCAAAGTTCGACAGGGAGCACAGAAAGATTTCGTCCTTCCCCTAAGGGCTCGGATGAGCAACGCGACAAGATAAGCTTTGCGACGTCAAACGTTACCGTCTCCCGCTTCGATAACCATAAGCCGTGTTCGCGGAGTTCCATCCAACGCTTGCTCCATTTCCCCCGTTTGCTCTCCCATTCTATCCAACCACGATGAGTGGGGGAGCTAGTAGGTAATGCCTGCGTTGATTTGGTGGTGAGCAACTTTTGGTTTACCGCCTAGAGTAACTGACAGAACGACTCAATAACTGTGATAGTGGCGTTTGCTTGATAACGAATGCATTCAACAACTTGTCCTTGTTCCACGAGGCAGAAACATCAGCCAGGAGCTCATACTCCCGTATAGGTCGTTCTGCGATCAATGTAGACGTCAGGATAGATGATAGCAGGCAATGTAAAGGTCCCCACCCATGCCATAATCTTGAGCCATCTCGAAAAGCATCCATGATCCCGATCTGTCCAACAGGCCTTGACTTGCCACAGTCCCGAGGATGTCTCCTGCATTTGTAGCAGGCGTGATCTCCACAGTATTGAACCGCTGCATGTCACCAATGAAGATTCTTTGTTGCACCACGGGCCCTCTGGCCGTGTGTTGCGGTGGTGTGGAGTCTAAAGTCGGTAATGGGGGAACAGGGGGTCGTTGCACCACTCTCTGTACAACGTCACCCTCTCTGTCTGTGGATGATCGAGGGGCGCTTGCCGAGGGTCTCCGACCATCCTCACTGACACGGCCCGAGCTAACGTATTGATCATATCCCGCTGAGGTAGCGTCACGACCAGCGCGAACGGTACGGCTAGAGGCAGCGGCTGTTGTGCTGCGTCCTAGCCGAGGGGGTGGGATCTGTTCGGTAGGTTGCCGGTGAGTTTCTGAATGCCACCCATCGGGTCGGTGGAAGGAACGTATGGATCTCAAAGGTTTATCTTGTGATGACGCCTCAGGAACGCGAGGGATTTTTTGTTGCAAGTAAGCTGTCTGGTCAATGGACCGCCCTCGGGATGAACTTCGAGAGAGAATATAACTCCCGGGCACCCGAGAGGAAGGGCTAGTGGGTATGGAACCATCATGGGTCGGGGGCGTCGTAAAAGGTTGGGCACGGACATGAGTCTGAAGGCTCACGAGCTTCCTAGTCAGGTCCTCGACCGCAAACGGCTCGACGGGTATAGTTCGCAAACTAGCGACAGGTAAGGGTACAGCAGACATGGAGCGCTTTCGAGTGGCAGTTGGCGCACGGACGGGTTCTGCGGGACGGGGGGGTGGACGGTGTTCTGCAGCTGTCCGGGAGCTCTTTGCACGTTCCAATTTCCGTTGCTGGCGTTCATCATGCAGCTGCTTTCGAATTGACTTCTGAGCTGATAATGCTGTCGGCACGCGTTGCGCCAACGGAATGTCATCATCTGAGCCACCCCCAGCTCTTGAATAACGTGAACAGGTACGGGAATTTGCACGAGAAGACGGACCATTCGACATGCCGTCTAGGCTGTAATAGACTGTGACGCCGTCTGCGTCGTCGCCCGAGGATGAAGTGTAGCTCGAGGTGCTCGAGGCAGACGAGCGACGATTACCTCTACGCGCCTTATCACCATCGTTGTCATCGCCACCAGCGCCACCACCATAAGGACCAGGAAATTGAGTGCCTGAGTAATCTCCGTTGTGTCTGACTTGGCGCGCCCTACCCCCGTCTGCCCGGCCACTCTGGCGCTCGGGTTCACTTTGGTGACCACGCCACCCACCACCACCATCTTGGGGCGACTGAGGAGTTGAGGAAGCCACGGGAGGGATGTCGGATGGGCGGAGCGCGCTGGCTGTATGCATCGTGTCAGCGGACGTGCCGAGTTCAAAGTCGATGTCTGGGTCGTGAACGGAACTGTACGGTGTGACGGTTCCATCAAAGAGGGGGTGGTGGGTGGCGTTCTCGCCAGCAGCAAAGTCTGGTTCGGAATCGGACTGATCGGAGAGAGACTGGGTATAGTAGTCAAAGTCGGAATGATAACTGAGAGGATCGTCTTCGATAATGTCATCGTCAAGGATGGTGGTATCGGGATGGATGGCATCTGAGCTATTTACGTCCATTGAGCCTTGAGGCTGGGCAGAGGATGCCAGGGACGAGGAACGTGAGAGCGCGGTGGAAGGAGGCTCCGAAGTTGAGTAAGAAAGGGAGGGAAGAGAGTCTATGTCGGCATCGTCGCCAGACAACGAGCGTGAGGAAGATGTTTCATCGACAGGCGAAGGGGAGCCGCTACTAGGCGCGGTTTCCCGAGCGGCAAAACACGTGTCCAAGTTGTCAAGTGTCTCGAGGGGAACAGGTTCCGTCTGCAGAGCGGGCTCCGGCGACGGTGTTTGGGAGGCAGACCCGGTCGGAGGAGGGTGGGTGTCTGGTGTCTGGGACGGGGCAGCGCTGGAGGGCGCATGTCTCGCGAGGCGGTTCAACTCGGTGCTGAGGTCCATGTTCCATGGTTCGTGGGGCAGTCGTGCGCCAGGCGTCCCCTTTCGGACCTGCTCGTCGCACATATGTGTTACCTGCCGGGCCGGATTGTATGAACGAGAAGAGCTACCTTTCTCCCCGGGACGGACATGTCCATTTGGGCGAGGGTGTGCAGAGAAGGGAGGGAAGGACGGGTTGCGAATGCTGGCCTGGTGTGCGCAGGACGAACTGCGCCATGAGCGGAAGATCTGGGACGAGGCGGGTCCTGCTCTGGCAGGGTGGCCGAGACGGGGCGGGGGGTCAGATTCGCGAACGGGTCATCGTCAAGGAGGGGGGGCAGAGACTCGAAGGGCGTCTTGTCGAACAGCTCGTCGGACGGGCTCGTCGCCCTGGACGGGGGTTCCATGTGGGTGCGGGAAAGCGCGAAACGTAACGAAACTCGTCCAGATGCCCCGCCAACTGCCTGGCCTCTGCTGGGACGACACCAGGCAGCGCTACTTTCCCTCCTCCATCGCCCAGCCGTCCGCGCCCGCACAACAGAACCAGATCGCCAACCGCACCCCCGCCAACCGCACCCGCCCCAACCCGCTCTCAGATCTCCGCTCGGTCATTCACACCGCACGCAAAGACGCGCTCATCCAGTCCGTCCTGCCCTCTCCGCCCAACACATCGTGACCACCATCCATAGCCAGATACAGTCCTCCCAGCTACTGTTCACCCGCAAGGTGTCCTCCTCACCCATCCCGTCTGGTGCACCCCTCTCTGCCTTCCACGTACGTCTGCCCTGGTCTCTCTTGGCTTCACCTCGTCACCGTCTGAAACAAGTCTACATGGTACGATGGACGCGTGTGGAGCTTCGCCGGAAACACCCTCGGATGGGTCTACTCCTCCATCTGTGACAACGATCAGGACGGACTAGATTCCTGGCAGCCCCAGTTCTACCTCTCTTCCGAGGTGCGTACTCATGTGCTCGTGCCTCACCCTCTCAACGTCGCCACAGGTGTCCTCCATCTGTGTATCTGGTACAATATGTGTGTCAGTCATTTATTCCCCGTCTTATCCTTGAATTGTGCCGTGACCTGGGCTAGTGCTACTTCCTTTGGTCCGGATTGTAGAGTTCTATACGCGCCCTTGGACCACCCCGTAGAAATGTTGAGCTCTCTTCTCTCCCCCTTCTTTAGTGGGGCTTATGGGATCCAGCGTTCACAAGATAGACACCCACAAGGTGCACGACATTTGGACTGCCGATTTACAGGGATCTCGTCTTGTCCTTGGTGACTATACCTTCGTAATCCCTACCTTGCTGCTCAATTCACTCTTAGGGGCTAACAAACAGGCCGTGGTGATTCAGGACATCGCAGGTTGCGCATCTCTACAACGTCTTCCCACTCAAAGTGATGTTTTTGCACTTGCTCAACGCGACGTTCGAGTTCACCCTGCCTTTGCATTTCGATCCTTCCTGACCCTTGTGCAGTACGCCATTTACACAGGCCTCCGGAATGGTGGCGTTCTCCGGTTTGACACTCGCCTGCAGAGATCGAACAGTCATCCCCTCTTTGATGGCGTGTCCCAACGCACGAGCTCCATCACGGGCCTCAGACTCCTGCGCGATCATGAACTTTTAGCAAGCTTCATCGATGGCGACGCAAGTATTTCGGTTTCTGCGTTTGGTGAAGCTGCTCAAGGCACAACTCAGATATCAACATTTGATTTACGCTTCCCCATTCGGACACCATTGATGACTTTCACCGGCAACTTCAACAAGTACACCATTAGATTGGTCAGTTGCTGTCCCGGTATCCCCCTGAATTCTGTTGTGGACGAGTTGCCATTAGCCAATCGCTATCGATCCATACGAAAAATTCCTGTTTGCCGCCGGGCAAGACAACAGGGTTCGGCTCTGGTCCCTGATGACGGGTGGCCCGACCCTTAGCCTAGATGGAACGGACTCGGCTGATCAGACCGTGTTCCAACGGTCTTTCGAACAACGTGTTGCAGCACTGCAGGTTGTCGAGAAACAGGAGGGGATGCATCTTTTGGTCGTGTCCGGGGCTGAGCTGTACAAGTACGGGCTGGGCCACCGCCCGGGAATCTGCATGTAGGTCAAGCTGGTAAAACATGTTCTCGCTTGCGGATGCTGTCTGGCCACATGTTATTAAATACAGTTTACAGTCCAAGAGAGGACGAGAGACAATCGCAACTAAATTTGGATGTGGTCTCATAAACCCAGGGGAAACAAAAGAGTGAGAGACTGTGAGTCATGGATGGCCCAAGAGATCCACAAGCCTCATGGAAAATGCGACGGGACAGGGTTGTGGATATGCCGAGGAAAATAAATCGGTCGGTAGCCCGCCAAGCTGGATGGTATTCGGCAAACCGGACAAGCCCTGGGGATGCCTAGGCGTGTCCGAGTGCATGAGACGGCGATGGACATCGATCGGCGCAGACAACTCAAAGGAGTGGATTCGCTCGTATCCCTGAGGGCGAAAGAACCGGGAAAAGTCGGGGTAGCGGTTGCAGAGCGGGTCCCTCGAGTATGTGAGAGTTGCGGTCGTATGCGAAGAGGACGGTGTGTTCGGCGCAGAGACACTGCGGTGCGAAGGAGGAACCGTGTTCGTGTTGACATGGACAGTCGATCGAGGCGAGCGAGACTCGAAGGTGGTGGGGCGAGGACTTGGGGATGTTGACGCTGCCAGACCACTCGGAGCTGACGGGGGAGACAGCTGCAGCTTGAACGTCGGGACGGCTGCAGCTGCCAGCTGGCCCCTTGTGCGGCGAGCGGCGAGCTTTGATCGCTGGCGCGTGAACCAGTTCCTGACCCACTTTTCGTCCCTGCAAGAAAGAGTGAGTTGGGGAAGACTGGCGTGTGCACTACACACAGGCCAGTCTCCGCCGCTGCCGCCGAGAGCTGGCCCTCCGTGGGGTTACCCGACACCGACTGGACTTTCTTGAGGACGGCGAGCTGCGATTCGCTTGCGATTGTCGACCGCCTTCTCTGCGTTCGGACGTCCGACATGGTTTGAGGAGAGAAAGTCGCACGGGCACGGGTGCACAGCAGGCGCAGGAGGCTGGCAGCGAGCGGGCGCATCTCCATCCTGCCCAGCATGACCTCCTCTGGCGACCCCCCTTCCTCAGCGCCCGCTTTGTATGGCACAGACTCTACTTCACGTCTCGTTCTTCTCCCGAACACGGACGATCACCACGAATACACCTCTGACGACGAAGATGAGCGTGAGGTTGCCAATCCCCGGCCAGGAATCGTCCAGCTGCCCGTCGCCGCCCCGCTCGCGCCTTCCGTCGTCTTTTTGTATCTCTTGTCCCCTTATCTCAGGCTCGGCGCCATATATGCTTCTGATATCGGTGGCACTTCGCTCGCATACTGCCTCTCTGGACTTATCGTCGCCGCAACCCTCTCCGCCTTCTGCCGCCAAGTCTGGTTTCTTCTCGGTCGTTATCTCCGCAAATCATCTACGGAAGACATTGTCATCCATGCATTTGCACGCCGTCACCGGAGGATCCGCAAGTATGGCTTGACTCGCTCTGCCTTCACCCTCGTCAGTGCATTATTCAGGACTCTATTGGCTGCCATGTATCTACGGGGTCAGTTTATTCCCTAAACTCGTACCCTTCCCTTTCTCATTCTTCGTCGTAAAAAGACTGCGTAGACTCTGCGCTTCTCTTCAGAATCCAAGAATCATTTCCCTTCCCTTCTCGTCTCAACATCTCGGTCGCACTGTCTATCCTTGTATTCGTACTCTCTCTACCCAAGTCACTGGCCTCCAAGTCTGTTGTATACACAACCGGTCTCTCTATAGCTTCGTATCTCGCGTGGCTGGTCGCGACATGTCGCTCCTTTAGCGCGAACGAACCGAGCGCGAGTTTGTCTCGACGAGGTCTCTTGTGGACTGAAATCAGTTCCGTGTTTCATCCCGGTTTCATGTCCGCTATCCTCATTCGTCTATCCTACAGGTAGCTATACCTTTGCGTGCACCACTACAATGACAGTCCCTTTGTCTGCATCCTTGATATCAGGCACACCATCAGCCACCCCTGCATCCAGGAATGCAAGAATAAAATCGTTCGAATCGTTGAACGTGCTCGCAACCTCGTTGGCGGTGCTACTCATACTCCCTTCTATGATCACTGCTGCGTCGCCGCGTGCACCGGTAAGTGGAACCGATGGACGTGCCAGCATAACCTAATTTGTCGCTTGAGGCTTCTACTGCATCTTTTGATAACCTCACGCTCGGCTTGCGCATCGCGACCCTCTTGTTTTCTATTCCATCCGTCGTAGTGTCAATGATTTCACTACCATTATATGGATCTGTGCATCGGTTCATACACACCGATCTAGCGCTGTGCATCATTATTGCTGCCATTTTTGCACTTAGCCTAGTCCCGCCAACCGTCTCCCGTATTCTCGATGACGCCACGCTCTCTTTAGCTGTTTTCGGGACGTTTCTGTTGCCAGGTGCGTGCTTTGTCCTTGCTCCTGAGAATAGAGAACCAAGTCATCGCTGCGTCTCCTTTAGCTTTGGCACATGTCGCTATCCATTACTTCCGTCGCCCCCTTTCAATCGTTGTGCCCCAGGAACCCTCGTCTACTCCGAGCACTCCTCGTGCCTCTAGTGCTGAGCGTTCGCCATCGCCGTCCCGTGATCCACTTCTTCAACGCAAGGAACGACTCCTTCAGCGTAGTCGCTTCGGCAAGCGTTTGTTTTGGGATATTGTCGTCTGGCTCGTTCTCGTACCAGTGTGCGGTTGTGCTCTTGTTTGGGCGGCTGGCCGGTTAGCACGACAGTGGTAATTATTCCAGAGGTGTGCCCCCTGCTGGTCAGTTGGCTCCGATGTCTGCTGTGCACCCGCATCACGGGACTTTGAAGTGTATGATGTGATCTTGTTTCTGTAGACTGGGTAGCTGACGGAAGAAGCTACCCTTTTTCACTGATGTGTATATATCTTCACGCCATTCAAAATTGTTGCCTTCATCCGACGGGGGAGAAACCGAGTGGACCTTGTATCAAGTGCTGTTAGTGGGTTTGCCCCGCCACTATGCACCAAGATTGTTCGTACATGCCGTGATCAACATCTGCTCGCCAATTGATTCAGGGGATGAGGGTTACATGCAGTACAGTTGCTCATAGCGCATGACCGCAGAAATCCGTGCTTCACGAGAATCGTGCATCATGTGAATGTGTTTGGCTGGGAGAGGCAATCCCGGGGGCAAGTGTACTACCGTTGAACAATCGACATTAACATTATGTAGATTCAGTTCGATCGCCGTATACTACCCGACACAGTGGTCGAACATACATGAGAGTGCACGTCAACGATTCACGCCATGCACGAGGCCTGGTCCGCTCCACGCTGGTAAAGGATGACACCTAGAAGAGGCAGGAAGGCACGCGTCTGCTCTTTTCAGTCTGCATAAAAAAATAAAAATAAAACCCTCCGATCGGTGAGCACGGCGGCAGACGTCATAACACGTCAAAGTTGATCGTGGAACACCCTCAGGACAGAAACACGCATCTTGGCAAAAAAAAAAGGCAAGGATGGACAAAGAATGCCAAGATGATGCTGCACGCGTTTTCGCCCGCCAGGTTCCCGCTCGTTGAGAAAATCCGGAGTGGGTTACGCGTAGACCCAAGTGAGGGACCACGTTCTGCAGTATCGATAGAGTGCAAATGATGAGCGTATGTGTCATCTGTCGCCCATGACACCTCCGAGAAGCTGAGCAAGAACGTGAAACCTCACCAGGTGAATCCTTCCGAAAGTCGACGTGCTCAAAAGCAAGACCGAATGGCAAGTAGTACATGCAATGTTCCTGACCTGGTGTTCACACAGTCGAGAGAAAGGCGGCTCTCAGAAAGCGATATGGAATTCCCATGCTGGTTCCACGAGGTTCGACTGCTCACACCAGAGTTTGCCGAAGGAAACTGGACCTCAAACGCCGTACCAGAACAGGACCAGGATCAGCGTTCCAAGGAAATCTGTGTTGGGCTATACCCGGGTCAGAACAAGGGATAAAGAAATGGAAGCCAGTCTTTTACGTCTTATTCGCGACTACCCGGTGAGAGAGCCATCGGTCGCACTCTCCCAACGGGGTGAGATCCACATCTCTCAATTGGTGGTTACGGTGCTTCCGTTAGCATGCAGCATTTTCGGTCCTGTCGACTCCTCGACGCATGAGCCAAGACCAAATCTTGTGGGCGTCCTCGGACCTTTACATTCACTTCATGTCATCCACACGTCTTCCGGGTTGAGGGTTGTGGTGGCCATTTCCCATGGATGGCTCCGGTACCAATATTGTACGTTCCACAACGTCCACCCAGGTCGGATCAAGGCCAAAAATGGTGGACGGTGACCGGTGACCTTTCATATCAGATGCTGCGCGCCAAGAGTCCTGACTATCGAGGCAGGTGTATCTGTGCTACGTGCGCGCCAATCCAGGGACCGTCGCTCCACGAAGTTTGTGGACCCAGTATAGAGCTTATTGTGCTTTTCGGGCCGTGTGGTAAAATAACGCCTGCTTGTCCGGTTCCTCCGTCTTCTGGTTCGCCCCTGCTGGCCCATCTGACGTCGTGGCATCTGGTTCGTTAGTAAAGACTTTTCCCTTGAAAATCGGTACACTGTTCGGATCGCGAGAACTTAAAAATTCCGAGATTGTGTTTGTCACTCGGTTTCCAGTTCCTCACGGAAATAACTCTGCAGGATTATGTGGTTCGAATATCACCGTTTTTATCGGATTCAGGCAACGCAAAGCAGACGGCCAGCTGCGTCTGATAAATAGCCGAAATGAATGGGCGCTCGCGCTCCGAACAAAGCATGCTGATTGGTGGAGGCTTTACGCACGCCAACCGGCGTGTTCGTCATCGAGCCTTGCACATGGGCTCGAAATTGATGGAGTCAAAAGTTTTCTAGAAAATTTCCTGCATTCGCCTCAAAAAGATAAATAACAACTACTTGGCCACACGAAAAGGAAGATATCGACTTGGACATGCTGGAGCGGCGCCCTCGTCGGCCGAATGTATCGGACTCTACCCGATCCCCTAGCGTCATATCCGCTCTTTATATCCAATCGGTCACCAGCTGACTCGGTGCGGGCGTTGGTGGCGTCCCCCACCCTTGTGGCATGCAGCCTACTCGTGGACGACCTGGCAATTTGCTGTGTTGGCATGTGGTACACGACACCGAGTTTACTCGGAGCGTTCGACCTGCGTCCGATACCAGCTTTCGTGTCGACCAGGTTGCTGACACGCACCCAACGCCAGTCAGAGCCGAATTCCATAAATCATTGACACAAGCCGACCGGCCCAGCCCGTAGGTCGTACTATACTACCACAGTAGAGTACAACACGATGCGGCGAGAAAAACACGAATCCATCGAAAAAAGAGCCCCAGGAAAAGATAACGAATCGCTAAACTGCATCGACACCGGTGGCTGATTCATTGTGTTGGCCGCAATTATCAAAGTGTCTCCTTTCGGCTGCCAGGTCCCTTGAAAAAGAGCCTATCAGCGAGAGAACGGCACACACGGTATCCTGAGACGTACGGTTTGTTAACGATGCTCTCGGGGCCAGTGTAGATGAGGGTGTCGTAGACAAGACCTCCGATCTGCATACCCAAGATGGGACCGAGGATAGGGCACCAGATCCAGTATTGATTCCTGAAGTCAAAGACTGGGGGACAGTGAAACGTGCTGCCAAGATGAAGCATGTATGCATACCAGCTTTCCCGTAGCCGACCATAGCCGTCAAAATACGCGGACCAAGGTCACGGGCAGGATTGATGGCGTATTCTGTTTCCATGCCGAGAGCGAGGCCGATGCCGAGGATAACAAAGAAGAGTGCCAGAGGGACAAGGCCGTGCGGAGGTGGAGCATTCCTTTTGTCCGTCACGGAAAAGACTGCAATGATCAACATGGCGGACCCCAAAAACTAGATGTACATTAGCCCGTAGAAGATACGTAAATCGAAGCGGAGCTGACCTCGGAGAAGAAGGAGGAAACAGCAGTCATGTAGTCCGCCTCCAGTAAAGATCAGTCGGGTAGTCGGCCAGGAATCTAGGGGACGCACGGCATATGTCGCGAACAGGTCGCCGGTACCGGAAATAGTCCGGACGGTTCGTCCCCCTTCGTAGAGGTTGATAGCATGGTAGTAATTGGCGTATATGATACCAGCACCACAAATCCCCCCGAGGAGCTGGGCTAGGATGTACAGGGGGACCTTTCTCCAGGGGAAGCCCCGGAAAGAGGCCATGGCAAGAGTAACCTGGCAAGGGATAAGTGCGCTGCAGGATAACCAACACGACACAACATGCCGCCGGATTTACGTGACCACCCGAAATTCCACAGCTGGCCCATACACCCATGGCCACACCTGTTGAATGTGTGAAAAGTGTCGTCTTTTCGCAGTAAATCCACCTACCGATAGCCCAGCCGAAATTAAGGGAGAGATAATCCTGCCATCAACACGTTAATATTCAACAGCATACTGAAAGTTCTAGGGACCGACCCCCTTGGGACTAGAAGAGACGGCAGTGCTGGACGAGAGGACAACTTGACAATCACCACCACAACCAAAGATGACAAGGATCATCGTTCCAAGAAATTCAGCGGCCGGCTCTCGGATATATTCCCTGGTAAGAAGTATGAGGATGGCAGAATGTCTCGAAAAGTGGACCAACCTGATCCTAGACCAACGGTTAGGATAGCGTGTGCAACGATCACAGTCTGCAAACGCAACGAAATGATTTGCACTAGAGTCATGCTGGCGATCATACGCGCTCGTTGTCTCAGAGAGACGTGCCTCGGGCTTTTCAGACATGGCGTGGAGAGGACGGTAGAAGGAAGACGTCGAGGGTGATCAAGCACACTGGGAGGGCTAGGCACTTTCAGGTGGCTTTTATATGCGTGGGGGCTCATTGAGCGCGGGCGAGTACATAAACGATCTGTGCACATACAACCAATCAAAGCGTCAGCGTTTAATTTCTGGAGCCAGCGGAACTTGTGTCAGTGGGCCAGCAACCGGAATAAATATGTGTGGGATGCATGGATAACGGGACGAACCAGTTACCTAAATGGATGGTAAACTGCATTGCTTGCCTTATTGGGATACGGCGAGATGATGCAGAGCAACGAACCGGTTCGGAGGCTATTCGATGATTAGGCGGATCGAGGTCACGAGCGGAGATAGATACAACGATGGGCCCGTTCTTCAGCATGACAAAACCATTGAGCCAGGGTCACACATTTGATGAACGTGGGACACACCTTCCAGGACGACTTGTGATGTGCAGGGGTTCTTCGGGAAGCCAACACACTGACAGCTTTCTCGATGGGCGGCGAGATAGATCCGCGGACAAAACTTTGGCTGTGCAAGTGAGCGGGTGGTCGTCCATGCCATTTCAGAGTGAAATAAAATGAGATGTATAAGTCAACATGTCTTTTCTTGGCTACAGACAACATTACTTCCCTGAAGCTACTTACACAACGGATCTGAAAATACATCATGATGCTTGCAACCGAGTTTAGCAAAGTCCAAGTCACGTAACCTTCTTGAGGCTGAAACGAACGAATCTGTCTGACAGCGGAACGAGCCGGCCATGCGATACGCCCAGGGCAAAGATTGCCCAGGTCATGCCTGACTGGTCTTTGACGCTTCATATTCATATCCCGGGCCGCCTGTGGTGATAATGTGGGAGATGGACAGACCGTCCCATTACCATCATATTCGGCAAGGCAGTGGCTCGGTGCGCAGTGATACCGCGTAGTCGAATAAGGGTACTCAAATGCCAAGGTAATTATGGCGTTTAGGTCAAATTTACTCTTATCGAGCTCGCCAACTCCGGTGGTAGGATGGAGATCACCTGCAGGTCATGTAAGATCACGACGGGGAAGAGACCAGATTAATACCTTCCGAATTTTTTGTTCACCCCCGACCTCCCAACCACTCTCCGCGATCGGAAACATGTAGCTGTTTACAAACCGCACACAAAGATCACCGACGGCGTACTTTTCACCAGCATATTTGCGCCATCGCAGCATATTCTCCAGAAGTTTTAGGGCTCGAGAGAGTAGTCGCTGTCGGGCATGTGGCCCCTCGGGGTCAAAAGGGGAATGATTCAACTTGGCAAAAGGGGATAAGACATCTTTCGCTTTCAATGTGGCGTTCTCAAAAATGGTGTAGACGGACTTCAAAATCATCTAGGAATCAATGATGTCAAGACATCACCAGTTCGTCACCACGGACGACACGGTACCTGAAACTTGTGACTATCCACTCCGATAGAAGCTTCCACTTGCTCGGATAGATCCACCATTCTTCGAACATTTCCCGCGGAGTAAAGGTCAAGTGCACCTGCGTCGAGCAGCTTGCAGAGGCGGGGCACGACTGCAGTGGAAATCATGGCGGAAACACTGTCGCCGTCCGGACCAAGACCAAATCCATCGTTTCTTTCACTTCTACTCGGAGGCCGAGAATATTGATATAATGATGAATACCAGGAAAATTGGTCCAAGCTATCCTGTGACTGTTACAAAATGTCAGCGCCTATACTAGGCGAAATAAACGAACTTACTTCAAATGGATTCCATCCCAAAATTTCGAGGCGTGTCCAGAACTCCCAAGCTCCCACCAATCCAAGACCGCCCCAAGCGCCGACATAGCTATCGGAATAACGTTCACGCCATTCGCCGAACCATTTTGCAAGCCCATGCTCAGGGTCCTTGAATTCGACAGATCGGACATCAGACAGTATATCTTTGCCGTCCGCAAAGATCCTTTGAAGAGCCTGCCGATAGTCGAGAGCATCGGACTCGGTCAGTGATGAATCCGTTGAGTAGCCTTCTTCGTGAACATCGGGATCCAATGGCATCTTTGCGGCGTGCCGACGACTCCGCCTCGCCATCCTAGCTGTGCGCCGCTCGACTTTGAGTGCGGTCGTGTTCGATGTAAGCGATCCATGACGATTGACGTTGTCCGATCCGGCGGAGTCGGGGACTAAACCGAATACAACAGAGAGGTCGTCCTCGTCCTCTGCACGACGCCTCCGCGAAATCATTTCTGCTCGCTCTTTTACTATCGAAAGTTGTTCTTCCTCCAGCTTCTCGAGCCTGGGGAACTACAAGCACTCAAGTCAGCAACGCACACACAGGAAAAGATAACAGCACCTTGTCGTCGAGAAATGCGGCTATACTTTCCACCCAGTCCCTGAGCTCCACGAACCATGATCTTTTCGACTCTGCAGTATCGATCATTGAACGAAGTTCCGTCTCCCGCAGATCAAGTTCGGTGCGCTGTGCCATGAGGGACGTAGTGGCGGCGGTATTCGAAGCAAGAGAATCGGACAACGAGGCCAATGACCGCTGGAATCGTTCAACGGCTGGACCAAGTGCAGGTACGTCGGTTGCAGGAGGGACTGGACAGGGGTAAACAGACACACGATAAAACAAATGGTGGGTATACTTGGCGCAGCCTTGTAAATCTCTTTGAGTGACGTTGGCTCCGTGGCCATTGCAGCATCATGACCCCCCCTCCGCAGTTGCTCTTTCTCCCACTCAAGAGTTTCTTCGTCCTCCTCCGCTCTAATTACGGTGTCAAAATAAGGTACGGAGGAGAGAAAAGTACTGACGCCTCGGCAATCATTTCCTTCATGTTATCTAAGCGTTTCGAGGCCTCGGCTTTGCGTGCCTTCTTCCCCAACGCGATCCTTTCTTGGGCACTAGTGTATTCCGCATAGTCTGAAGGATGCAAATGAGCAGGGATGACTCTGTAGAGACGAAACCCCACTAACCGTCATCACCCTCCCCTATTTCATCCTCTTCTCGCACCAGGCGGCTTTCAGGGTGAGGACCCTCGGAGGAATTAGGTCGCTGTATGACAGACAAGGAGATGTACTCTTGGTCAACGGTACCGACGCGCAAACGTTCTCGCCGCTCCTTTGCAGCGACAATCCTCGATTGGGAAGGGACCACGACTTCAGCATTCTCTAGGGCAATATTCGCAACGGACACTGGCAAAGGACGTGGACAGCTTGCCTGAGGGACCTAAAAATGCCGATGCACCCTCATCCACAGCCATGGATACATCAGCATCATAGATGTCGCCGTCGACTGGGGGTCGAGTAGAGTGGGTACTGGCTCTGAGCTCCGAAAGATGAGCTTGATCATAGACTGGAGCACCATTAGAACGATTGCTAATGGTGGCCTGGTCTAGCGTGGCAGGTAGTGAACTTGGAAAAAATTTCAGTGGGCAGATGACAACGGATTTGGCGAGATGCACGTTGCATGTGATGCGAGAGTGAGTTTGCGGCTCAGACTGGATCTCTTTATCTGGAAAGAGGGTTCCTCTACAACCTAAGGCGTGATGAATCAGGGGGGGGCTGGGTTGGGCCGCAGGGTGCGCACCTCGTCGTCTACACCAAAGCTGAGTCGGGATTTTGGCTGCACACGTTTTGCTTTCGACTTGAGCTTTGAGGCGAGAGTGATGGGCGCGTCCGTTCCAGATGGCTCGCCGCCGTCGGGGTCGGGGTCGACGTCCCTCGCGCGCTGGGCTGGACGCGACGTGGACTTTTTGAACACGACCTTGTCGGACATGGAGGTGTGACGTGACGTGACGTAGTGTGTGACGAAGAGCAGCAATAACTTCCCACGGGTGCAACGGATGGCAGAGGCGACGCGTCCACGACCACGACCGCGTCCGGCGCCGAGACGGGCAGAAAGCGGGGCGACCGTCGACGAGGACGACTTCTTTCGCAGGAACAAGGGACGGACAGCCCAGCAGTGGAGGCAGCTCGAACAGTCCGCCGCGAGTGAGCACTGCCGTGTCTCTCCGTGCGCCAAACTCATCTTGCGCCAGAGGCAATACCGTTCACAGTGCCCGACAGTGACTGGGATCTGGATGACCCAGAGGACGGGAGCGGGTCCCTCTCGAAGTTCCGGAAGAAGAAGAAGAAGAAGCAGATTAAGCCCAGTGGCCCCCCTCGCTGGCAGGGAACCGATGTAACGAGAATGTACGTCTACCACTTACTTTGTCTTGGGCCCCGCTGCCTGAGTCATCCCCCGTCATTGTATCCTGCACTGACGGTCTCCGGGCCGTCTCTTTCTCTCTTTGTCATGTCCTCTGATTCTCTCTGTCAGACTCTCCTCTGACGATGAAGATGAAGTCCAGATCATCAATCATACCCATACGGATCCCCACAAAAACCTGACCCCTAATAAGCGTAAACGAGGGAGAAGTCGCTCTACATCGATCACACCACCCCCGAAACTGCCCGCCCATCAGCGCGCACATGCCATGAACCTTGTCAGGTTTGTAACTCATTGTCCAATCACGCATTGCTTTTGTTTATGCAGTGGTCTCAGACAAGCGCTCGCAGTACAGCCGCGTCCGCCCTCTCCTACCTTTCTAGATGACTCGGCCGATACGATTGACCTGGACCCAGAGCTCGCAAAGATCGCTGAGGCAGTCAAGCAACAGGTGAATCACGCCCATATCGACCCTGAGCGCGCAGGAGGTCCAGAATCCGTCAATATCACGGTCCGCTGGCGTCCACACCCGCGTAACGCTTCGGCTCAAGAACAGTCCTGGACGTTCAAAGTGAGACGGGTGCGTCTTCCCCTTCCTTCCAATCCATCTTATTACCTAGTCCAATGCCGATTCAGCACGACACTTTCCGAGAGCTGTTCGATGCAGTCGCCGACCTCGCCGGCGTTATGGCAAATCAACTCGTGATGAACCACGACCACGGCCGCGTCTTTGCTTCAGGAACCCCCCATAGTCTTCACATGTGGGCAGAGGCAGAACTGGGTTCGCTCCAGTCTCCCAGATGCTGTCAAGGTCGCTAATTCCTATGCATAGAGGCATGCGACAAACACACAGACGAGTACAATCGTTTGCGACGAAGCAATCGGGTATCATCCCTGTCCCCAGGTAGCTCACCAACACGTTATTCGTCCGCGGTGCCACAGTCCGACGCCGAGTCGGAATCCGAGTCCACTGGAGGAGATACGATCAAGCTTATACTCCGGTCCGCAGCTACCAAGGACAAGACTTTCCCTCTCACCGTCCGTTCCACCACCACATGTGGTGCAATTGTCAAGGCGTTCCTCAAGGCAGCAGGGTTGCCCAATAATTACTCCCATACATCTACAGGTGGAGCTGGCCAGAAGCCTGCAGCCTTGGCACAGATGGTAGTTGATGGAGACAAGATGGAATCTGATGTGGAGATCGGAGACGCCGATCTGGAGGATGGAGACCTGGTCGAGATTGTCGGTGTCTGAACCGGTTCGTTCCTTTATCATGTGTTGCTCTGGTACCGTGTGTAGCGTATGTGCTAGTTAACTACAGATTTCCCTGTTGATCAAACTACAGCACCCGACCAAGCTGCATTCAGTGCCATCCTTCGCTAGCGTTTTTTACAAGAATCCTAGCATTGTTCACGAACGACCGGATCAGCTCATCAAACGCGTAACGCTCATGTTCTGGCATGTTTGGATCCCCTCGCTTTAATGCTGTTGACAATAGTAACCCAGGCCGTGCAATTTCCACCTCCAACTCGTGTAATGTCTCAGGCTGATGAACAAAATAATGAATATATATATATATACACTGTTGCGAAAATATCAATGTCGTACTCACTGGACTGTTTGGGCCTGCGTTAGATACTACCTGCGTGAGGTCAATATTAAATTCTTCGTGCGAGTAGCATATTCTGTCCTTTCTTCTCGTGAGCACCGGAGTTCCTACAGGATGTGGTACTGCGACAGTCCATGAGTGGCCGGAGGCGCAAGCAAGCTAGGAGCTCGACTTGCCTGGAACCTCCAAAGTGACGCTAACCCTCCAGTCTGCTGCCCGCTTCGGGGAATGTATGTTAAGGTCACGCAATCTCACCTTCTTCACGACCTCGATGACCGTTCCACTCTTTTCCTCGCGGGTCACGCGGATCTTTTCACGATCGCGTGGATTGTCGGACGGATAAAAGGAGTCCACTAACTTGAAGTGCCTGTACTCTATCGGAGATGCCGGGTGCGCGGGGTCGCGAGACCGCTGTTGTAGCTCGTTGAGCATGGTGTTAAAGTGCTTGTGTTGCGCCTGAAACATCCAGAATGAGTTCGCTTTGTCTCTTTCTCTCTCGCGTCGATACGGATACCGACGGCTGACATGTTTGATTCGAAACGCAAGTCAATGCTGTCTGGGGCTAGGACTGGGGACGTGAGCGGTCTCTCGGCAGGGACGGCACTCAATCACGCACTCGTTTCCACCAGCACGGGCGGGGATATCCTTTTTCCAGTGGTTCGGTCTCTGAGGATACCAAGCTTGACTTCTACCTCCACCTTCACGTCGGAGCCCATGTGCGGTCGGGTCATGACTGTGTGATGCACAAAGTCTGCGATCTCCTTGATGAATTCGTCGAATGGCTCGACGCCCAGGATCGAGACGGAGAGTGGGGGTAAATTAGAGGAGTCGTTCATTATTGATGAGGTAGAGGTAGGACTAGTGGTAGGGGGAACAGACTCGTGCTTGACGTTTATTGAACCGCTGCTCGTAGGCCTCGGGGACCCACCCTGGCGAACTGGCTTTGGAGGCGGAGGTGTGGGCTCCCTCTCACTTTCAGAGTCTGTCCCGGGCGACGACATGGTCGACGGGTAACCCACAAGAGCGAACGACCAAATTACCAGCCACAAGTACATGTACATAAGCAGCTCAGTGATGCTCATGTGCTACCAACCCACCAACTAGTACAGGAAAAAACATCCCCCCAACGAGCAGCATAGTGCGGACCGTCTTGCTGATTTCGCCTGCAGGCGATTCTGACAACTGCCCTGATATGGGCTGTACCACCGAAGCTACATACAGGAACGTGCCTCCCTATAAACCGAGGGTACGTGAAGCAGCAATCTCCGAGCACCTTCCAGACGACTTACGCTGAACAGCAACGCGCTCCCCGTCCAGGTATTACGACCCTCGGAGTAGAAGGCGTGGAGACCATACGACAAGATCGAGCTCACAGGAGTCGCAAGGCTAAAGTACAACAAATGCTTCTTGCAATCTACCACCGAAAGCGAGTTTGCAAGAAGTGCGGCGGTCAAGGAAAGTGCAGTCGGTGCTGTTTCGAGCACAGTTAGCTTACGAATCGGTAGAGGTACAGTCGCCATACCTTTGTGGATAATAATTGCGAGAAACACGATAAACGACAGGTTGGGAGAATGTGCGCTAGATGCGGAGACCCCTAATGCATACCCATCAACAAGTGCATGTACGATCAAACCAAATGACAATGGATAGGCCCGTCGGGTGACACTAGTCTCAGCGTCCTGCGATGGAGGGTTCTCGGGATTGGGCAGGTGCCCTAGTTCCTGCCCTAGTTCCTCTAGGTCGACATCAAAAGTCACTCCGGGCTGGGGAGCCGAAGGACGAGCTTTCGGTTGCCCATGAGAAGTGGCGTACTCTTCCAAAAGAAACATCAAGGAGAATCCCGACAGGATCGGGATCCCGATGGTGAAAGAAGAGGAGGTCAGCTTCCAGTCAGCGTCAGTCACGAGTTGTTCCACTCCCCTGTAACGACAAGTATACCAAAACCCTCAAGACGTGCAATGTGGCTAGACTCACTCGGGAAGGATGACTCCAAGGGCAGTGCCGACGAGTAGCCCGGTACCCAGGTTGGATAACATGCCGAGTTGTTTTCCTTTGACCCGTCTGTTAGACCAACTCACCACGACTGTCGTGTGTGCTTGGAAACGTACTGGAGAGTGACACAGATAGCGGAGCGAGACCGACTATATAGGATGCCACTCCCAAGATAAGAGACATTCCGATGACATTCTGAAGGCCGTTGGGAAGCATGTCAGCTTGAACAGCTCGTCAATATTAACGTCGAGATTGCAACAACTGAAATATTGTGAGACTTGCCAGGCGCCAATTCACGAAGACAGGTTGGAGGTTCGTCGCCAACTTCACACGTACGTTATGGTATCGCCCGGACCAATGCACATACAGTAAAATGAACTTGAGCACTTGACCAGTGATCGGGACGTAGTATACAAGTACACTAGTAACGGCTGGGCCTCTTCACCGATGAAACGCAGTCCCCGAAGCTCTCCTATCGCTTGACGCTAAAAAAAATTATTGTCGAGTCAACCCTACCGGTGGGTTCTGGGAATGCAGTTTTCATGCAGAATGAGGCATCAGCTCAGATACAAAAAGCGAGCATCGCCAAACTTGTTGCACCTCATAATCCCGTGGTGACGAAATCAGAATGACCTCTTGGAACCGTGTAGGTCGGGTTAAAGCAGGTCACACAATCGCAGAGTGGGGACGAACCTTTGAGATGTAGCAAGGAGCCTTGGAAACGTACTAGTCCTCCGGGGAAACAAAAGTACCACCGTCGCCGTGTTTGATGTCGGAGAAGACGCGATCACGAGGATCCCTTGCTCAGCGGAGTCAAAAAATGGACCTAGAGCGCAGCTCTGTTTCAACCAAGGAACCGGGAGAGCCGTCATCTGTGTCACAGGTGTAGGCGCATGCCCTAGTTCTTCCGGGCCAAAACCTGAACTCAGCCAGTATTCCCTCGGCCGAAATGTATGACTCTGAGTGAAACGTGGGGGGGACCAGTGATGAAACGAGGGATACGAGAATGATTCTTGGAAGTCGGGTGGTGTATAAGCATAGCGCTTCCTGCTATCACCTCACGCGCTCTTGTCGTCAGGGGATGGCACGCAACCTGACCCATCTAGCAACCTGTTCTGTAGTGAAACCATTCGATGACGATGAGACCGTTGTTCATGGGGAAGTAAGCTGGTTCAGCTGCCTAGCCATGCGTCAGGCCTCCGGGCTGGCACAAGGTGACGAGCGATTTTTTTTTTGGTAAACCACTCCGTGCGACACGTAGCCAAGTGAATGAAGTCGAGGATGGCAATAAGACGTTTGAGCGGTCAGTCTGAGTCGTGTCTGGTAGTCAGGAGACGAGTTCGCAGGACCAGAAATGGGCTGGTTCAGAGAAGTCGTCGTGCCGTGATTAGATTCGACGAGCATCCCGCCCTGAGTGTCGCAAGAGGAACTGTGCACGCTGAAGAGTTTCAGTTTGAAGAAACGATCGGATTGTCGCAAGTACTGTACAGTGGATACAACAATGTTATGATACTGATCGAAGTCCCAAGTATCGATTGGCTGCATTCATCCTACAGGATGCCAGCTCGAGGACAAATGAACAAACAGGTGACATGGGTGGGAGATACTCACCAATTCAAGGCACGAAGACAGTGTAACTGACCCGCATGCTAATTAACTAAGCTGCTTCAAACCAGAGTCCAGGAATGGATCTCCAAAGTCTGATAAATGAAGAGCGAGGGAATTGAGGAGGAAGAATGTGCTCGAGTGCCATCATGACCGACCTTGCCGTAGTTGCTCCACCAAGGACAGATCGATGAGTTCCTCTTTGTCCCGACGAGAAGAGTACTCTCCCCTGGGCTGAAGCGTGCTGCTTCCCAGACCGACAGAGCTGCCGGCCAGGTGGCCAGTTTGCCCCTCGATGGCCACTCTTCTTGAGCCAATTGCCGAACCAAAGGCGTCCTCTCGCCTCCTTGACTTCGGGTCACGACGCTGTGGGCCTTCGGAAGAAGACCCTCCAGGGAGACGGCGTTTCGAGGAACTCGGTGCGGGAGTGAACGGGGACGAGATGTTGGTGATCAAGCGAGGGTCGACAGCGCTCTGCTGATCGCGATTCGAAAACTGAAAGTCGTCTGGCGGTGGTGATCCCGATGTGTCGGTGGATATGGGCGAGCCAGGATCTGGTGAATTCATGGCGACGGTGGAAAGCAGGCTCGATCACGTGTCGGGTGCGACATTGACGACGGTCTCGAGAAAAGTGTACACTCGATGCGCATCATCGTACTTCCCCTTTCCCGGGCCAAAATACCACAGGGAACCAAAGCAAGCCGATGTTCAGACTTGAACGCGAATGCTACGTTGGTCTTTTATCATTTCGACCTGATCTCACGCGGTGGCCGCGAAGACCCCTCGTGGCGCAGGGAAGCGACGAAGAATATAACGAATAGAGCCGTGGGTCTGTGGGCCAGCCTTGGGAAAGCACCAAAGGGCAGCTGGAAGGTGGGTGAGCCCCTGTCTGGTTTGCGGGAAAGGTGATCCATGGATAACAGCGATGGACCTATGAGCTGGGTGAGCGCATGGCTGATCGAATAGAATTCGAAGAGCTGGCGCTCAGAGGTGTTGATCCTTCCTTGGGGCCCGCCGTTCCCCTGACTGGGACCAGTAGACAGGCCACCGAGAGCCAGTCGCTCCAGAAAGTATGGGTGCCCCAACTTGGTGCCGGGGATTCATCAACCTCTCCTCATAGATACCACTCATCTACCCTCCTTCGTTATATCCCGTCTGCTCGACAGTTGGAGCAGATCACGTACTGGATCCCGCTCTCGCTCATCTGCAGACATTTTTGGCGACTCGCGGACCACAACACCGACGGGGGTTTTATGCGTGGATGTCCATTGTCCCGTTCACCATCCCTTTCGCGCTGATACGTACGTGTATCTATTATGGATCAATGATTATTCTTCACTATTTCACCTGTAGCGCTAATACCCAACTTGCCATTCTTCTTCTGCGTCTGGAGATCGTGGTCGCACTACAGAGGTTAGCTGGTTTATCCCCTTGCATGCGGTGCAGAGTCTTGACGTATCACGCTTTCCTGGTGTTTGGTACGGTCTGCGACACAGCTTACAGATCTTCGCAGTATCTGTCTTCTCTCCTAGACTACCGGTTGATTGATCCGAGTCCAAACCTAGAGCTCGATAACGTATACGGATCGTTTACTGCATCCTCAACCTCAGATGATAAAGCGGCGGTCGGAGGCAGTACGGAAGCGGGTGCTACGTCTGGGACAAGGGAATCTCTGCCCGAGGACATCTTTCTTGCTCAGAAAGCGATGCCTCTTATTCATGCAATGTTCCGTCTTCCTGAATCCGCAGCAGTGGATATGCGTCGTGCCGTGAACCAGGCACGCGGGCGCCTTGTCGTGAATAAGCCGTGAGTAACAAACTGGTGATGATACGCTCCTTAATTTTGGTTTGCAGCCAATGACGTTGAACCGATTTACAATTTATGACTTCTTCTCCGTGGGGGGAAACCCGACTATCACGACGCCGTGTATTCTCGGTGAACCATAGTCATACTTGGGCGCTCGAGCCAGGTTACTTTTATAATAGAACGACGGTCGAACCAATCCGAGCACCACTCTGTTGACCATGTGTATAATTGGATGTGGCGTGACCGGCACATGTGCCGGCTCCCGCCCTCGCCAAATAATTAACGATGGCATCGGTCATTGGGTTTCTCAAGCGCAACGATGCCGTGAGTCCAGCGCAAGAGTCTGCTCTGTGCTGCAGGGTTGACGACCTTTGATTCAACCGCCCCTTGACTTACCAGGCGACACCACTCCGCTAAAGCTTGGCATCCTGGGAGCGACCTCGATAGCGCCCCAAGGTCTTATAACACCTCCAAAGAGCCACGCTGAAGTCGAGGTGTACGCGGTCGCCGCTCGAGACATCGGCAAGGCGAAGGGATTCGCAAAGAAACACGGGATCAAGAAGTGATATGGAGGGCAAAGTGGATGCCAAGGTAGGTATATCATTATCTACTACTAGCTTCCATCGGCTAACGGAATCAGCAAAGACTTGCTGGATGACTCTGAAATTGACGCGACTTACAATCCGGTAGAGAATCGACCTCTTGATACAGTCCAACACGCTGGCCCGTGTTTCCAAGCTCCCTAATGGATTGCATTATGAGTGGACAATGAAGGCACTTGCCACCGGAAAACATGTTTTACTTGAAAAGCCGAGTGCCAACGTCGCGAGTCAGGCAAATCCAAGCTACGATCCATTGCAAGACTGGTAGCTCTCCAGATTCCACCCTGCTATCCAGCGCGTCAAAGAAATAGTCGATAACGGAGAATTGGGATCTGCAAAAGAAATCCATGCAGCCATGTGCTTCCCTGGGGGGTCCGTTGCCGACGACGACATCCGCGTGAATTACGATCTTGGCGGCGGCGCCTTGATGGACTGCGGATGCACGTTCCGGGTTTCGTTCTCGACAGATGATGCAAGTCTGACCTCGGAAATCAGGCTACCCACTCAGCTGTGTCCGCTATTTGGCCAAGAATGATCCGACCGCTGTCATCTCAGCATCCTCCGTTAAATTCCACAGAGACGCTCGCGTAGACACTGCAACTTCGGCCACATTGCTGTTCCCCCCTTCAAACGCTGGAGATGAAGCCGTCAAGGCCAAGATTAAATGTGGCTTCTCGGTGCCACCCCTGTTCGGTTTCATTCCTCGGTGGCCTGATGTATCCGTGCGGGCGGTATGTGAACACGGTTCTGTCGAGTTATCCAACTACGTCGTTCCTGTGATATTCCACACTATCAAGGTATCCCCCACTGGAAGGAAGGCAGCACGAACGGAAAAAGTGTACAAATTTTCTTCAGTCTCTGGGCTCAAGGGAGAAGAATGGTGGTCAACATACCGACATCAACTGGAAGTCTTTGTTGATCGGGTCAAAGGTCGAGTACCCAACTCCTGGATGACCTCCGAGGACTCGATTGCAAACACGGAGTGGATCGAGAAAATATACGAGGAAGTATGTATTTTATGCATCACTGTGGGTGGTCCTGACCGCGAGCCATTGCGTAGAGCGGTTTGGGGTCTCGTCGACATTCCTCCTTCCAGTTGCTGCCTCCTGCGTGAAGGACGACGCCTCGGCTGTCACAAGAGTGTATTGATTTGAATGTTTGGTTGTCCTGTTCTCGTGTACTGTCCGAATCCCCGCTCTTCGATAGAAGGAGGTCGTGTGTAAGAATGCCCCTTGACTCTACTATGTACTAGGCGACGTGTTACCTTGACGTCACGTGTAGGAGGTGTCCCATTGGTAAACCGTTTTGAGCTCCCCCCAAACGCGCGAGCATGCCCCCTCCAGTTGACACGGTGTCCGGTCAACACTCCGACACCGGAGCGTCCTCTGAGGGTTCGCGACGAACGATCTACAAGACGGAGACCACCGGCAACTATTGGCAAGACCTATGGATCGCGTTCAAGGTTCGAGCGCTGCCCATTGACAGTCCGAACGAAACAGCGACCTAAACTACTTGCAAAGCTAGCGCATATCGGTGGTCGATGACTTCCAACGGCTCCCAGAGATGCCCTGTGCGCGAAACAGTCTGCTTAGTGGCATCGCCAGTGGTGCGGGCGTGGGTTTTATTCGCGCGATGAGCACCAGTATGCACCGAGCCCATCGTCGCCATGGGACACGTCCTGACTGTTAGCTCAACAGGCCCATTCGTAGCCTCCAACTGGGCAGTGGGAACGTTCATGGTCATATCCATAGGAACGTGGTATGTGTCTACAGCACGAAACGGTCGACCCACGACTCACCCCGTCCCAGGACGGTTTGTCAAAACAATTTGGAAGCTGAACGTCGGAGGCTGGCGAGGGTGGTGGAAGAGATGCCCAAGCGATTCATCAAGCAGAAAGAACCAAAAGATGGGCATTCTGAGGGGGTCTAAGTCCGCCCGGCAAGCTGAAACCATGTCGTCCGTGCCCATTTACGAGCTTCTACAACCGATATGTCACCAGACTACTGGATTTTCGACCCAATTTTCGACCAGGAGGGGATCATCCTGCAAGTAGACCAATGAGCATCACCGCAGCACCATGGTCGAAATCAATGACCTTGAACGCAGCGGCAAATGTGTCGAATCCTCCCCGGAGAACGTACACACGCTGATTCTTGTACTCCTCTGCTTCCTGAAGAGATCGTCGTTCATCGTAGAGCTATCACGAGCGTTTCAGTTGTGAGCCAGGCCCCGCCATCTTTCGGAAAATTCACCCTGGCAGCGGTTGGCCCACTGTACGCCGGCAGCGTCAAGTGAGACCGACGATGGAATGTGGACGCAGAAAACGTGGTTCGCACCGCTCTTGGCTGAATTTACAGTGGAAGACGATGACGGGCACTCTCTTTGTCTTTTTGATGAGCTCGTCGACGCCTGACTGAAACTTCAAGGAAGGGAGGTTGTACGATCCTCTAATGTTTCCTCCCTTCCAATCACTGTCGCGGACGTCGACGACGAGATAGTCTGCATGGAAGGCGATCCGAGTTAGCGCCGTCGGTGCTGCGCGAGCGAGTCTGGACTACCCTGCCACGGCTTTTTGTCGCTCTTGACGATGTTCGCCAAGTCCTACCAGCGTTTGGCGTCGGAAACTGACCCAGCAACAGAAAGGGCGTTCGTACAGAACTGCTGATATGCGGTGTGCCCGACATCTTGGAAACACTTGCTGCTGTATGAACGTAGGCGCGTCTGAGCATGGATCTCACACTCCCAACGAGTCATTTCCCCCTCGGCCACTTGAAGCCAACGAACTACACACACAATTTGCCTACAGACAAGTGTCGTCCTAAATGTTTCTGTTATCGACGACTGAGGGACCTGCCCCGCGGCACGTCGATTCTTTTGCGACTCGGTGGACCAGGGGTGCGCCCCCTCGTAACCTCTTGCGGAGGGCCCCCATGCTCTTCTACTCGAAGAGTGTCCTCAAACTCTTCTGACCCCTTCTCTTTCCCGCTCTCCCGCTTATTTACTTCAACGATTTGTTTGCGTTGTTTTGACCCGCTATGGTGAAATTCGGGCTGTATGTTGTGCTCCCGACCACCACAAGGGGTGTCCTCGCTATCGAGCTTGAAGGACACTCGCCTTCCCCGAGACTTACTCCATCCTCGACTACGGGCCTGCTGTTCTTCGAGAGGAGGAGACATCGATGACTGAACTGGGGACGACGGAGGTAACCCAGATATACTCGATGATGGCGTATGATAATGGCGCGCGTCATGCAGGTGAGAAGGATGTTGAATGGGGGTGCCGTATGCAGCATGTGGCGGAGGAAAGGGAGGCTGGTGCCACGGTTGGCCGGAGTTAGACGCGTATGCAGTGTACGGGGGCATTGTAGCAGATATAACATAGGACAGATGTTGCATTGCCTGCGCTAGAAGGTAGTGTGCTTGCTGTGTTTGTGCGGGATCCATGGGGGGTGGTAGCTGACCACCAGCGAATGACAACCCTGGCGTTGCCTGGTTTGGAGAAGAGAATGAAGGCGATGAATGGGAAGGGTGTCGCTGGGAGTGAGGATGAGTGCCAGCGGTAGGTGGATCGAAGGACAGCGCAATGTCAGAACCGTAGCCATGTGAAGTCGGTTGGACTGACTCAAGCTCAGGAGATCTGTAAGTTGCGTCGGACAAAGCAGATTGCAGAGTTTTGGATGCTGAAGACAATGAGGGCAACCGGCGAGAGGGACCTGGAATAGCATGCTCTAATCGGGCTAGGATGAATGCAAAGTAAGTAGTGAGGAAAGTCACTTCGAGACGCAACCCACCGGGTGCCGATGTGTCCTCGTCCCAAGTTGCTTCGGGACCATCTGGCTGGGGCAATGTAGTCGAGCTCTGGGATGTCGGTCTTCCACGGCTCCGTGAGCCGCCTTTTGGTTCTGTTGTATGAAAGTTTGACGATACCGAGCTTAGAGGCGCGAGGTGGTACAACAGAAGAACGCCCACCTGGGGATTTTACCAAGAGGTTCCCATTTGCTGAGGATGCGATCCGTTTTCGTTTTCGACCTCGAGACACCACTCCGAGAGATTTGGGTGTCTTCTCTCGGTGATTGTCGTCTACAGGGACCGGGATCTCCTTGCGCTTGCTCGGGGGGGTACGACCAATCACCTCCTGGTCTGACTCCCCATCGTCAGGAGCCGCGGTGCCAGTCACTTTCGAGACAGACGACCTTCTTTTGTGAGTGAGGTTGACCCCGGGCCGAAGCACGGGAGATGAGCTAAGTCGACTCTTGGATTTGGGAGTCGCTTCCGTCTTTGTTTTGGGTCGAGAGCGCGTCCGGGATTTGGGCCTCCCGCCCTCACTGTCCGGTGGAGACTGAAGTGGTCGCTGAACCTGTTTAGGACTCGGAACAGGCAGGAGGGACAGCCGGGTGAAACGAGGAGGGTGTGTTAGTATAGCTTCAAATTCTTCATCCGAGTCTGACTCTACGAGTTCGATCACTTCCCGTTCCGCTCCATGTACGTTCGGTTCAGACTCGTCTCGAGCAACTGGGTAAATAGCGGTAGATTCGTCGCGCGTCCAGAGAGCGAGTTCGTCCTCTGACTCGTCGTCCGACGGTACAGCGCGAGTGGAAAGACGCGTGGGGGTGGCATCGACCTCACGCTCCAGAGGACGTTCCACGTCGGTCGCGTCCTGAGGCTGATTCGCGGTCGCAGCTTCTACGACCTGTGATTGTTCCTCCAATGCTTTCCTTACAGCGAACAGCTGTTCCGGAGAGAGACCTTCTTCGTCCTCTTCCCCACCCGCAAGCTCCCTCCTCTTCTTTTCTGCTTCCAGGAACTCTTTGAGGTCTTCCGCGTCCGTAGTGGCCGACAAAGGTGGCACCCCACGGAGTTTCTTCGTGATTGAGACACCATCGTCGGTGGTAGCCTCGCTTGGATGAAGTAGTTCATTATCGTCGTCGTCTTCGTCATCGTCAGCATCCTGCTCACTATCCTCCTGGTCCTGGTCAGCGTCGGGGTTGTCCTGGTCATCATCGAGCTGGGAAAAATGGCCAAAGAGATAGTCCCTGGACGCGCCCTTGACCACGCCACGGTCCTTTATTATAGCGCCGCTATACAGGTCGACAATGTCGTCCTCGTCGAGCCGTCTGTTGTACCGCTCGGCAAGCTGGGCCCAGACATTGAGAACGCGAAGGGTCGACTCTCTGCGCGCGGAGAATACTTCTGCAGAGGTCGATGACTCGTTGGACGTGGACGGCGTGGCGGATATGGACGAGGACGGCGTGCTCCTGAGACGGGGTCGTTTCTGGGGCGGTCTGTCGGGGGGCGGGACAGAGGGGGAGGCAGACGGGGTCAGCAGTGCCCGCTGTGGTTCGAGGGAGAAACGGGCGTTGAGGGTCCCGCCCGGGATTGTTGCAGGCATCCTGGCACGCGAAATACCGGCTAGTAGTGTTGATGAACGCGTCGCGCCAAAACCGGTCAACCGCGCCACGTCGTCAGTACATCATCGTCATTGCTTCGCGCCATGGTACATGCTACCACAGTATTCAAAAGGTATCGTAACGCCGTCTTTCGACACAAAGTATTGGGTACACAATCAAGCCGGTATGAAGACAACACCGCCGATAGAGTTCATTAAAAATATCTGGAGGCAGAGATGGGTCGTGCCAGGGTGATCGACCGATTTGCCAACGCCCACCAAACGTCGAGTCCATCTAGACCTTATCTTCGCAGATGGCGGCGAATGCGGCAAAGTTTCCTACGCAATTGATATGATCGTTGTCGAGATGACGCTTGAGAGCATCGCGTCTGCTGAACTCCTTGCAGCAGCCCCCGATCATCTCCTCACCTCCCCACATATAAGGCTCTGCGTCCGTTGGAACGTCATAATTCTTTGCATCCTCTAGGGGAACGCCACAGCAAACCCACTGCGCAGGTCGTTGAAGGCGAGTGTGGGTACGGATGTGGCGCTTTAGATCTGGCGTACGATGGTTGCGTTGTACCCATTTGCAGTAGGGGCAGGCCCACGGATTGTTCTTCGTCACAGGGGGTGTAGAAATGATTCCTAGGGTCGCCTGGGTGTTACGGGGAAGCGGGAAATGCCGAGGTCGCTTGCGGGGCGCACTCTGAGCAGTCCGCCTTTGCGAGCAGGAAACAGCAGTGCTGGGATTGGATCGAGCGGGTCTATTCCGTTTCTTGGAACCCGAAGTGGGCGTCGGAACATATTCATCTTCGGAACCCCCACCGTCACCCTCTGAGTACATGTCCTCTGTGAAGTCGTGGAACACGATGGGTGAACGGTACCTCTCGGATGACTTTCGACCAGGGCGGGCGACACGACGCGATGCGATGGAAGGGGCTGGGAAAATAGATACGGGTGATGCATGAAATTCAGCCGATGGAGGTGATGATCTCGAGTGAGACGTGGGGACCTCTTGCGCTGATGGAATGTAAGGGAGATCCAAGGGCTCTATCGTGACAGTGACGTCATGGGGTTGGCTGTGAATCTATCAGACGCGTCGCACAATGGAGAGTGGAGGAAGATACGCACAAAGGCAAAGGTGAAGACTGCGATGGTTCGAGCGGCGTACAGGGTAAGTCGAGCGAGAGGGGCTCGGGATCGACGTCCGAGTCGGAGTCAAAGTCAAAATGGTCCTCGCTGGACTCGGAGTAGAAACCAGAATCGGACATGGAGGAAGGGGGAGAAGAGGACGACACAGGGGAGGCGGATGAAATGGTGGACAAGAAAGGAGGTCTCGGAGCAGCAGCAGGGACATATGGCTCGTCGAACTTGTCATCGGGGCTATACTGGGCGAGCCAAGCCATGCCGTCGTCGTCATCCTGGGCTCTGAGCTTCTCGTACAGCTGTGCCATGGACTGGCGACGATAGATGGCAGAGGCCATGGCAAGATGATGGGGAGATTGCGGAGATGAAAGGGGGAGGGGGCGATTATATAGTTTCTGAGATTACCTTCTTTCATGTCTTTGAGCCCGTTGCCGACCTCGTTTTTTGTTCTTTGTGGTAACTCCGACGTAGTACCCTCGACAGATATCACATCGAGGCTGCCTTGTTGCAAACAACACAGCAAATTTGGCAGAGCGGGGCCCGGCAGCTCGGCGCACCCCGTGCGAATGTGACTCTGTAAAGTGGTTGGACCAGCCACGTGCTTACCAAAGATGAGTGTCCATGCACAGCCCCTCACATCACACCGGACATTCACGCCAACGCGATGCATTCCCGCATACACATCTCTGACCTCCTACCGCACCCGCCGCGACCGTATCAGCTTACCGTGTTGGACGCGCGGCCCACGCCTAGCACCGCTGAGCATCCGCACGCCGAGTGACCAGGCCACTCACCCTCGTATCTTCTTCTTTGGCCGCGCCTCGTGAGCAAAGTCCTCCACCGCTATTCTTTGCCTGTACTTCTCCATGCACCAGAGGATGTATCTGTGAGACATGAGTGGCCACCCGCCCGCCTGCCTGCGACCTCACACCTACCGTCGATCCTTTACTGTGACGCCAGTTTTTTTCAAGTCTTGCCCTGAAGTGTGCCAGAATGCGTCCCAGCTGTCCATGGAGATCTTTGTCTCTGCGGATCTTCCGATTGCACGCAGGAATGCCTGAGGGGTGGCGATGTCGCCTGTGTGGTCACTTGTGTCAGCACCGGGGTTCACTCCGCGAGCAACAGCCATACCTTGCGGAGGTGGCACAGGTCTGAGAGTAGCTCTGTTCTGGAAGGACCTCACAAACGTCTGGGTGACGCGCCGAAGGGAGGTCTGTAGCGAAAAGGACATCCTGGAGGCTCTAGCAAACGAGAAAATTCGAATCCAAACTCTTCCGCACCCATCACGTGAGCGCTGTGCGCTACGCGAAGAAATCGGTGGCGAGATTCGTCGCGACATGCAGTTGTGTGTGCGCACAGGCCATGAATGCCCTAGACAATAGCGACATCTTACTAGACATACTAGTCCCTGTAATCCGCATATTCTCACAAAAGGACCCGGATTTATAGACATTAAACACGAAAAAGAAAGTATATGGGAACCTCTCAAAATACTGGTGCATCTCGCAGAAATAGCCTCGTTTCTTCCTTTTTGACCCACCGGGTAACCGAGTTGGCAGCGTTGATAACCGCTGTCTTGGGTAGTCTCGGCGATAGAACAATGTAGAGCTCAAACGGTTGCGTTATCTAGCAACCTTTTTGAAAACAGACAGACAAGTGAAACAAAACACTGACCCATCCCATGACGATCTCTTTTTCCGTGCGAATGTATTGCAGCTTGAGTGGCCCACTTTGACCGGACTTGGCGTGAATGGCGTCGTATACAACTTGATACATGGTAATGATTCTGTCGAACGAAATAAGCTGGTCTGCCACGTACGCAGTAGTGGACACGTACCTCCTCTTTTCTTCAATTTCTTCGTAAGGGTCCTCAAAGACCGGAAACGTGATTTGAACATGAGATCTGGATTTGTACACAAAATGCCGCAATCCTGGTATCCCAAGCTGAGACGCAGAGTATTGTGCCTTTCCAGAATCTATCGCGTCCGATATCGAATCGAGGAGACCGGTCCCATTCAATTTCTGACAGGCATCAGCTGCTGAGGAAAGACAGTCAAGAACAGAAAGAGGGCTACAAACATCACCAACAGCATCACACCACCCTCGAACTGTCTCAAAGTCCCCTCCTCCACTAATGCATACGAGACCGATGCCTGCGTCGAGTTGACCCGCCTGCTGAAAGGTTTCAGCCACTCCCCCCTTCGAACAACCTGTGTCATCTAGGATGCAAGAATCAGCATTCGAGGCGTCGATCTCGTTGCGGTCTGGTTTGCGTAGGAACGCTACATAGGCGTTTACAAAACCCGCCGGATTGAACTTTGGCAGGCATATAGGAATCCATGATGCTGCCGCGGGTGAATTAAAAATCGAGGGAGAGTGAATCGTATTGACGATGATGTGGATGTCTAGCAAAGGAGCTGACAAATCGAGGGGCGTAAATTATCGCAACACAAACCAGTAGGATGTATGGAGTGCTTTTTTGGCCGCACGAGGGTAATGACGCGCCCATTGGCAACAAGAATAATGTAAAGGGTATCCTTGGAGCTCATGAGTGTCGAAGCTCCGGGTCCCATTCACACATACCTTCATCTTCGTTATGGGCACCAGCGTGTCTGCAACTCTGGACCTCAAGCCCGGGTCCAGTTGGAGGCAATGCAGCGAGGAAGTCGCCATTGCAAGGTCCAATTCTAACCGCTTGAGCAGGGAGAATAGAAATGGTTCCGTGCCTACGAAGGGGGACCGGATTCAAGTTTATATAGGAAGACGGGGGATCGGTACCATTCAGGAGACGACGTAAATCAAAATTTGTCCGTCGTTCGAATATCCGCCGTAGCTGGGATGCCGTAACAATGCTTAGTATTTGAAGATGTAGATATTCTAGATGAGATCGAGTCTTGCCTTGATTAGCTCGGTAGGGGCAATGATAGACAAGCGTGGCGAACCGTACTCACCACTGATTCTGGTTCACCCCACGTGGATGCACACACATAGTAGATTGGTGAGCGAAGTAGGAATGTGATCCTCAACGCGCCGGCATTGATGCATCGTAGTTTGTCTCCGTCATCAATAAACACAGAAACTAGGGCCTGAATGATACCCATGGTAGAGGAAAGTTCATATTCACTTTTAGAGCCACTAAGAATGCACTGAAAACCGATGTTGCACCACATCTCGGACAAGGGCAGCGTACCCGATGAACACGGGCTTTCCGGCATCGGTCAAGACAAAATACTCTCTGGGTTTGAATGGTCCCCGTGGACCACCTTGTGACGACCAGATATCAGGGTAAAATGAAGTCGACGGTAGATTTGAATGACGAACCGACGGTGGTTGGGACCTCGGTAGGGACGGAAGCCATGGATTTGAGCGGGTGAAGATCTGAGACGCGTTTAGGTACGGACATGTCAAAGACAAGCCTGCTTGCGATACCTGTGTGATCTTTTTTGCTAAGGGTACGCCTTAGCTGATCACGTAGATTCTTCCTGGATTCCTCGTCCGCAATATCATCTATCTGGCCGACTGCAGTAGTTTCTTCGTTTGCGACTGTTTCTACCTCTGCGTCGACGTCGTGCACCAGAATGCCATCGCTGATATCAAGATTAATGACTGACGATGCGGAGCTTTCGAGGCCTGTCGCCGGCTGGATGTGCGGGGACTGAGTTGCGGACGCGGAAGCATGGTGCTGGAAGGAGGGCGTGTGTCTCGGGGTGGGGGGGATTACAAGACGAGGGGTGCCGCTCCTGGCTGGCGTCGAGGAAGGGGGAGCATCACACATGTCCTTGGGGCGTGGTGGAGAGTCGTGTCGTCACATTACCGTACTCGAGGCTAATGCCATACAAGCACAAACACTCAGCCAAGCTGCCGGCCTTGGACCCACACCGCCAGCCGGTTCCGAGTGTCGCCCATGCACCACCACTTTTCGACCATGTCCGTCGTGAGCCTCGCATCAGAGCCCAGATCGAAGAAGTCGAGTGCACCAACCCCAGCCTGCCTCTCCCAGTCGAAAATAAAAACTAGCGTCCGCGTCATTCGGCGACCACGAGGAACGTTGGTCAAACACACTTACTGTGCTGGGCGTCAAAGGACCCCCCAACTTTGAACTCCCCGATGTTCTCTAGACCAAGTGCCAATGCACCACCGCGTGTTGCAAGGAAGAGCGACTCCTTCCATTCAACAGCGAGCGATCTTACCGCGGCGCTCGTCGTGACCTCGGATTTGGATTCGAGAGCGCGAACACCTTGGCACAGTCGCGAGACAGCAACGGTCTGCCTCATGTTAGTGAGTATGTCAATGCTGTATCCTCCTGCAACATCTGTGCCGAGACCAACTGATACGCCCTTGTCCAGAGCCTCGCGCAGGGGAAAAGGCTTCTCCGAAAAGTACGTGTTGGACAAGGGACAGTGAGCTACTGCAGTATGATTATCCACGAGCTCGTCGAGTTCTTCTGAGCTCAGAAACGTGCAATGCGCCTGGATGGCGCCTTTTTTCAAAAGATTGTACTAGGATGTCTCCAGGTGAGCGCAGACTAGCCGCGGACGAGCAACGTTACCTTTTTGAAGACTTGGATATCCTCGATCTGACGTTCATCCCTCACCCACTTCGCTTCGTCAAACGACTCGGCTAAATGGCTCTGAATACGCGTCGACTCCTTTTTGGAGAGCTCCCCAAGCTTTGCAAGCAATTCGTCGGAGCACGTAGGTACAAACCTTGGGGTAATGACGGGTTCCACCAGCCGTCGGTGTGGATCAAATGCTGCCGTGAATGCTCTGCATTCGTGTATAAATTCCTCTGCAGATTTACACGACTCATCAGCGCTAGACTCTTTATATGTTGGCCGTGATGATTTATCCATGGACAGCTTGCCGACGAACGCTCGCAGGCCTGCGGTTTGCATCTCCCGTGCAAGGATAAGGCTGGAAAATTCAGGGTCGCTGAAGGATCGGAGGGAGTTCTGTCACTTACTTTGTCTCCGTTTTGATCGTACCAAACAGTAGAACGGCACCGGTCCCAACTTCTATCAGACGCTGGGCAAGCCGACGGTATACCCTAGTGGCCAGCTGTGGATCTTGGTCGAGGCCTTCCTCTGCTTTGTAGGCATAATTATCGAGCCACTTCATGAGTGGAAGATCGAGACCGGTGCCCTGGTACATGAATTGGGGGGCATGGAGATGCAGGTCGCAGAAGGTGGGGAACAGGAAGCTCCCCCGAGGGAGGACTCTGATGGAAGATGCATGCTGACGGATATATCTCTGTGAGGGTTCTGAAGAAGATGGGGACAGATGAACGACGAAACCGCGATCATCGGTCACTGAGCGGGCACTGGTGAGATCGGGAGGTATGACGAGGACAAGAAGGAATCGGGCATACAGAGGAGGTGGTCGTGCAGGATTTCCACCTGTCCCAGTGCGGGACAGTGGACAAGCGTTGCTCGCAACGCCAACGGTGCAGACGCCATCGATGTGGCAGAAGCTAAGGTGGATACAAGGACAAAACAAGGCTGACAGCCGAACGGATGTGTAGCAACAGAGGGCACTTCACGGCTCTGTGATGTTACATGCATTATTCCGCAACCAGTCTATCGTCACATCCTCCAAATGATCGTCAAAGTCTCCAAACATTTGAACCATATGGCCATCCCTCGCCAGGGAGAGTGCGCGTGAAGGGGATTCGGGATTCGCTAGCGTGACTCGGGCACCTGGAGTGAAAGCGGGTGGTTGGAAAACATGTGGGCGCCACGTCGAGAGGCCGGATTGTGGGAGGTATGGCTAAAGAGGCGGTGAACCAAGAGAGACACTGCAACGACAGAGTGCTCACGATCAACGCCGTTTCGCCTGATCCCAGTGAATCACCGTCGACCTGAAACACCAACATGAGACGAGGCGGCGGGAGATGAGTGTTCGTGCCCACCACGAAAGCAATCGCGTCACTGAACTGGCTTCTGATCTGCTCTGCGACACGCTCTCCTACGGGTGCCAGCGCGGTATCGTCTATTCTCTCGCAGGCCTGGTAGTACCCAACCAGGGAAAGACCGAGAGACTCGGCATGACCCCTTGCCTGCCGAAAGTACAGCGGCGGACGGGATGGGTCGGACACGCGGGACACGCACCAGGTCAAGGCCTATCTCCATCATAGGGCTGAGGCTGGTCCAGTGGTGGAGGAGCGGAACGACATCCTGGACGACCACGACATTCGCGGCCAGCTCTCCAAGCAGCACACCGTTCACTTGCTTGTGCGGATGTTTGGCGGCGTGGAGGAAAACCTTGACGTAGGCTTTGTGGAGGATGGAGTATGAAACCATGTGGGAAGTGCAAGCTCAGTCGCGTTCTTTACTCCACAACCACGATGAGCACCCTGGACCCCGGGTGTACCTTGACCTCTGCTATTTCTCTCGCAGGCGTCGCTGCTCTCGCGCTCTTTGCAGTTGCATGTGCCAACGCCCTGTTGCCGAAAAACGCGCGATGGCAAGACAGGTTCACATTCATTTGGTTGGTGGGTACTGAGTGGGCAGTAGCACAATCCAAAGAGCCACTGACAGATTCTGAATACGCAGGCTTTTGATGCGATGATACACTTCTTGTTCGAGGGTTCCTTTGTTTATCTCTCGACCTTTGGCAGGTCTGTCAACACCAGCACGGGTCTCTTTGCAACTCTTTGTGAGTGCCCATTGTGTGGTGGGCGGTGTGATGGATGACATTGTGCGCTGTTAGGGAAAGAGTATTCGCAGGCAGACGCGCGTTGGGGTGTTTCAGACCCGACGGTCGTATCCCTGGAAATACTGACTGTGCTCGGTGCTGGTCCGCTTTGTTGCCACATTCTGAACCAGATTGTCAGGAACGACCCTTGTCGTCACTACTGGATCATCGTGTTGAGCACTGCAGAGCTGTACGGAGGGTGGGTCGTTTGTCTGAGTAATTGCACTAGACTGAGGCACCACTAGATGGATGACATTCTCCCCCGAATGGTTGACTGGAAGCCCTAGCTTGAACACCTCGAACCCCCTTCATCTCTGGGTCTATTTGGTGGTGAGATTGATTGCTAGCGAAATATGCTCGGTGGCCTAACTGCTGTTGTGACTATAGTTGATGAACCTCATGTGAGTGGCATGTGTCGAGTGGGAGGTGAAATGACCGTGTCGATCGCAGTTGGGTCGTCGTCCCACTCTGGTTAATGTGGGATTCGTACGGACACATTGCCCGATCGTTGCGACAGACAGGAATCGATACGCAGGCGAAGAAAGATTAACGGTATCATTTACTACGCAGTCATCAAAGTAGCAATAAAAGGTTGCTCGCAAATGTCCCTGGTGACAGAGTGAATGTAGTCCTGTGGTACCAGACATCGAGCCAGCAGTATTAATGTCCATATAAATGTCCGGAGAGGATGCTACACTTGGTGTAAGATCGACTCGTTTAAAGAAGGCAACTTGTCAAAAGCGCGTCCAACGGGACTCGGGTCCAATCCCCGTCAAGCTAGTCATGCAAGATGGTGAACTTTGGGCTTCTGTCTCCAGAATCACCGAACACTTTGGAGCGCGTGAGACGACGAGGCTAACAAAGACCAAAGCACTCACAGACGACGAGATAGTCACCGCGGGTAGGGATATCGGATGGGACAAGGATCGTGGCGTTTCCCTGCATGATCGGGACATTCTGGGCGAGTGGGGAAGCTAATCTACGGGTCAGACATCGAACGCGACGGTTGAAAGCGTCGACTTGCTCAAGTTCAAGTGCTCAGAACCGTCCTGCAAGTGACCGAGCAGAATCTCGACGGTATAGTTCTGGGCCTCTTTGGGGATCTGGGAGGTGTCCCAGTCGACCTGCTCCTGGGCACCGGTGGCCCAAATGGTGAACTTGGTGGGCTGCGTGATATGAGGTGCGACTGCAAGCAGTTCACTTGGCTTGATGGACGGGGCAGCACTGACGAGGAGGGGGAGGAGGACGGAAAGGAGAGAGAGACGCATGTTGTACATGAAAAGAGCGGACTGGACGCTCGTCGTCGCCGGTGGGGGTGAAACGAAGACGTCGATGTCGAGGTTCGTTTTATACGCGCAACTTCAAACTCAGGCGTTCACCCGGTCGTCATGCGCTGCATGCGGTGATAGACATGGACCCAGACCCAGGCCCGGACTTGGTTCTCTCCACCGTGCTCGCCCTCGCCGACTCTCTTCGCGACCAGTCCGCTGTCTCCGTACACGACCTCCTCGACGCCTACGCGACCTTTGCGGTCCGCATCAGATCTCTCAGCCCGCTCTTACACGCCCGCGACACCCCGCTCCCCGCCCTCGCCTTCCTCGAGACTCACAAGGACAGCTTTGTCCAGGCCTTGCGGCGTGATGTTCGTCTCGCTCACATCGATCCGTTCTCCCCCTCGGAATCGTCCCGCATTGTCCCAACGCAGCGTGCCAGGGATTCTTCCGCCTTGTGCCACCATGCTCTCTGTACCCTCACAACAATACTTCGGTTTCCTGCCTTGCACGCACTCTTCTCCGGTGCGTCAACTCTGATCTCACTGCGCGCATGGCTCACATTCCTCAGAACACGATCTTTCCACGTTATTCGGCGACGTCCTAGACATTGCTCTCGCAGATCACTTGCCAGTTCTCAACCATGCCAAGACGTACTCTCTATCATTGTGGGCGTTGAGCTGTCATCGTCTCCCGGCAGCCGTTCTCACTTCCCGCCGAGACGATGTAATTTCTGCTCTCCAACGGAGTTTGGATACAGCAAGACAACCAGCCGACGTCGTTCTTGATGGTATTATGGTTCGGCCTTGCGTTCATTTTGTTTCCTTTCACTTATGCTCCCCGCCAGGCTATTTCCCATACACTAGAATGTCACCCATCTGCATTTCTCCATCTTCTTTCCCCGCTGCTTCCCGGTGTGATCACAAACATATGTTGTGAATCTTCCGAGTCTCGCTTCCGTGCTTCTATTGCCCTGGGCAAATTTGCAGGTGCACTCGTCTCACATCCACAACTAGCCTGGGCACAATGGAAAACACTTTCCGATCCCATCATATCTTTTTTGGAACCTCGCTGCGATGAATTCCAGTTGGCTCCTGGGCATACAAGCTTCTTCCACATTCTTCGTGTCCCCTTCACCGCCGAATCATGCCCACATCCTAGAGATGCTCCAACGTGGGTACTCGCTGCTCTTGCCTCGCTCATCGTTCTCTGCGGCCCCGCTTTGTATAGGAGTCCGGCGGTTTTACGTTTCATCATTCAATCTCTTGCTATGGCACTCAAACATAAACGGTCTGTGATACGTGCCCTGCATTCGCATGTTTGGAAGTGTTTCGTCTGGACTTTTAGCCAGATGCTTCTCAACCCAGAGAGCGTAGACCCGACGGCATTCCATGTTGTCAAGCAAGAGGTCGGCGGAGGCATCGGCGTCGCACTTACCGTCATCCTCCTATCTGACCGGATATCAACTATCTGGTCCGACAAGCGTGCAGACAGGGTTGCTCATGCCTTATCGGTCGTCAAGGCAATGGTTCTGACGGAGTGTCAACACACACGTCACGAGGGATTCATGTTCCTTCAGGCATTTGCCGCCGATACACAAGTCAGACATCAAATCGCGCAGAACATGCATGAGATTCCTGCCTCGATCTTGCTTAATGGAACTATCATTGGCGCGGAATGGAACAACCTTCCATCGATCATCCGCTCTATTCCAACGATTCCGGTCGCCGTGCATTGGCTAGAAGAAACAGAGATTGTTGAGCACTACAAGACATTATTGAGCATATGGAAGCATTTTGCAATCAATGTAGACAAGAAAGAGCGGGATGTAAGTCAGCTAATTGTCGATCTTGTTCGTATGTTGAGTACTTGCATCTTCAAGCCGAGTCTCGTTGACGTGTGGCTATCCCTCTTGCTCACGTGCTCGCGTCAATTTGAATGTGGCCAGCATGTCGTTGCGGTGACAGAGGTGCTAAGATTTGTAGCCTTGACCGTCACCGAGTTTTTACCGCCAGTCCCTCTGAGCGGGTGTCAACCAGATTGGGGATCTTGGAATGTCCACGATCAACTGTGCAGACTCACCTTTATCGATCAATTGTGGTCTGCAGTGCGAAGGGCCTTTGCTGCCCTTGGTCTCGCGGAGGCCGCTGAGCTCATCTTGACCTCAGTTCTCAAGTACGCCTTCCATGTTCTTGATCTTAGCGTCCGGACCTTGTGGGGCAGACTCTGTGCAAGCCTCATGGTGACGGCGACGCCTTTATTTCTACACGATGTACATGACCTCACATCGTCACAACTGGTCATTCGGAGCCAGCGTGAACTCTGGGGAGTCGTTGCAACATCGTTGTCCTCTCCCGAGCTCGGCCTCGACGGGGGGGATCTTGTCAAGTTTCTTGCTATCCCAATTGGGTATGCTACCTCTTTTCGTTCAAATCATTGTCACTGACATGAACCAGTACCTGGGCTTTATCTGGACCTGAGTTGGAAGCATGGGAAGTGTTGCTTCGCAGCGCCATCACAATATCAGGAGATTCTGTCATTGTGACCGGGATCCTGCAATATTTGCAGGGAAAAGAAGCTGAGAATTGGTATGACTTTTTCGCTATCCTTGTACCAAATTACTTACAGTATCTAAAGGCACTCGCTTATACCCGTGCTCGGTTTCCTTCTAGCTTCTACTCATGAGCTCGGCAGCTTTCCAACTGACGAGCTTCTTTCCATGCTTGGCGTCTGTTTGACTGTCTCCTACAGCTGGGCCCGTCACTCCCCAGAGGCATTGGCACGTTCCCTTGGACTTCTCAGTATCGTTCATCGTGTGATTGTCTCAGCTTCAAGCAAAGTAATGCACATACTCCGCGCACTTTGTAGCAGCCTCTGTCTTTGGATCGAGGATCGTGCAGAGGTCATGTCCGACGAAGAATTTAATTCTGTGGTACAAATTTCTTCCTCCTTCTCTTTCTTCGAGACACTGAATCTCTGCCAGGCCGTCTCCTTGTACTGCGAAACCCTTAAAGTCCTTGAGAACCTTCCGTTATCGACTCAGGCCCTCCAGGACATGGCAAGCTTTCTTGCATCCGCATTTTCTCGCATCCCGAAGCCAGCCGCTGCTCCCTTTGCTTTCGAAAAATTTTGGAGAGCAACTTACCATGGTCATAGCCAATTTTGCAGCGCTCTTCCTCTGGAGGTCAAGTCTTGTCTGTCTTGTTTCGTAGCCGCATACGGAGGCGATCTTGCGAGTGGATTGTCGTTGACTACAGAGTCACAATCACAGAGTATCGTGAGATAATTCCCTTGCAAGCCTCGCCGCAAATGACGATAGTTTTCGTTCGAAGAATGACGGTTCCCAGTCTCGCTTTCAGACCAGCCATCGACATCAGGATTTCGGTGGGTTTAGCCTTTGGGTTAGCCCGTTATCAGTGCCGGCTCACGCGCCTTGGCTAGGCGCATCCGATATGGAGATTGTACCACATGGACACCAGATGCCGATGGATCAAGAAGATATCACCTTCGTTACCGATGACAATTTGCTTCGACAGACAGACATAGGTCAATGTCAGGAACACTCTGGTCGGATGGATACATCTGCCCAAAGTGGGCTAGAAAGGCCGACACGCGGTCCCCGAATATATCTCTCCTTATCTCCCAGCGGTGCGATACCGAGTTCTCACTCTCCCCAGAAAAACCATTTGATCCCTGCACACGCGCCGGACCAGAAACGGAAACTTGCAGATCTCGGTGACTATGTTCAATGACCCTCGGTTTGAAAACAAATTTGATCTGCTTCCCTCTAGACGATGTGCCTCGGAAGCGGAGTCGAACCTCGCGAAGTGTTCTCCGTGCCATCCGTAAATTGGAATCAGAGCCTGCTAGCCGCAGTGTTACGCCGATCGGTGTCCCACGCATGAATTCTGTGCCGCTTAGTACAAGGATGGTGTTCGATGGTGTACATGTACCTACTCCCCGGACGATTACACAGCGCCGGAAGACAGTGCGGAAAGTGGAATTGGGCGAGGACACCACTAGGTCCGTCCCCCAAACGCCCTCGTCGCATAGCTCACAGGGGAAGAGCAAGACATCGCCGTTCGGCGCACTCCCGTCTGTTGGGTTTAGCGAGGAGAACCTCGACTGGGAGGACTTGCGTGTCGATGCGACACCTTCAGGCGAGTGCAATTTTTGCACGCAAACAGGTATCATTTGTTTAACTGCACCCAGAAGTCGACGTTGACCAATTTCTGGTGGACGATCACACTTGTTCCCCACTGTGGACTTGGGCTTGCACGCCACATGGTACGCCAAGACTCTGTCATGTCACTCGTCCCACTTTATCTAAACTATTAGAGTCCGATGATGATGGGGAGTACCCTGCCTCAGGATCTAGTTTGCTCAAGGCGATGTCGCAGAATGCGATCCCCTCGCTAGCTCCACCTCGTCCATCCTTGCAAAGAGCAAAGACCACGTCTGCGAGGCTCGATGCCCTCCGAGATGTCTATTCTTCCGTCGAGAACGGCGCATCTCAAATACCGATGTCCGAACTCCTCCAGGCGACGAGACTAGTCCACCAAATTGGTGCGGTGTTGACCGAGCAGGTGGGGAAGAAAATGGGCGATCGTCAGGCTGCTGGGTGACCTGCAACGTATATTTTCTCGATTATGATCTACGTGGTCATTTCGCCATTCTCGAGCGATTCTTATGATTTATTAATCTCGGGAATGGGGTTCGAAAATGCTGTTGGGAGTGAAGTGACCCGTTTGCTACCTTGTGTTGTTACGGTGCTCCAAGGTCTAGTTCACGTTGTACCGGGGTCCGGTTTTGATAACGCTCGGCGCTCAACCATATATGTGAGCAACATACACTATAGATTCGCTTCGATCTCTTTCAAAGTTCTACGGACCCCTTGCTATCACTCAGCTCTTGGACGATCAGTCTTTGATAGTACACAGTTCGTGTCAACTATGCACCAGCGAGTGCTGTCTTGAAGGACACGGCAGAAGCTTATACGAGTCATCCCTACATAAAGTCATTGACTGCAAAGGGACACTTTTTTTTTTTTCTTTTTTCAAAAAAAGTCTCGCCACCGACGTGTCGATCACATGCGTCTCGGAGTCGGCAGCCCTGTGGAATGGACGTCAGTCGCAAATTGCGAGCGTTCGGGTCAGCGAGGTCTGAACACATGTCTGCAGGACGAAAGGGAAAAACGAAATGCGGACCATGTTGCTGGCAGTGACGTCGCGTCCTTTTTCTTTTTTTTTTTTGAAGCGCAGTTACCCGATCTTGCCGGCGACGGCCCCGGCGTTCCAAGGTCCACCGAGTTGGGGGTACCATGGCCGCTAGGCCACGCCGGTGGTGCATGATCTGTGTGCAAAGGGGGATGCTCGGGGTGTCTGTCCGCACACCCGCCCGTCGGGCGCTCCTCCCCGAGGGCCGTAGAGGCCACGTACAATGGAGGTGGAGGTGGACAAGGGAGGCGGGTGTGGGTGCGGGTTCGAGCCTGCGAAAGCTCTCCACTAACCCCTGCCACCACCCTCCCGGGTAGGGTACCGGCCAGGCACAATCAGCATCACCCATTGATCGCCCGGGCTCCCAAGTGCACTTTGTCGCTGCCATGCGGACCCCACGGTGACAGCAAATATTTCACCGTGGAGTCGCCCTTCGCTATCTGTGGAGGATTCGATGAGCGGCACAGATGGTGATGAACACGACATGTCCTTTGGGGAGGGGGTATAACCACCCTCGGGGACGCGGACCGTCACGGGCCGGAGGACGGTCCCGCTAATTCAGAGCATATGCCAATCGAAACGACCGGCAACAGAGTTTCCGCAATCCAAGAGGGACAAAGAACTTGATCACTCCAGAAGGTGAGTGAGCGAGTGTCAGACCGCTTACGATAGCAATCCGTCTTTGAGGAGTGACAGTTATCGACACAACTATGCAAGAAATGATACAAATGATGACAATGCTGCTCACTAGGATAGATGATAGAACGAAGAAATGCAAAGACTATCTACAATATGTGTGCGCAAGATGCGCAAAACGTTGCTGACGTCGGGCAACTAGATCTCTCGATGGGCTGGATGAGGGTATGTCGTCACTCTCATCGTAATCGGGATCCATATATCGCCGTGGAGCTGGAGAAGCCAGGTGACGAGGTGAAACTTGACCCAGATGAGGATCATCATCCGAGCCTTCTGCTTCAGGCGCCCTGTTCTCCGTGCAGGCGAGAGTTATTGAATCATCTGTGTGGATCAATGCTTAGACGGGCGTGTCGCCTCGAGCAGTCGGACTACTTACCACTCCCCGCAATCACTGTCTCTTCTAGTACAGTTAACGAAGGACTCGTGTTAATGTCGTCCCACTGCTTTATTCGTTTTCTGCGCAAGGCCATTGTTTCATCACCATAGGAATCGCGGAGCTTGGACATTGACGAAGAACGCTGGAGACCCGGGGATGTCATGGCAGTGCCAAGGGACTCAGTACTGGCCCTCTTCTGCACGTTCCGTTGCCGACGCTGAATGTCTGCCAATGATGGAACAACAACGGCTTCCATGATAATCCGCTGGCGTTTTCGCTTACGAGAAATTGTGGCTGTCGGGGAAACGTCGCTTGGAACCAGAGACTGTTCGTAATGTACTTGAGCCTTGCTGGAGGGTGAGGAGAGGGTAGCCTCAACCACCAGCTCGTCTTCCAGGTCGCTGTCACCGGTAGAAGGGAACTCAATGGAAGAACGGATGAATGACGTCCGTCCCTTTTTACTCGCACTTTCTCGTGGCAATTCATCGACCGTCTGGCGTTTACCAAGGACAGTAGATGATTTAGGCCTGCTTGGCGTGTGGTATATCCCCTCGACATTGGAGAACATCGGCAATGGAGAAACGTTTTCCTTGTCCCTCGACCCACGCCCTTTGTCAGGGCTATGGCTCGAACGAATCGAGCGTGGTGTCGTTGGGGTCATGGGTTGAATAGGGAGCGCTCCAGCAGACGGTTTGAGCAGAATGGACTGGAAGGATTCTGGAGTGCTCATCGGCTTGTGCGGACGCGGAGGGGTGATAATGCGAGAAGAACGCGCAACAGCGATAGGAGTGGATGGTTCCGTAATGGTGCTAGCAGATGGGGAAAGATCTCTGGTTGGGCTAGACGGTGTAAACAGCGCAGGCCCAAGGCGGCCAATGAATGGCGATGACGTCCTCTCATCCACCCGCGCAGTTTGTACGCGGCATATTGAGCCGGAGCGTGAAGAGAGGGGGGTACACAAGAGATCATCGTTTTCACAACTTGTGGATGAGGGCGCACAGACCGTACTATCGTCGTTTTCCTCGGGGTCACTAGAGGGTTCAACGTCGACTTCTGCGGACTTTCCGGCAGGGAGGAGACAGATACGAAGATCCTCGGGCCAACCGCCCTCTGGTTCTTCCACATCTGCGGTAATCGTGGTCCAGAATTCGGCGAACGCATCCCGAACGATCTCGGGTTTGTCATCCCGGCCAATGAAGACAGACTGGAGAAGGGGTGCAAGAATCTCGAGTATCCTGAGCGTACGGGGAAGTTCTTGAATACCCAGCAAGGCGGTTTGGTAGAGAGGCAGCACATCCAACGCGTACTCATCTTGGGTGAAAACGCGAGACTCGTCCGACAACCAAGTAGCGATACCTTCCTGGGCGGTCTCCAATAGGCTGAGACGCAGGTCCACGGGGCACGCATCGATTGCACGCGTCAGGGATGTGATAAGCCACATGGATGGCTTCAGATTGTGCGGGTCTGGAGGGTATGTCGACACCAACGTGTCGTTGACAAGTTCAAAGACACTAGCCGGAAGCTCTCTCACATCGTCCATCTCGCAATGCGATAAGAGGAGGTCGGCGATGCGGGTGGAAGAAGCGAAATACGGATGAGGGGATCGTGTGACCATACTGGCAACATGGTCCAACACTACCGCCGTGTCTGTTCCGACGTCACTGGCCCTGTTCATTGCATGTTTCAAGAACCCGTCCCATACGCCGAATTCATCGTTGCTCAGCTCCCAAGCGCTGCGGTTACTATCCATCATTAAAGTGGTGCAAATGACATGACAAGAAAAACTTACTCGAACGGAACACCAAGAAGAACGATAGCACCCTCCCACGACGCATCGGGATCCGCAGCCCAAGCCTCCACGAAGCAACCCCAGATCAAGCTCCGTGCTCCGGGTTCATATGTCATGGTGGGGTACGATTTTGACCTTTTTGTATAAAACTTTCCTAGCTCCTCGATGTCACATACGACCAAAATTTCGGCACACAGCTTGGCCCACTCTTCCCTCGCGATATCGGGAGTATCGGTCTCCCAGACGAGATCAGGTTCATCTTCGACGAGGCATTCCAATAAATTTGCGCCGCCTGAATGAAGCAAGTTGGAAGGAAAGATAGTTCGCATGGCTGCCCATAGTTGTCTGACAACACCGAGCTTCATCGCAGAATTAGATCGTATCGGCTTGTTTTTGGTTGTCCTTGAGCGCGAATCAGGTTTCGATGAGGTTGAGCAAGCGGTCATGGTAAGGTCCAGTTGCGCATCGCGGAGAATTTCTGCAAGAATATAGGCAGCTCTAGATGCAAATTCAATGACACTGTCGTGGTCGTCGACATCTAAATACGAAAGAATCAGCGAAATGGCGATAGCATCAACAAAAGAACAGTCGCCAACCGAGGAGAACAGTTACATTCGCCTTCAGTAGACCATTCCAAGTTGCGAGCGTTTCGGACTGACCCTATTCGTGAACGACGAATTATACCAATTGATGTAGCTTACCGGTAAGGAACAGTCATCGGGTATCTCTAAACAGCCCAGAGAGGCTCCCCAGATCTCTATCAGTTCATTGAATACCCAATCCCTGGATAGCTGATCACGAGTCAAAGGTCGGATATCGCTCAACTGTGGACACTCTTCGAATATCGGCTTCACAACAGTAGAGAGTGACTTATAGTCGGCGGTGAGCAGTCCAGGGCTCGAGGAAAACAGTGAATGGGGTAACAAGTTATTTTGGGACCAAGGTCTGTTGCAATTGTTCTCACAACTGACCAGGATTTTTGCAATGTCTACAGCATCAAGAGTAGTTTGGGCACCCTTATTGAGCATCGCCTTGACAAGCCGCAGAGCCTTCTTTAATCGATCTTCGTCATCGCACTCGTCTCCAAGCAGTGCCACAACAGTCGATACACCTACACCCATATCGACCACGGACTTGACCACTGTCCAAAAACCCTCCCGGGCCCGTACGCTATCTTGCTCATCGCCAACCTCTTCGTGATCTTCATCGCCTTCGGGGCAGGGCTCCAGTGGTGGATGAACATACGCCCATACAACACACCGCCACAGAAGGGAAGCGAGACCTCGAACAGAGCTCTTCTTGTGGCGCACGGCGAGCGAAAGAAGTGCGGATATGATTCGAGCGAGTCGTATATCTGTGCAAACCTGAGGACCGAGTAGCACGATTAGACATGCAAGAACACTCAAGGCCCACACGGGACCTTGTGCGACGTGTTGGGGATCAATGGTGTTGAGTGTGGTTCGGAGGGTCCGGACGATGTTAGACTCCGCTACAGGTTTACTAGGACTGCGTCGGGATGGTGAAGAAGCGGAGGTGGTCAAAAAGGCAGAGACAATGTTTGAGACCCGAACGTGAACAGATGAAGAAGGGAGATTAACGCAGCCCAGCACGAATCCTCCGAGTGCGTGACATGCCTGGGTTCGCAAGCCCAACGTTGGTGCCAACAGGTTTGCCAGTATAGACGGCAAAAGTTCGACGAAAGCAGGAATGAAAGTAGTTGGTTGATGGAGAGATAGGTCGTGGACAGCCTATCCCTGCGAGTCAGCGGAAAGACGCTCCTCTGCAATGGACGCGTACCTTGAGTCCATCGCAGGCAGATCCCTTCTTGCCCTCCTTTCCAAGCTCGCCTTCCATACCACGTCGCAGGGCGAACGCGATTCGGTCCCGAGCGGGGAGTAAAACAGTTTCGGGAAGCCGTTGCACTTGTAGCAGCCAGATGGACAACGCGCACGTCTTTCGCGCATTTGGAGTGGGTAACTCATCAGCCATGGGAATAGCCAACACACGAGTGAGCATGTCGCGCAACTGCACGTCTACATGCATGTAGGTGAGTTACGGCAGAGGACTGTCGGCAGGACCCACCTTCGAATATTTGGTACACTGGTGGCAATGTGAACACGGCACTAAGGAGTCGCAGGACAGCATGCGTTGTCGTGCAAAGATCTCGAGCGAATTTAACTTGAGAAGCTGACATGCCTCGCTTCTTTTTCCTGGGGCTTTGCTTTGGAGAAGGCAGCAGGGAAACCGTCTCTTCATCCTCGCACTCCTTGGCGCAGTCCGTGGGAACGTCGTCTTCAGGTGCTGGATCAGATTTAGGCTGGACGAATGCTCTGTCGAGATCACGCATGACGGCCTCGGTGAACGGCTGCGTATTCTTGCGGAGGGGCTGGAAAAGGGGCCAAGACGCGTCCACGTCTGCTGAGCTCGTGACGGCGGCTCGCAGACGGGCATGCAAGATAGAATACGCCTCGATGAGGTCACGAAGAGTCGACTCTGGAGAGATGATCTGTTGAACCGGTCGTAGGAGGTAGGAGAGGTCAACCAGAGGGTCTTCGGGTTCTGGGGTGATCTGTCGTTGGTCCTCCTCTAGTGGGAGGAGCAACCCATAATCACGCTTCTTAAGGATGGACTTGGCTGGCTGCTCTATGCAGGCGCGAGGCGGATGCGAAGTGGGGCCATAGGCGAGGACGAAATACTGGTTTTGCTGTGCCCAGGCGACACGAGAGCCCGGGAGGCGGCTTTGTTTTGTGCGATGATGGGACGTGCTAGGAGGGGTGGGGAGAGACATGAACACGGTGACGACGAGGCTGTTGCTGTCGTCGTCGCCGTCGTGGTTCGGGGGGGAAACGCGCGCGAGACCACGAGCGTGACTAAATACGAAAATAATTAACGCAATTAAACGCGCTCGTTTACGCGTCGCGTTCAATGTTTGCTGGAATTTACTTATCATATCACGTGACCGTTCATCCGATTGATGGCGCTGCGACACTGGGACGGAAGAGTATGACTCGCCCAGCTCGCGCTCCACGACACGAAGACGCTCTGCAACCAAAGGCTCGGGCTGTGAGACAAGTACGACCGAATGCCATCGATTTCCTTGCGGAAGACAGTGCTGAACATATCCTTGCTACCTCTGATGGGTCCGACAGAGACTCGGAAGACGGAGAGGAAGAGAGTATGGACCCCCCGCGCGTCGTTCAGTGGATTGGTGACGACGAACTTGACCTGCAAGGCCATACGGACAGCCTGGTCTCGGATGATCACACTACAACCGAAGCAAGACCTTCACGAAGATTGGTGAGTACCCCAACACGTGTCCACCTCGTTCGCTGATCCGTGCGTTTGCTGAAGCAATCTCTGGAAGATGGTTTGCATATCTGCCCCGTCTCATCGTTTGGATACACTTATAGTACCTGGCAGACCTCTCTCGCCTACCTCTCGGTACGCTTCGGAGCGCCCAGCGTTCTCTTTCGCGAGCACAAGCACTCGGTGACCCAGAATCTGGTTCCCGGGGACACTCAAAGCACGATTTCAGCACATCGGAGGATGACGACCCGTCTCCTCGTCCAGTCAGATCAGATCGGCTGTCCAAGCCGAAAAACATGACGACCAAACGAGCGCATAAACACGCGTAGGTACACAGCCCCTGTTCTCCCATGTCGCTCACAGACATGTCCCATTTACAGGCCTGTCGAAGTAACTTCCAAACGTCCTGTTAGCCGTCGAAGGGCAGTCGTTGACGGCACACTGCCAGTACGTATTTCAGGTGCCACGCCTATTGCTCAAAAAGTATTTATTTGCTGTCAGAAACCAAGAGACCCGCGTTTCATGCACGCTGTCGGCCGTTATGACTCCTCCAAGTTCAAAAGGCAGTACGATTTCCTGTCAAGATTGCGCAAGGAAGAGTTGTCGACGCTCCGTGAACATACGAAATGTGCACATAAGTTTCTCGCGAATTCTCCGTCCTACTTGAAAGCGGAGCGTGAAGAAGAGGCGAACCGGCTTGCACGTGCTGTAAAGAGGGCGGAGAGCGCCGTCAACTTGGACGATCGGGAACGCGTCGAATCGGAGGCACTACGGTCTGCCAAGCAGACGGAAAAAGAGAAGCGGCAGCGGGGGAAAGCCGGGTGGTGGATGAAACGGTGTAAGCGCGATTTGTGGCCTCCAACCTCGCCCACCATTCACGTGCTCGTCATCCGTCCACAGCCGAGAAGAAAACGCTCCTGGGCAAAGCACGCATGGACGCCATCGCGTCGGTTGGCGGAAAGCAGGCAGTGAAGAAGGCGGTGGAGAAGAAGCAAAAAAAGATTAGCCAAAAGGAGAAGAAAACGCGCCCATTTCCCCAGAGTGAGAGAGTTGAACGGTCAGATGACAGGAAAAGACGTCCGACAGGGCCTATCGACTCAAGACGAGGGGCGAAGCGACGCAAGATTATGTAGCTCCAAGGAAACTTTTTGCCTTGTCACTGAATCGCCAGCGTAGCATCGCGCCATGGGAAATGGTATTATTTGATTGCCTATGGTAATTGGTTCTGTTTGTTACTGCGACTTCAAGTTCACTATCCGAATGCACTCGTGAGTGGACGCCCGACAAGATGGAAGCAATGATGGGTATGTCTAGAGAATAAGGCAGGGAACTAAACCGATGCGATCGTAATGCTGGATAAAACGTCCTCTTGTTCATACAACGGTAGGTAGACACCAAGATGTATATGTGCCAAGCGGGAAAGTCGCTCTGCGAGTGAGCGTATCTCGTCGGCGAGGGGTTCCAATCCAGAAGCCAAACTTGGAGACATAGAGACCCCGTTTTCGGCCGGCTTGGTGTGAGGGGGCAACGAGTCTCTAGGTGGATAAGCGACGGCGAGGACTTGATTGAACACTGCGTCACGGATTCTGTTTTTGAGCATGATGGAGAGTGCCGAGTTTGGCCGTACGTGTGTTTCGCACCATCGCTCGGCAAGCTTGAGCATGCGTTCGTCCGGGGCGTGGAAGGGGGATGCCTGACTGTCAGCCGGTGGGTGTGGGCGAGCAGAACCAATTTGCGCCTCCTTGGCTCGGAGCGCAACCTGAAGTACGACATCCTGCTTAATCTTGGACCATTTCTCGCGGTCAGCATCGGAAATAGAGGGTTGTTCCAAGTTGCCATATTTGAACCATTGTCCGAGATGTGAGGACGAGATATCTCGGATCTCCTTTTTGAGTTTGAGGAGCTCAGCATCGCTCACGCGTGACTGATCTCGTGGAACCGGCGAGTCACCAGAGTCCGAGAACACGAGTTGGCGGTACAGCAGCAGGAACATGTACATGGCGGCCGTATCGGCCGCATCGGCTGCTAGGACCAGGAGGCGTGCGCTGTCGAGATAGGTCGTTTCTGGGTACAAGGGCAAGGGGCACATGGCATGCATGGCGGAGGATGACGCATTTTGCGGGATGAATGGTGCGGGAGGTGGATCGAAAACGAGGTCGGTCAGGCCCTTGAGGACGCTGACGTATGTTTTCTGCGTGTGTGAAAGGTTACCATAATGGAGAGAGCCGGACGGGAAGCAAGGATGAGCAAAAATAGGTGATGCGAGCAGCTGGCGGTGGGATGACGTGATCCATTCCCGTGTGACATCAAGAGATGAACTCAATCCCTTGCGGCTTTTGAAGGCCTTGAGCTCATACTGTCCGGAACTGTCGATGAGAAAAGGGCGCAGGGTTTGGAGTTGGTGGTTTGCAATGTCCTGATGAATGCGTGAGCGCGCGAGAGGAAGGAGCGGACGGATGTACGAACGAGTTTCATGAGCTCGAGAATGTCGAGACACATTCGCACCGCTTTGACGGCGTCCGCTTTACTGCCTCCACCCCCTGGTGCACAGGCTTTGGCAACCTCGACCATGGCATCGACGGCTCGATCGCGCATTGGCGCGCAGTGACTCTTGAGTGTCTGACCGATGACGATGAAGAGGCCCGAGGGATCGAAGAGGTTGTGCTGAAGCTCCTGATGGATGAGGTCCGGGTCGAAGACGGATCGGAGATGGGCGGCCTGGGCGGCGTGTCTCTGGATCTGGGCTTGAAAGGTGGACGGATTGGCGTATGTGTCTGAGATGCTCGTGAGAGGTTGGATGACGAAGAGGAGGACTTCCAAGAACTCGGTCAACAGGAGGCGGATGCGCGAGGGCATTCGAAGGGTGAGAACGTGGCGGGCGGTGGGAAACGTGAGGACGGGGTTCTGAGGCGGGAGGGGGATGCGACGACAGACGCAGACGCATTCCGACGGCCTCCACTGCATGTCGAAGGAGACACAGGTGCAGCCGCTCTCGAGTTCCTGTGCGACGGCACGCCAGTACCTGTCCGAGAGCTCGCGTTTTTTGCGTCCGGAAGTGGGTCTGAACTGGAGGCCGGCGTCGAAGAGGAGGTCGTGACCTGTCTGAGATCAGTGGGAGGGGGTGAGGGAGCAGAGGGGACGCACGAAGCTGAGGGTTGCGCAGGATGGCGGTGAGGTCGAGCTCCTTGAGTGTCTGACGGTTGATCAACGGATGGAGGGAGGGGATGTGGGGGGAGGCGAGATCAATGTGGGGAAAGGGGGGCTGCGGGTGGGGGTGCGGGTTGGCGGGGGAGGGGAGGTGCTGCTCGATGCTGAGCACGGGCGGACGGGGAGAGGACGGGGAGGGGGAGGGGGGATCGCGGTGGTCGGGTCTCCGGCGGGGGCGACGGGTGGGGGTGTGGGGGTGCCGGGCTCTCGCGAGGTGGTTGGTGTCGATCCGGGGACGCTTGTGGAAGCGGGCGTGGGGGGGATCGGTGACGAGCGGGGAGACGGGGGGCGAGTCTGGCGAGGGGTGTTCTGGCCAGGTGTCGGTGGAGAGCCAGGAGGGGGGCTGGCGGGGTGCGTGGGCGGGCACGGGGGGGCTTTGGGGAGCGGGGGGGTTTGGGTTGTCGTCGTCGCCGTCGGCCTTGCGCTTTCTGCAGTTTATTTCGTGGAGGCCGAGGTCGCTCATGACGGGCGGTGGAAGGGCGAGGAGGGAGCGCGGGGATATTTATTGTCGAGCAGAGGGGAGGGGGCCTGCTTGCAGACGGACAGGTGGAGATGTCGCCGTCCCTGGTTGCCTGGCAGACGCCTGGTGGTCGTCCAAGGACATCCGAGTCGGCAGGCTGCCACGCCTGAGATCGATGGCACATTTCTCCACCATGCCTAATCCGCTACGAAACGTGTCCCCTCCGTGTCCATGACCCCAACGTGCATTTGGCTTTGCGCTCATCTTATCGCCCCCCCATCAGATGCCCCCCAGGCGAGGGCCGCGCCCGCCGCTCCACTATCTACGCATCAATCAGCTTCCCTTCCTCGCCCTCCTCCTCGCTTGCCCTCTTCGTCGCCTTCCGTCCGTAGAATTCCGCGATAATCTTCGGGTTGATGCGGTTCAGCTGCTCCTTCGGGAAGATGCGCAACAGCGACCACGCCAGGTCCAGCGAATCAAATATCGTCCGCGACTCGTACGGCCCTGCCTCGCGTCAGCACCCGTCCAGACGCTGCCCCCCCCACTCACCTTGCCCCACAAACTGCCGCTCAAACTTGTCCAAAAACTCCAGCGCCAGCTTGTCCTCGGCCGACAACGCCTCCTCCCCAACCACCGCCTTCATCGCTGCCGCGTCCCGTCCTATCGCGTATTTGGCATACTACACACACGTGGCCCCATGAATAAGAAACCCGTCTCCGTCGAGAGAAGTCAGGCACGAACGCACCAGCTGGTTCGATACGTCACCATGGTCTTTCCTCGTGAGTTTCTCGCCGATCGCACTCTTCATCAGCCGCGAAAGTGATGGCAGCACGTTGATGGGGGGATATATTTGTCTGTTGTGCAACTGTCGATCAACGAATATTTGCCCCTCGGTAATGTACCCTGTCAGGTCGGGAATGGGGTGCGTAATGTCTGCGTGCTCGGCATCAGTCAGCGGACTTGGCAGTATGTGCACAAGAAGCACCGTCGTTGGGCATAGTCAGGATGGGAATTTGAGTAATCGACCCGTTCCTCCCCTCCACTCGTCCCGCACGTTCGTAAATGGTCGACAAGTCCGTGTACATGTATCCCGGGTAGCCCCGACGCCCAGGCACCTCCTCGCGCGCCGCCGACACCTGCCCTCAGCAGTCAACCAATCCGCCAAACCGCCGAGCAACCAAAACGCACCTCGCGCAACGCATCTGCGTACGACGACATGTCAGTCAATATCACCAACACATGCTTCTCCAGTTGGTAGGCGTAGTACTCGGCCGTCGTCAGCGCAAGTCGAGGCGTAATAATACGCTCAATGGTCGGATCGTTGGCCAGGTTAAGGAACAGCGTGACTCGATCAAGACTTCCGTTCGATTCAAAGTCCTCCTTGAAGAACCGTGCCGTCTCCATGTTGACCCCCATCGCGGCGAACACCACCGAAAAATTGTCTTCATGACCGTCGTGCACATCTTTCGTGGGACGCTTCACCAGCCCAGCTTGACGTACAATCTGCGCAGCAATCTGACGTGAACGTCAGAGATGGCCACAGGCAGGTCAGCGTTATGGCTACCTCGTTGTGTGGTAGACCTGCAGCAGAGAAGATGGGGATCTTCTGTCCGCGGGCGATGGAGTTCATCGTGTCGATGGTCGAAATCCCAGTTTGAATCATCTCCTCGGGGTATATCCGAGAATACGGGTTGATCGGCGAGCCTAAACTAAACCTTGTAGGGGCGAACCAGGACGCGACAGTGGCGGCATGCACCCACCGTTGATGTCGAGGTAGTCCTCTGCAAAGACCTTCGGACCCTGATCGATGGGGTTTCCCGATCCGTTGAAGATGCGACCCAACATGTCCTCTGCGACGGGGAGCTTCATGCTGCTGCCCGTAAACTCGACATGGGTCGCTTTGACGTCGACCCCGGATGTACCCTCGAAAACCTGGACGATCGCCTTCTTCCCCTGGACCTCCAGCACTTGACCGCCCCTTTTGGAACCGTCCGGAAGGGTCAGCTGCACGATCTCGTTGTAGGAAGGGAACTGATCGAGCGTCAGCCCGTCATCGTACCCAGCACCTCACGGCCGCACCTTGACATTGTCCAGGACGACAAGCGGCCTGTGGGAACGGTGAACGAAGATGGACACACACGATGCAATCTGCTCTTCACCCATTGATCGCCGACACAGTGCGATAATCTGGAGGAAACGAAGTGGGACCGAGACGGGAACGCGCGAGCTGCAGCAAACATACCGAGGTGAGGTTGCACGCGATATTCGCGTGTCACTGCAGCGGCGTTGATTGTAGCTAGCTCTGCGTCACTGATGCGAGGGTCGACAGCCATGACTTGTGATACTTATGTCGTGGCCGTGGCCAACTCGCGCTCGCCGTCCCCGAGTCGGATGGCCAAGGACGTAACCGAAATTCCCACGCACAAGACAGGACAGTACATTACAACGCGGTCATTCCTGACGCAAGTGCATCCACCAGGCCTCGTGCCACCTCCTTCACGCTATCCACGTCCCCGGACGACCTGTCAAACACGCTCTCAGCTCCACAGTGGTCAGAAACCGTCCCTCAACCGATCGCACCATTCCGTTTCGAGAATAATTTCCTCGACCCGCTCGTCTGGCTCCCATCCTAGCTCCTTGCTCTGCAGCACGAAATACAAGTGCTCCGCGGTGCTCGATCGAACCTGACTCGGCATGTATAAATTCCTTTGGCTTCCCTGACGATCGGGAAATATATACTCTGGGGTAGGGATGCGCGAGGAACCCGACGATGTTGGATAAGCACACTTTCGCAACCGAAGGAAGCGTGTGCGAAAGCGTGAAGAGGTTGACAGCGCTGCAGCACCGCCATTTCAACAGATCGCCTCGGCGTAAGCCGCATTAATGAATTGTGACTCACATCTTCATTGACTCCTGGACTCGTTGGACGTTCTTGACACGCGACACGTTTTTGCAGGAGAGCGACAACAAGGCCTCGACGCTGCACAATGTCGATGAGCACGCACGCCACCGGAATGCAAGCTGCTTACCATGCGGCACCTTTGTCGGAGTGCGAGAGGGACACCAGGGCGTCTTCCTCAAACAACATATTAAACGTCTGCAGAACGGGTATTACGACGTGGTTGGATGTCGGGCTCGACTGCGCCAAGCTGACGAGGTCGCTCGCAAGTTCGGAAAGACCGTATTCCACCTCGCAGGCACTGCTCAGGGGCAGGGTTTTCGCATAGCTGGCGAGACTCGATGATGCGGGCCGTTGCTAAGTCGGTACCATGTGAACCTGCTCTCGGCAGCGGAAAGCAACATACTGTGCTGCCCGTCCTCGTGGCGATGCTCAACACTAGGCCGCTTAGCAGGGATCTCCGATATTCAGGTATCTGGAGGATCTGGACGGCCTTTGGGAACAACCATCCACCATCACTCCAGCTGTGGTTGTCCTCGCCGTTCTCTCTGCATATGATTAATCACTGAACGTCTCCCCGCCCTCAAGACATCACTCACGGGAGGAACAATTCCTTCATCAGCTCGACGCTCTTAATCCTCCAACTTTCGGCGTGTTCCACAACAGGAAGCTCGAGCCTTAAAACGTGCAGAAAACACTCCCCAGAAACCTGGCGGACGTTGTCGAGCCTTTCCACGCCTTGACGAAGTATACGCCCAATGACGGAGTGGTATCTGTGAGGGGGCAAAAAGGAATGAAAATCCGGCAAGTTTCCAGAAACACGGAAAAGATCCTCGATGACAGAACTCAGGCCCCGGATACAAGCGATGCGTATCCATGATCCCACGTCTCCACGTTCGTCCGTAGTGTAGTCCTCCAGCCCTCTGTCCAGTGCATCAAACAAGGCACACGCTCCACTTGATCGGAGACCTACGGCTGGACGGTAAGGTATTGAATATCTCCACATCGGGGGGAACGCACGTTCCGTCAACTTCGGTGTTGTGTTTGAGAAGAGCTTTGGAATGGCACGGTAACAATTTCGGCGCGCTTCGACATTTGTCATTCTGGCCGCAGACTGTAATCACCGGTTTAATGAGGGCAACATGTGGACACTGTGGATGGAGTCCAATTCCGCACCTCCGAGCTGGTGCTTTCCAGCAAGCAATCGACCACCTGGGGAAGAACATGAGGGTGGGTACCGTAGTCGAGGACGCCCAACACATGTCCCAAGCTCTGTTGCAACGATGAAGACCCGTGTCTGAATTCTTTGATCAATGTGAAGGAAAGCCGTCCAATTTCAGTATACACGACACACGACATGCCCGACATGCACACAGAACTTATCTTTGCACCAACGTAGAGCAGTCCATGAGGGAACTCATCTTGGCCATTGCGGCTGCAGCCGCCTCCTGTGCGTGGACATCCCTGTGGCGTAGCCCTTGATCGACGAGGTGACACCAATCCACGCCGGCGGAACGGTCTTGGGGTTGCTGTACTTCGTGTTGGGTGATACTGACGGCAATGAGACTGCAAGTTGCACTGAGCAATTGCTCGTTCCGAGGCGCAAGGATGATTTCTTTTGGGACACGTCCGATGAGACGAAAGATCTTTTACAGAACGTTCCGATAAGCAAATGTGATATCGAAGCGGGTCGACTGACCTCTCTCCTCCTCTCATCTGCTTCCGAACCAAACTGCCGCTGATAGGCATCAGCCAGCTCTGCGAGCGCCAACATTGCACCATGGACATCTGTGGTATCTACCAAAGACAACAACGGTGCCTTGCCAGCCAGGGTTCAAGACGACCGGCGACTTGGTAATCACGACCTACCAATTGCGACACGCATGTCGGTCCAAGCGACACGAGGTCGATTTCACATATGAGCCTCACTGACTTGGCACCCAGCTGTCGCATCGTAACATCCCAGTGACGCAGTGTGATCGAAATCAGGTGACCGATGAGACCCGATCGGTACTCGGTATGCCTACCACAGAGATTGTGAAAATGGAGAGGTTAGCTGGGTAGTGAAACATACTCGGCTACTTGCGGAGCGGCTATGAGGAATGCATTACGCCGTATGCTCACAGAGTAAAAGTCCGTTTTACGGAGCACGTCAATACCATGAGCAAACAAACCCTAAACCCGCAAGAGGATGGTCAGGACGCTTGAGTAAGCGAGAAACGGATCGGCGCCGCACCATCCTGCCTACATGTTCCTGGAACGCGGCACTTGCGGCTCTGCGGATGGATACATCACGATCGAAAAGAGAGACGCAAACAAGACTCTGGGCTAGCTTGGCAGCATGTGAGGAAAGGCTGGATGCATCCTGAGCTCTTGCCAAGGCCCAGAGGACATAGGCTGCGGCATCCCGCACGTTGGAGCCGATTGAATGAGCACCCTTGCGAATGTCAAAGTAAAGTGCCTGTTGAGCAACGGAATAAGTGTCTGGGTTCGATCGAGGGTCGTGCCCTTGCCTTGGATAACCAATCAAGCAGTTGCGGCAACGACGGTGGTTGCACGAGGCCCCTGCGTGCCATCTCGGCAGTCGCCAGACATGCACCATGCCACGTCGCCTCGGCGACGGATGGCATGTCGTATATGGAAGCACCTGCGATACTGTGTATGGAAAACAGGTTCAATATCATCTCGAGAACTTGCGACGAGAAGTCATTTGGTAGGCGCTCCGCAAGCCTGCCGATACCTTTGGCCGCCGACCAACGGACTACGGTATCCTAAAGACAAAAATGCAACCAGGAGGCGGAACGCGATGACATTGCACTACCTTGTCCTGCAGGGAACTGAACAGTGCTTGTAGGATAAGTTCGATTTCCTCTGGCACCTCGACTTGGTCGTCTTCGTCACCTCTCTGGTCACTCCCCAGACCCGCCGCTACGTCCAGAGCACGAACTGATGAAATGTTACGGGCCATGCTGTCTCTGCGAGCAAGAATGCACCAACCGTTGATCCTTGAGTTGACCCTGGATGGAATTAGCCGGAGTCCTATCCTCGACAACAGCTTTGCTCGGTATTTGCGAACGAGGGTATTGTTCATTAACACCTCGCTTCTCTCGACATGCTCCGATATAGATAACACGATAGAAGTGGCAGAGAGGGACTCTAGCGTTCCAAACTTGACAAAGTCACACCACACTTGCAAGACGCCGATAGCCTAGCACTGTCAGCCAAGAGGACGATGACGAGGGGACGCTCACCGAGAGAGACTGCTTCGCGGCCTGGATCACAGAGGCCGACCAGGCGAGGAAGGCTGATAATTGATGTTTAGTGTCTTTTCTGATCTCGTCTCAGCACTTGTTCGCGGTCTTGGGGGAGAACCTACCGCATGTATAGCCGCGAAAGGAGTGCCGCTGCACCCTCCCGCTCCAGGCCGGCGTAGCCTAGATACTGCTTGCCAGTGGCTTCGAGTATACTGGCTGTTCGCCCCTTGTGGCCGGGTTCGTCGAACTGGTCAAGATCGAACGGTATTCTGCAGACGAGAGAGAGCCACAGCAGGATCACATAGCGTAGGGACCATTGCGATGGATGACTGACGGGTCCGGTGGGCAGACGAATAAAGTCGATGGCGATCGTGACATCGGCGACTTCGTGGGGGAAGAACCTGGCTGGTTACTCTGAGGACCAAGTGCAAATTATATTGGAACGGAGTGGATGACTGACTGATTGTTTTGTGGCCTCTAAACTTGATGTAATCGTACAGCAGATCGGCCAGACGTCCCACCCGAGTGATGGAGGAGGCGACGGATGGATCGGAAGTGCATGCTCTGGCATGCGTTCTCAAGCACTCGGCAGCGGGGACGACGAGGTCCTCGAGGTAGGGATCCAGGAGATAGGATTGTTCTTGGTAGTCGGCTAACTGCTCGACGTTGAATTGCTGATGCTACGAGCGATGATCGATGAGGAGACATACTATCCGACCAAGTCTCCGCACGATGTCGGCCTCGACGCTGTTCTCTTGGCAAGTGGGTTCGGCTGTCAAGTCAAGAGCGAGAAGAGTGTTTTGGAGGGAGAGAAACTCGTTGCGACGCTCAAAGGAGGCGAACAGTCTTGCTTCGTCCGTGGGTTCGTCTGACATGGCAAGCGCAAACACATTGGGCTCGTCGGATCGGCAACTAGAAGGGATCATTATGTCAGCACGTGTTAGGTCCCTCTAGATATGCGCGTCATGGCGTCGTCTGAGCAGAACAATCGGGGTGTGAAGCGACGAAGACGAGATGCCATGGAATCAGAGGTGCGTCGGTTCTCTCGCTGCCACCCTACGAGCACCGACGGCATTACCAGGAAGAGAGAGGGGCCGAGCTGCGGCGAAACTTGGCATGTCTTTCACGCTGCTTGATGGAACAGACGATGGGCCAACCTGCGCGTTCTCAAGCACCACGCTGTCAGGGTGCTTTGTAGAGCTGCCAAGAAGGCGAAAACGTTCGAAGTGCAAAAGACTGTCAAGAGACTGAAAGATGCCAGGTAAGGCGGGGTGAGCGTCGGGTTGCAGGCTGATGCTCGCGACTCAGACGGAAAGATCCAGAGAGCGGGCCGACGAAGGAACTGGAGGCTCAGATGGAGATACTGAAGGTGGGTGCAACAGGGCTTGGATGGAGGCGGAACTCAACACGAGGGCTGTAGCACCTCGACCAGGACCAGCTTGCGCACTCTGCGCTTGTAAGTAGATTGAGGAAGAACAAGGTGGTCTCTGCGGACCCGACGATACAAGCCTTTTCTGCAGAACTGGTCGCTAATCTCGATCCCCCAGGAGCGCCAGGCACTCTGACGGCTAAAGTGCAGAGCCGGATTCTGAGTTGCAAAGTCCTCGCATCAGAGGTTGTGTCGACGGTGGAGAAAGTGAGGGCGTCTCTGGCACGGCCGGCCGACGACGGGGCGTCCACGCCGCCGCCGGACACGTCCAAGAGGCGGAAGACAGCAGCGCACGGACAAGCGATGGGAGCCGGCACGGGTGTTTCGGGGGACGCGCCGTCGCTCTCGGCCGGCTTCGTCCGAGGGGACCTGGGCGAGGACGGGCGCGTGAAAAGGAACCGGCGTGGGCAGCGGGCACGCAGGGCGTGAGTGGCCGGCGTGGCGCAGACGCGGATGCACTGCTGACTCGCTACAGGATATGGGAAAGGAAGTTTGGGAAACTCGCCCACCACGTCCAGCGACGGCCAAGATGCCGTCGGCGTGGCTCCGTCCCGCTTGATCGGCGATCCGGAAGCAGAAGGCGTCCTCCCACGCCAGCCAGCGTCGTCCCCCGTCTTGCACGCGTCAACGGTTCATCCCAGCGCACCCGGAACGCGGGTCTCCACCCCTCCTGGGAGGCCAGACGGAACCACAGACGACCCGCCATCCTGCCCGCCCAGGGCACCAAGACCGTGTTCTGAACACGCGCGATATCACTTATCGGTGTTGATGTCCGAGATCCGTTTGATTTCTCTCGTTCAGTAGTACAAAGCAAGGCTACATGGACGCAATCACATCTTGTCGTGTACAAAAAATCGAATAAAAAATCCACATCCTGGGGGTTTTTTTTTTTTGCTTGCGTCGGATCTTGTGAGCACAGACGGCTACATTTTGCGTCCAGCACAGACGTGCTTCTTCCCTCCTCGCAGCCTGCAGGCGCGAGAACACCACATCTCGTCGCAGCGAGGGCATCGCGGAAAGTTCGACCCTGCTTTCATGCATGTAGAGCACACCGCCCTGCAAGAAAGCTTCGAACCCTTTTCCACCGCCCTGAGAATGGGGTGCAGTTTACCGCCATCGTCACCGTCGTCTACCGGGGATGCGACCAACGGGCTCGGCGGAAATGTTGCCGCATCCATGGACGACCTGCCCCAGTCAAAGTCCGTCAAGGTGCGGCTGATCGACGGGCTCCCTTCAGAGCCCGGAAGCGATTGGAAAAACGAGAGCGGCGAATCAGGTGGCGTGTCGTAGCCACAGTCCAGATTACACCGTCCCCCAACGCGCTCTCCCGGCACTCGGACGTCGAGACCAAGGTGGTTCCGGAGCCAAAGCGCAGCAGGGATGGTCGTCGTGAACGAGCCATACACATTGGCATAGCCCTCCTGGGGCTCCGCGAGCACAGAGCCTTGACTTATTCTTGCATAGATGGACGCGATAGACGATTGAGACGTCGTTGAGCATGTGCTCCACGTCCGACTTCGGCGACCCGTCACGGGTGCGACGGTGACCTGCGTACGAAATCAGCATGTGCTGGCAGCTAAGCGAGAGAAACGGGGGCTCGCCTGATTCGAGGACGACATGGGTGCAAGCGACGCAGAAAAAAACCGCCGCGCTGGCGATGGGCACTTGGACAGCGGTCACACGAGCGGTGACTGAACGGGGACAAGGTGAGCGTGTACGGGCGCGTGACGGGTGTGGACATACCCGAGGAATGCGTAAAGGGCTGAGGAAAAGTGGGCACACGACACCTTTTATAATCGGAGCATAACCCCATCGGCTCACGAGACCCTGTCATCATAAATGAAAGCAGTTCTGGGAAGACCCAAAGCGGAGAAGGAGATAGTACGTGGACAGTCCCCCATGGCCGATCTGAGCCGGGTGCAGTCCCAAGGATCACTACGGGCAGTTGAGACAGAAGACGGCTTACTTCTGGCGTCGAGTGGCAGATGAATGAAAAGACAAACAAGGCAAAATAGGGAACACTCAGCGAGGGCAGCGACGACCAACGCGCATACAAGCACCTCCCCCGCAGTCGCCCCCCACCGACCGTTCCCTGCGCCTCTCTTTTACGTCTTCACAAGGCATGGTGAGTCCTTGACGATCCCAATTTACTCCTTCTTCCATTCATCACCCTTGTTTGCTCGCTTGCAGGGCCAGACACTCTCATCGCCCGGTCAGTATCCCCGCATCGTCCCCATTTTCTCCCCGTCCATCTTCCGCTTATCGTCATCCTCCTTAGCCACCGACAAGATATCCGAGGCCGGACAGGATGATCACTTCCTCTTCGCAGTATCGCAGATGCAAGGATGGCGAATCAGTGTGTCTATCTCGATTTTCCTCCCTTTCCTGCCTACAACATCCCCCCCTTTCCCTGCCCACACAGCCATGGAGGACGCTCACGCTGCTGTCCTAACCCTGGAAGACGACACCAAGGAAAAGAATGCATTCTTCGGTGTTTATGATGGCCACGGCGGTATTTTTTTTTTCTCTGCTTATCCTCTTATTCTCACACCTCACTGGCAGGGAGCACTGTTGCTAAATTCGCTGGAAAAAACGTTCACAAGCGTCTCCTTGCAGAAGACAGTTATCGCGAGAAGCGTTACGACGAAGCGATGAAAAGAGCGTTTCTAGGAACCGACGAAGATCTCCTCGCTGGTATGTTGCTCCACTATTGCTCAAGGACCGTCACTAAACCAAACTCTAAAGACCCAGCTCACACGCGCGATCCGTCTGGATGCACGGCCGTCGCTGCCCTATTGACTCACGATAAGAAAATTTACGTCGTATGTTGTCATTTCAATCCTTTGTTTATGTCTTTAAAACACCCCCTTTAGGCTAATGCCGGTGACTCACGCTCGATCATCAGTGTCCAAGGCAAAGTCAAGGCCTTGAGCTTCGACCACAAACCCTCGAATGATAGTATGTTCCACTCTTCTCTCGCGCGTTCTCTCTCAATCAATACACCCCTGCAGCCGAGCGAGCACGCATAGTTGGCGCAGGCGGCTATATCGAGTATGGGCGTGTAAACGGTGTGTGTTCCTGAGCACTTTGCTGCCATTCAGCTTACGTGATCCAGGGAACCTCGCATTGTCAAGAGCACTCGGCGATTTCGAGTTCAAGAAAAACTACTCCTTGATTCCCCAGAAGCAGGTCATCACTTCCGACCCCGACGTCACTGTGCATGAAATAACGACCGAAGACGAGTTTCTTGTATTAGCTTGCGATGGTCGGTCTGTTTAATACCTGTTCACAACAGAGGCTCACGTTCATTCCCTCATGACAGGTATCTGGGATTGCCTGACCTCTCAGCAAGTCGTCGATTTTATTCGACTGAGGGTCTCCGAGGGGAAAGAACTCAGCGAGATTGGTGAGGAGATCTGCGAGCATTGCCTTGCCCCCGACGCGTCCTCGGGGACTGGCATTGGTTGCGACAACATGACAGTCCTTATTGTTGCGATCCTCAATGGAAAGACGAAGCAAGAATGGTACGATTGGATTACTGAACGCGTTAAAACTGGTTATGGATTTAGCACACCCGACACCATTCCACCAATTTATTCTCCTGCCCGACTCATGGCGTACAAGGCGAGGCGAGAGGCCCAGGAGGAACGCGAACGACTACGGGGACAACGAGGTGAAGATTTCAACGCTCCACCAGCATTATTTGGGTCTGCCGCATTCTCGGGCTTCGCTCGTGTTCTGGGGAGCACGGGTGGAATATCCTTCAGTCCAAGTACTGGGATCGTGGCTGATGGCGGTGGTCGGCTCATGTTTGCCACTGCCGATGACGAAGAGGATAGTGGTGATGAGATAGAGACAGAAACTGGCAGGTCGTTCTTCAGTGAATCTTTCGGCCTTGGACGGCCGGTGGATCCTGCAGCGTCCTTGCGAGATCGTCTGGCTGCGTACGAGAAGGACATGAAGGACGGGCTTGATGATGGGTTGGGTGAAGGCATCGACTCTGGCTCACGGCTTGTGGAGATTGACGATGAAGACATTGATGGCCCGTTTAGCCAGATTAACGGTGATGTCTCAAAGCCTCCCCCGGATTCAGTTTCACATACAAAGGAACAACCACCACCTTCCGATATATCGTCGTTGCCACGTCTCAGATTAAACGGTGGTGTCACACCTGTTGAACAATTACAGTCGGAGCCGCTGGGAGACGAGCCTGATCCGGTAACCCAAGCCGAGGGACTTATGGATAGCAGCGAAGATCCGCTGATTGCATGACTTCACATGGTCCCCACGTCCTTGCTCTCTCTACGCCCACCACCTAATTATCTTCTGTATGGCACACTTGGTCTGACATTGACCATTTGAGGTCGTGCTTTGGGATCCAGTGCGCTTTCCCATCTATTGATTTCTGTAACCGTCGCTGTCATCACCAACCAATTTTTACGCCTTTCTAGCTCCAGCTGTAGCATCTGTAGCGAATGATCGTTGATGATTACCCTCATAATGGTCGCGATTCCCCTTACCCTGGTGTTCCGAACCTCCGTAACATACATCCTATACTTTTCCTACAAGTTGTACACTGTACTAGTGATTCATGTATAGCTCAGCTGCTTGAAAACTCCTCCGCCCGCTTCAACGGACGTTGCGAAGGACGACCAGCTCGTTTTCGCAGAGGCACACGATAGTGTTTCCAATATCGCTGCCGGAGGCGATGGCGCCTATGCCTAAGAGAGAGCCAGCGTCGCCCCGACCGACGGCCAGCACGCTCTGCTTCGCCCACAAGTCCTTTGGACTGGAACTACGATATATGTAAACATTGCCGCCCCGATCCTGCGTCCCGTTTTCGAAAGCAAAGACTGCATCGGACGTGTGGTACGTGAACCGGGTGTCGCGTTTCGAAGCCAAGACAAAGGCGAGGGCAGAGAACGTGTTTTCGTGCGTCCACCCAGGCGAACCAGTACCGTCGGCTGGACCATTGTCCGAGAGCACATGTCGCGTGCCGTCGAGCCCGTTCTTGACCACCAGACTCGGAGGCCCCGTCTCACTACCCGGAAGTGGCGTGGAAAGCACGTTGAACGCGGAGTCCCGCAGGCCCGCAGACCACGCGGGCGAAGACCCGTCCGAGTCTACCCACGTCACATACCCGAGCCTGCCCACGGAAGAATCCACCTCGTCGTCCATCTCGCCCTGTGCGAGCGCAGGAAGCCCGCGTCCGAGACCCAGGCCGCTCGCGTCTTCTCCCTCTCTCAGATTGGCGGTGTACTTCTCCAGCGCTTCGCGAATCGCGTACAGTTCTGAAGGATCGAGCGTCTCGGGGACGTCGACGTCGTCCGTTTCCACGCTTGAAGTACCCGAGGCGGCGAACACGTGAGACCACTTGGCACCCTCGTTTCGTTTGTCCAGATGGATCGTGAGGACACCAAACGTGTGTCCGCCCTCACGGTCCCACGTCCAGAAGCTCGTCGAGGGGCGGACACCATCCCAGAGCTGTTTGGCTGAGTAGCGGGGAACGGCGAAACCTTCGACCGCAGAGGGCGTCGTAACGTGGACGGTCAGCGTCTCTTGAGAGAAAATGACCTTGATCTGCGATGTTGTGACGGTGGAGGGCAGGGGGAAAGCGACGGCGACGACGTCAGACGTTTGGGTCCAGGAGTAGGGATAAGGTTTTGTGGGCTGAGGAGGATCCTCGCCATCCAAAGTTTCTTCTGGGCACGGGATCGGGGCAATTTCATCGGGAGACGGATCATAATGAGCTGGGTGCGGATCGCTAACTTTGCGGTAAGGTGAGCTGCCCAGGAGGAAGTATACATCTCTGGCGCGGTGGTAGGTCATAAGCATGGGCACGCCTTCCCCGCGTCTGCGCCAGGCGACGTCAATGGTGGCAGACTCTAACTGCATCTCAAACGGGAGAGTAAAGCGAGCGGCCCATACATCGAATTCATGATGTTTCATGGGGTGTCTGGCTGGAGGGTCAGATGCTGTACTATAGTTTCTGGAAGACAGCAAGGCGACGGCGGTAGTGTCAGTTATTCTGATCACATTGTGCACTCGGAACGGAATGGGAGATGTCGGGGTAGCGCTATCCCTGTCCACCAACTCGAAGTCTGCAAGGAGATCCGCTGGTCCGGTCATGGGGATGTTCAGGACATATAGGCTCCCTCTTCCGTCACCGATGAAGACAACATTTTCGTCGAGGAAGGCAGCGGACGGGTACTCGGGATGCACCAAGTCGATCTGCGGAGTGACGATGGGCGTAGGGAGTTCGTATACGGGAACGAAAGAAGGATGTGTAATCTACTTGAGGACAACATGGTCATGGGATGAACAACATACGGACTAGAGTCAAGAGCGTCTCACATCTCCAACGTCGACCACGATCACCCGGTGGTTCGAGTCGACATATATACCCCTTCCCTTGAGCGCAGACAGCACGAAGTGGTTGTGGGTGATCCGGCTTTGCACCTCCTCGAATGTGAGGGGAGTCCTTCCGTAAGAGGAGACTTGCGTGGTCTTGTACGGGAGGGCATAGCGACGGACAACATCGTCCTGGTCGAGGAGAAGGAGCTTATAACCCTCGAACTTGGGGTTCAACAGGCTGCGGGTGGGCGTAAAGTCTGCCATTGAACGAGAGAAGAGTCATAGTCCGAGTTAACGTCCCGCAGCGCTCAAAACCTGAAACAGTCCCGACTCCGACTTCTTAGTCTCTGGCCGGTGACCACACAACGCTGGACACTCAACAAAACATCGTCGGTAGGCACACAAGGTCGTTGGCAAGCGGATACTAGCCGTATCACAAAAAAGCCGCGCCATGTTCACCCGTGGGTCCAGCACTACCACCAAATCTCCAGGCTTCGTACATATGCACGTGTGCACCGGGAGACGGGGAATCAGCACATACCTGTACGAAGGAGAGCAACCATGCTTTCGCAGTTTGCGCTGGCCCAGCGCGATCGTTGGCAGGAAAATTACACCCAACGACACCCGCATCGTTAATAGATATCTTTGGTCGACCCCGACCACACTGTACGACTTTTGCTGCCCACTAAGCCGATTCGTCATGTAGTAGCACGTACTCCCGGGTGGACAAACCGAATTTAATGACTGTCGACAGGGAGTCGGGAAGAGCGGATGAGATGCAAAGAAGGGGACGTACCGTCTCCCGCTCTCAACTCGTAGAATCTCGTGACCGGTATAACCTTGTCATTGACGCGGGTTGCATTCGTTGACTCGAGGTCAATAATATATGGCCTTGCAAGGTTGTTAGTGGAACGGATACATCTAGACAAGGAAAGACAAACTTGACGACTGCCTTTGCACTACCGAATTCGTCTTTCTCTTGCACCTGGCGATCTGTGATTCAATAACACCAGATCAACGGAAGCCAAAGGGAGCACTCTGCAACAACCTACGTTGGATAACTGCATGCTGCTTAGAACAAGAAGGGTGTTCGATAAATATATCAGCAACCGCCTTGTCTCTTCCTACTAGATAGGCACTCTGCCGGTGAATGTGAAGGAGTTCTGCAACGACAAGTCAACATGGCTGCGCTTGCACGGAGGTCCAAGAGCACCTGTTTGTTCACTCCCTTTGAAGACGTACAGTCTCCACCCCAGCGTAGGTTTTCTGGCCTCGGGGGGTTCGTTGTACTTCAGAACGGTGCTCGTCCCATCGGCTGCTTTAACAGTATTGGTGGCAGCTGCAAGAAGTCCAGAAGGGTTGAAATTGGGCTTGGCCTTGTCCATTGGGGTTTTCGAGCGAGAGCGGCTGCGGCGCTCGGGGGAGGCAGAACGACGTGGTCGTGTTGCCCGCTCCCTGCTGCTCTCGCGGTGACGACCGTCGTTGCGCGTCTGATAGTCCCTGTCCCTACCATGGTCTCTCCTGCTCTCGCGGTCGCGATCACGATCTCTGGCTGATTCTCTGTCCCCTCTCTTCTTCCTGTCATCGTATTCGCGCCTGTGAGGTCGTCGATCTTCAGGGTATTCCCGTCTATCTCTTCTCCGTTCCCCATCTCGTCCTGGGCTCTCGTTCCGCCTGTCAGCACCATGACGGTGGTCATCGTCGTATTTGCGTTTCAGGCTGTTGTCCTTGCCATGGTCACGCGAGTGTGTGGACATGGTGGTAGCGGTGACTTGGCTCGTTGTGGGAACCAGTTGGCTTCTCCTCAGACCAGCTGCCACATCCATGTCCGTCTGGCGCCGCTCACTCGCTCTCTGTAGAGACTTGCCAACGCGGCGGTCCCCTCAAAGCCAAAGATACAGTACCCTCGCAGAGGTTCGTGTCTGTGGTGCTTTCGCTGATGATGCTCACCTGCCTCCACTTGGCAGGATGTACGTTCCGACTCGACCTTCCGTATCCCAATAATCGACTTCTCTGCATTCCGTGTTGCCACGTCAGTCTCGGAGAAACGTCGTGTTGCGGACGACATCGTGAACGGCTTCAAAGAAGTTGGCTTTGTCTACTTGAGCGGGCATGGGGTGCCAGGAGACGCGCTCGACAACGTGTACAAGAAGGTGAGAACCCACGACAAAATTTATACAGTATACGATGCATCGTACTTTTTACAGAGCTCAACATTCTTCAACCTACCACAGGAAATCAAGGTAAGACGCTTGGTTCGTTTTCAGAACGCTGCCAAGTGATAGATGTAGGATCAAGTCGCCTGGGATGACCCTCGCGCCAACCGAGGCTATGTCAAAGTAGGCCGGGAACGCGTAACACAGTCTTCTGATGCGGCCGAAATAGCTGCATTACGTGCCAAGGCCCCAGACACGAAAGAATCAATGGAGATCGGTCGTGACTGGGATCCCGTCTGGAAGAACAAGTGGCCCAAGGAAGCGGATGCGCCCAAGTTTAAGCAAACGATGCTCCATTTCTTCCAGGCAGGTCATCGCCAATTGTGATGAAGAGCCGTGCTTCACAATTTTCAAAGACATGTCATGAGCTCCACGTCGCTGTGATGCGTTCAATCGCATTAGGGCTAGATCTTCCGGAGCCCTTCTTCGACCAAAAGATTGACCAACAGTACCATAACTTGAGGCTGCTCTCCTATCCTTCCATTCGCGCTAAGCTACTCTCGCAAGAAGGTCAGGCAAGAGCCGGGGCGCATTCAGGCATGTCCATGTCTTGTTCTTAATTTGGACTGATGCCTGACTGTCCTGGCAGATTACGGGACCATTACCCTATTATTCCAAGATTCAGTATGTAAACACGACTAGCGTCGTTGCTCCCAACTCAGTCTGTTGCTAGGTTGGAGGATTAGAAGTTCAGAATCCGCATACCCAACACTTTCAACCTGCACCCCCCGTTGTACGTCTAGAATCCCGCAGCGACATTTTGATCAGTGTGCTGATCTAGGCTGTCTAGCCAGGAACCATCGTTGTAAACGCAGGCGATTTACTGGCACGTTGGAGTAACAACGTGCTTCGCTCCACGCTTCATCGGGTAGTAGCACCGCCAGCACGACAGATTAGCGATACGGAAGGCATGACACCCCTCCGTCAATCGATCGCGTTCTTTTGCAACCCCAATTTCGATGCGACGATCGAATCCCTACCAACTTGTGTCAGCGCAACGAATCCGAGCAAGTACCAGCCCGTAACTACGGAAGAATACATCGTCGGGCGTTTGGCTGTTACATATGACTGACCAAACTGGACCAAGTAAATATTAGGCACACTCATTATATTCACACTGGTTCGCGACGCAGCAGAGTACCCACCAGGGTCTGTTGCACTCGATGAGATCTCCTGTAATTGTCTGGAACCTCGCAGAGGTTAAGTAGTACGGAACGTTTTTGTTGAGATATCGACACTACCTCGTCATGATACAATCTATTAACAAAACCATTCATAGGAAAGTGATGTGCCCATAAGTTCACAAGTCCTCCTTTCGCGTGTAAAGCAGGTACTATAGTCTTCACCAACAGTTTTCCCTAGGAAGGCACCTGCCAAAGCGCCGTTTTCGTGCACCCTGCAGTGCGATCGTCGGTAACACTGACAACCCGTGGCTTTCACTCCTTTCAGCGGGGCCTACGCACTCCAGTCGGAACGGATGGTAGAGGTTTCCATAAAATGTGGATGGTGTATCCACGGGTGTGTTCGCTTCGGTGGTCATGAAACGGGAGTCTTCATCGCCCAGTGCTCGCCCGTGCTGTGCCCTGATCAGGTCAGGTGTCTGATCCGGCAACGCATCCTGGGGGATCGCTGCCGGCGACATTGCGGCAGGGCCGGTGCTCGGGAGGAGTTCGTAGTTTCCATGCCAGTCCACCATCACCCGCATCACGTTCTGTGCGTGTATCTTCTGGTCTCCGTTTGACGTCACAGAGCTGCAGCTCCAGGTAGAAAGGGGCGTGCGCAGGTGAAAGGCATTGTTCGAAACGTACGAGTCTGCATCGGCGACGCCGAAACCGAAAAGGGCGTGCAAGAAGGCGAACAGACAGCAGGTGAACGTGAACAGGACGACCCGATCCCAGAGGCTTCGAGGGGGATGGCATGTGCGACCTCTAGCACTTCGCTTCGGCCCCTTTGCGAGGGGTCGCTTGAACGGAAGTCCGATGGACCTAGCGTCCAGTCGTGCTGCTCGCTCGGGGATCAGTGACGTCCACATGTTGATGTTGCAGCAGGGGCTCTTCTGTCGGAGTCCACTGTTTGAAACCAACGTGTTCGACGTTCCAAATCGGTCTGGAACTCCAATGCTATTCGCTGGCGAAAGTTGCGCCAGGCAGTCTCCCCCGCTCAAGCTTGTCGCACTTACCAACAACTGATCCCGCGTCTGAGCATGCATATGGGAGTTGCATCAAACCGCCGCACCAGCTCTTGTTCAGGAAAGGCCTCCGTTCACCCCACAGTCCCGCGCACTCGTTTTGTCAACCGGTTTCCGTGGAGACAATGCTCGGATGTGCGCAGTAGATGCGGGAGAGCTGGGAATCCATGGTAACGGATGCCACACAAGCGCCAGTGACGTGGCTCGCCTTCACTTGTCCCCTATGCCCATTGCGTCATAGACTCGATGGGGATTAGATGTGTATCGGAAACACGTGCTTTACTGCGGTCCCTGAGGCGTAAAGAAGTGCGCTGCAATGGGCGAACTCAACCCGTAATGCGAGTAAAGAAACACGAGGCAGGTCTTCGAAGGCTATGTCGTTACATTCAGCGCTTCACTCCACAAGTGCTCGCTGCGAATTCCGTCATCATTCAACCGCGGCCTGCGCCATGATGTACTTGATCTGAACACATGCCGTCAACAGATCGCACGTACCAATCATGCCACAAGCGGCCCTCCCGCCCGCGTTACCAGCCCTGCGAGAATCTTCCTCTTACAACGTCATCCTCGTCCTACATTTGAGGGGTGAACAGGAGGATGTGCCACAAAAGTGCGTTTGCCCTCGTGCACGACCACAGCACGACTGCGAGGGGGAGTACTCGTCAGCGTCGTGGATCCATGTCTGAATCAAACGTGCCCGAGTATGCTCTTGGGGTCGTTGAGGGGGATCACGTCGTCCGTGGACGAGAACGCTGCGGTTCCACGTTCATCGCTGGCAACGTTGCCCAGGTCTCCGACGTGCCTCGTCAAGTCCGCCCGAGCAGCGTGGTACTCGTTGAACGGGTTGGAGTGGGAACCCGGGGACAAGCAGCCACCGCGCAGGTCACCTAGCTCGCTAACGTCAACGTTGAGAAAAAGCCGGTCGCGAAGCGGACAAGCGGGGCGACTCGCTGAATGTGGAACCCCCGAAGCGAAACGGGGTCGAGGTTCCCGAGACCATGACAGGGTCATCTCTCCTGGACTGTTCAAACTGGACCGTGCCAGAGACGGATGAGCTGCCCTCGAGCACGACCACCGCCTGTTGGACACGTTGGTTGCGTGACCGCCGCTACGCACCTTGTTAACCAACTCTACTTCGGATCCCTTGAGGACAAGTGGTACAGCACGAAAACGGCTGCGACGGTGAGCACGACGGTAACAAGTATTTGGCCTCCTTTCGATGTGATGGTCCTGTGGGAACCTACATGTCTCCCAAGGCTCTCGTTAGTATGACCGCTTGGACTGGCTCGCAAGACATATGATAATAGGCACAAGAATAGATAACTATGTACATTCAACTAGTTCAGACAACAGAAGGATGCTATCGTGCGACGCAAAGAAAGTCGACGTGCGAGTACCTAAACAAAACCTTGCAGTGTTTTGCGCCCAAGGAACCTGTGTTCAAATTGCCATGTTCATATCAGAGTATGAAATGGGCGTGGCATGCTCTGGCATACTCCTTCAAAGCCACTTTGGCAGCGACTGTCAACGTGCCCGGAGGGATCGAGAAAGGAATGGGATAAAGCGAGGAGAGGGAGTCTGGTTGGACACCGTGCTTAGAAAAATAGATATGTCGTGATAAACACGCCGAGCGCTATGATGATAACCACCTGTAGTGGTACACCTTCCTGGTGTATAACCGTGTCGCGCTCCACCACAGTTCCCACTTCTGTCTCCCCGTAGTACGTGCTCGCACCATCCTCGGAGCTAGCGGCGTATTTTCGTCGAAAGTCAGATGGTGCAGCGGATTCGAGCGCAACTGAATCGGGTGCCGTGGAGCTGGGGTCTGGCACTGCCGCCAGCAGCGTACGTAGGCGCTGTATCTCGGCCTGAGCATCGTTGAGTTTGAGCTCCAGGTCGCGGTTGATTTGAACGGCAGGGGCGGGCGGTAAAAGGGGTGGCGGAGACGGTGACGATGGTTGAATGTTGACATTGACGATTCCTACGCCGGGACCGCTTGTGGAATGCTGGAACTGTGGAGATTCATCTCCTGAATCGCCGCGGTACAAATTGTCCGGTTCTCGTTCCCGGGGGGTCACTGGACGGGGGGGGACGGGAAGTGGGGTTATTGGTTGTGGTGCCTTTGCGGTGCTTTCGCCCTAAAAGTGAGAGTCATGTTAAGCGCCGAGCAGGAGGGCCCGACGAGGAAGGACGCACGTCAGCGCCCGAGCGTTTTGGGACTGGTATGGGTGCAATGTCCTCGTGATGGACATCATCCTCATCATCCTCGGCAATTTGGCCCTCTGGTGGGAGATATACGACACGCAGCTTCTGCTGATGCACCTTCCACTCGTCGCCAGCACCATTGGGAACATTCCACTGGAGAGGCTTGTAGCTGCTGTTTGGAAGAAAGAAAAGGGAATCTCACGATATCCTGAAGATCCTTCGTTTCCTTCTCGGGGGTGATGAGAGTGCTCTGGATCAGGAACTTGTCCTTGCACTTGACCGACAGTGGGGGTTCTTCCCTCATGGGCTGGAGCATCACTAAACGGGCGGCCATTGAGACATGCGAACGATCGCGGTACACGAGGCATACCCGAGACTTCGACGCTGTCGCCAGGTTCGATTCGACCCGAGTTGGGACGGACGCAATACAGCTAACGGGCGTGTCAAGATGCCGCCGCGTGCTCGGAGGGGGATACGCACCTTGGGCGCCGTCGTCTTGACTTTGAATGCGACCGGGACGAGATTTTGATTCGAGACCAACAGGACCTTTTTTACCAGCTGGGTGAACGGTCCTGAAAGGGCGTGAGGGGGTCATCGGAAAAGTAAGCTGGGCGAAGACCGACTGTTGAAGCCCAGGGCATTGTTGGGGACGAGATGGACGGACATGCTGGAACGAGGATGGAGAGGGGGGGATTTGGGCGGAGTTGGATGCCGGGACTGGGTCTTTATTTCCACCCGCGGTGAGGATCACACACGCTCAAATAACGACTCGTGTAAGGAGCGTGCTCGACACACACCCATCGATATTCACTGCCTAGCCAGCCTACCACATCGTGCACGGCTGTACATGCTTCCCCGAGCTCTTCACTCAAACGAGCTTCAACGCAGCGTGCACCAGCCACAGGTCCGCAATCACCCGCACCTCGTCAATCAGTTCTTTCAGAGGTCCACTCGAGACAGCCTGCCAGTGTGCCTGCAACGCGACATTGAGCATCAGTCTGTGCACGAGCGTCTATCCGGACCCACCTCCTCTGTGTCCCAGCCCAGGATGCCATAGTAGACGTTCGGCTTGCCAATGATCGGCGCCCAGCTGTCCCCGTGGAACTGGGGTGTCCCGTCGAGCTCCTTATGGATCTCTTGCACCAGGCGCTCCAGCTCGCTAATGGACTCTCCCTCCTTCAGGGTGAACGTCACAAACTCGGTGATCGGTGCGCCAAAGGGCCTCTGGGTGTCTTCAAACTCGACGAGATTCACCGTCATCTTGGAGCCGAAAGCGGGGCGGGCTTCGCGCGCTAATTCAGCGTAATCGGCATGGTTGGTGAACGCGATGTGGGCGTCTGTCGTGGTCCAGACTACCGTCGATGGTCACCGCTGTGTCAGATAACAAGGCGACGAATGGTTCACCGTCCACCCAGAAGAGCACGGTGGGGTCTTCGGTTTCGTATCCGAGGTGAGATCTTGGGCGGGTGGATCGATAAGCAGATAAGGCGCATATCGGGACGAAACGACTTGCCTGATCAGCCCGGGCGTCTTCCTGTGTCGGGCAAAAAGCGCATCGAGGCTGACTGTGCCCGACGCGTACTCTTTGGACACTTTGAAGTAACCGATTTCAGCGACGGACGGCATCGTGATTCGTGAGAGGTGAGAGGGACTGCGCGGGCGGAGTTGACGACCACAGGACAGGAATTTGCCGGTGCGTTGCCCACGACATCATCGCTCCCTGCCAGCGTCGACAATGAGCGCGTTCACCTCCAGGGATTACGCCGCCTTCTTCCTCTCAGGTGAGCCCCACCTCGCACCCGTCCCCGTCTCTCACCGCTCCGTCAGGCGCAGTATGCTGCACGTGAGCCAGTCTCGCCAGCTTCAAGCATGCGTCTAAACGTGTTCATCATAGCATCACCCACGGTGCCATGACCCGTAAGCCTTAGCCACTCCTCTCCAGCTCATCGCCCAGACGCCGCGCAGCCGTCGATGTCGTCAAGACGCGCATTCAGATCGACCCCGCCTACAAGAACCTGAACATGATCTCCGGGACCCGCTACGTCATTGCAAAGCAAGGCCCCCAGGCTCTCCTCACAGGGTTCGGGCCAACTGCAGTGGGCTACTTTGTTCAGGGTGGCGCCAAATTTTCTGGCTACGAGTACTGGAAAGCCAAGTCTGTGCAGTTGGTCGGCTCTGAGAACGCGGTCAAGTATCGTACCGCAATCTACCTCGGTTCGGCAAGTATCGCAGAGTGGGTCCCTGTTTATGCGCACCGTATCAGCGTGCTCATGTCCCCTCGTATTCCAGATTTTTTGCGGATATCTTGCTTACGCCTCTCGAAGCGACAAGGATCAGACTCGTCTCCCAACAGAACTATGCGACTGGCCTTGTTTCCGGATTCACGCGTCTTGCTCGGGAGGGCGGGGTTCGCGAATTATATGCAGGCTTCTTACCAATACTCTTCAAGTTCAGCACATGCATACACGTCCGATCGACCATGCGTCATACTGACCATGTACCTTCCACAGACAGATCCCGTATGCCATCGGGCAGTTTACCGTGAACGAGTTTTGTCACGAGGTCGCTTTTCGCGCCATGACGGAGGAAACGCGCAGGGACCTGTCTAGCGTGTCCAAGTTCTCCCTCCAACTCGGAAGCGGAATCGTTGCTGGGTTTGCGGCCGCAATCCTTAGCCAAGTTGGCCTTGCATTCTCATACACGACCACATCTGATTATCAACCACCCTGCAGCCTGCTGACACATTACTAAGCCAGATCAACAAAGGACACGGCCCCGTCGGTTCCATGGCCCACAGGCTCCGTGTCCTAGCCCAGCAAGCAGGGTTCCGTGGGTTGTTTGCTGGTCTGGGGCCGAGGATGGTCATGACTGCAGGGCTAGTATCCGGGCAATTCGTCTTGTACGGAAGCCTCAAGCAAGGTATGGCACTGCCTCTTCGTTCTCAAAGAACGATGCTAACCTAGCACCCAGCTCTTGGCGCCCCTCCGGGAGTAGACATCCACAAGGATAAGAGTACGGCAGTTTAGTTTACTAAAGTTTTGTACTTTCATGCTGAAAGCGTCTACGTGATTCATCACTCGTCCCTTCCTAGAACCTTCGCAAGTCGAGCTTTGACACCGGTTTGGTGCACGGCTTCATCACCAGTGAGATCCCATTCTAAGAAGCGTCGCGCGATCTCCTCTGCGGCTTGAAGGTCCAATCTTTCTTCGTCAGTCATGTCCTCCTCAAGCAGTTTCCCCAGTTCGTGTTTAACCAGGAGTTCGCTCGGTGAAACGTGTCAGCCAACAGATACAGATATATACACATGGCGTCGTGACACATGCAAACGCGTTACATACCTGACATACTCAGCTCTAGCTGCGACACGATGTGGGAGGCCAAACGTTGTTGCACATTGTGCGGCATGGGAATAAAGCGAGAGACCCGGAGTAACGCTATCTGTTCGTCAGCTCCGTGTTGTTGTTTTGATCGGGCGAACAGTCACCGGTACAGATACATGATCCTCTCCCCAGGCGCGGCTGTTCGGGAAATGCTCCTTGAGTGGCGAGAGTCCGAGTCACATACTTCGTCAGTGTCGAGTACATCCCCGGTGCTGGAAGCGAAAAGAACCTTCATGTGGACGAAAGTGATGGGGAATTTGTGTGGATCAAGCATATCCTTTCGAAAGACATCGTGGAAGTGAGATGCAACAAGCACCCTGGGACAGCTCTTGCCACGGTTTAGGAGGTGGCTCAACACACCACAAAACAGGCCGGCACCGTCTGATCATGTCAGAACACCAACATGATTGTTACGCGTTTTCAAAGCAGGGACTGACCTGTGGCTATCGTCCCTTTCCCAAACTCGTCTAACAAAATTAGGGACTTGGACGTGCAGTTTCGTAAAGCGAACGACACTTGATTGAGATCTATCATAAACGCTGACTGGATCTGAAAGGAGAATCAGATAGATAATGACGACTTGCAGGTTCAAAGCAATACTTTTGAAACCGATTCTCTAGTCTGGATCCGCGTGAAGACTACAAAAATTCAGGGTTGGTAGATGGCCATGATTCATTGCCCAACTTTTATCGACTATCCCCAACATAGCAGACTCTGCAGGGACGAAGCTACAGGAGTTCATCAACGAAGTGCGAGCAGATCTTTCACAACCCACCTTCCAATCTACGAAATGCACGTCGGTTGTTCGATGGGTCTGATTCGCATCCCGAATCACGTCGTTTCGACACGCACCTGTGCCATATACTGAATTAATGCAACCTGTAACTGGATTTAGCCAGTGGTTGGCGATCATACAACCTGTGTGCTGACTTGCTTCAAATATACGCTCTGAATGAGGCAACTGTCAGTCTCTCGGATCAAATGCAAGTGGGACACTTACTTTGCCGCAAGCATTCGCCCCAGCGCAGAGAACCACACTACTTCGTGCGACTTGGGCCTCCAAGTTGCTGTTGTCCTCATAACGTACTCCGAAGCCGACTCCACCAATGAGATGCGCGTCGTTAGGAACGAAGGTGTCCAGGATCTGTTCTTGCAGCGGGTGCCTAATGCAGGAGTACACGAGCCTACCCCCGAAACAACTAAGACAAGAAACAAACATACCTCCCCTGAACTATGTCTGTGATAGGTTCATCTACCAATTGAGGACGTCGATAGTCGAACGCTCTCGCTGCCTCCGCAAACGAGAGCAAGCAGTCAAGCTCTGCACAAACACTGGAACCCTCCTCCATAGCAGGGCCATATCGAAGAATTTTGTCCAATAACTCTTGGACGATCTCGATCTCTCGGTCTACGTACTCAGCCTGAAAAACTCGCAGAGGAAGCGGTCCATACCAACTATTGCCGGATGTAAATCCCCAACGTGGTTGTCCATGTCTGCGATGATCCATCAAAAGAAATCTTAAGTGCTCTAATACCCCATACCTTGCATCTCCTTCGATTTAAAATAGACATGAGACCTGCGAGTAACTGAGACTGTTGGGAAAAAGGACAAGGGCCTGGAAACTCACTCCGAGGAGAACTGGAATAGTGTGGGTCATTTGGACAGAAAGTCTCGGTTGTACTTACCTGGAAAGTCCATCCATCCAAGACATCAATTCCTGATCCCACTTCCCACTCTTCACGCATCGGTACGGTAATAAGAAATCCTTTTACAAGAGGGGTGTTCAATAACATGAATTGTGCGACAAAGCGGCAGATAAACGAACCAAGTTGAGGAAAATACACGACATTCAACGATTCGGCATAATCGACGGGAACAGTTTGAGACATTTGTTCGGCCACTTTAGACTGCTTCCTTTCAACACTCATTATCAGATCAAGGTGTTAGGCCAACCCACCAGGACAGAATCTATCCCTCTGTAAACATGTTTTCGTTTATCGAGTTCTTCGTCGACATGTGGCCGGACGCACACCCGAGTCACCTCGGCTGACTCTTCCCAGTCGATCTGTCAACATCAACCTGAGGGGCGAAGCGCATGCCAACAGGAGAAAGCTTCTAACAATAGCGTTAACCATATTTCCAACTTCCTTAAAAGAAGTGACGTCTAGGACCTTCATGAGCTACAAATGTTCAGAGTCTATGGGACAATATTGACTGGGGCCAAGTACTCACCCTCACCACGACATCGACATGTTTGCCTTGGTGTAACTCTGCCAATGCATCACGAATCATTGCAGAATGATAGGTAAACTAGGAATAGCTCACAAACTGTTTGCGAGAGTGACAAGAGGGACGAACCTTGACTAGTGCTTGCCAATCAGAGATTTTTCCTTTCCCGAATCTTAGTGACCCTAATGTCCTAGGGATGTTTGCAATCCCTTTCAGGTGGGTCTGTAACGCGCCGATCACCGGCACGTTCTCGGCACGCAAGAAGCATTCCACTGCATCGTGTCGTGCCTTCAGTACCTGTAGTGACAGTGATGGTCGTATGAACCATGTACGAAGCAGCGAGCGACCCAAGGCAGTTCGGGTCATGTTCAATATACCTGAAGATGAAGTCAAGCAGGCACTAGAACAGTATGGAAGAGTAGAGACAGACCAAACAACGAGAGTCCCTCTTTCGTTTGATCGGAGTGAATTGAAGCATGATTTTCATTTTCAAACACCTGCAAGGAACTGTTATAACAGAGGATCACACCAAACCACAATATAAATCGACCGACTACACTTACCAAAGAGTGTCGGCATTGACGTGCATCACTTGGTCACTGACGGACGTTGATCAGGGTGAATAGCACGAAGAAGAAGACATACAGAGTCAATGCTTCGATACTACAAATGTTTAGCTCCGTCGTTTCTTCGGTATTGTTTAGCTCCCCTGTTGCTCGTTCGCGAGCGAGGAAATCGAGAAGTGCCCCTACCGAAGATATCTGTACAGTGTCACTTATTTCTCGTGGTATTCGTAACACGACTCACACAAAGAGGTGCCGACTCCAAAGAAGTGAAATTCGCTAGACGAATGGCAGCATTCCACCGTTCCAGTGCAGGATCTCCTGTGGCGTCCCTTCTCTTAGCCATGAAATCGTATGCATTCGATACTCCGATTGTCGAAGAAGCGTCGGATGCAACCTCGCAGTTTGAATCCAAGCCACAGTCCAGGCGAGCAAGCAAGCTCAACGACAACATCTTGTTCCGACCCTTAGTAGGAGCGAATTCTCTGTGGGGTCTAATCTGGACAACGCCACCAGAAGTTTCCGCTGCACAAAATTATGGGCTAGATGTTATATGCGTCCGGACCAAACAGGCTCACCATGGTTTTGTAGTACTGAAATGAACGAGTCATCAACCCTTGAGCTAGTAAGTATAAAACTTGGATCCGAGTGTTCCAAGACTATGCGGGGTTCAAGTTTTTCACCCTGACGAGCGATACCAGCATCACTAACCCATTTTCGTCAAGTCATGGTGAGAGCTTTCTTGAGTGTCTTCGAGCACATATATAACGCATCCGACGGGATCATAGTACGCGCAGCCGATGCGACCACTGAGAAGGATATGAGATGCACCATAGTATCCTACTGATTACACCCAACTTACTGCTGGCCAAATATGCTCAAACATATCTGCAGGGTATCATATAACTAGGGGGCGTAGGCGGCGCAAATTACGACACTACCTTCACTGAGCTGGAGGACTCTGAGCTCGCATAATCAGGTTCGTCTTGTGGGTCCGACGGGCTATCCCATCTAACACGCTTCGCTCTGGTCCCAATCTCTGGACCACGGTCTCCCTGGTCTATCCCGTGCGGAGGTTCATGCTCGGGCGTCCATTCATCAGGTGTGGTCCGAGAACGTCTTAGCCCGGACTTGCGTGGCATCCAAGTCACCTGCGAGTCTGCGACGAAGAAGATGGCAAGGCAAACTCAAGGGGAAAAAGAACACGTGATCGCGATGTCACAACGGGTGTGGGTCACTGTGAATTGATGCATATATTCACGTGATGCCAGGGATGCAACAGTAATATCAGGTTTCACTTCTTTACTCGCAAGAGTTCCTTTGTGTCCTCTCCAGTGACTATCAAACCATCGGTCGGAGATACACGCGTCGTTTTCAAATCAAGGACATACCATTTAATAGCAAACTCTGGGCATCAAGCATGACGCGGTTCCCGGATGTGGCGAGAACGTTCGCAATATCACGCGCGGCCTCTAAGCGGCGAAGCTCCAGGAAACCCTTGTTCGCCCGCATCGCTTCACCGATGAGTTCTGCACTGCGTGCTTCACCTTGTGCGCGGACAATGATAGACTATCAAAAGTCGGTTAGCACGGATGGACAGCCAAGAGTGTTGCAACCTGCTTGTTTTTCCTGTATGGCTTGATCGACCAAGAATGCGGCTCGAAGTGCAGTTTGTTGTGCAATCTTGAAAGAGAGGTAATAAGCATAACACCGGAAAATTATAGTGGGAAACAGACTTGTTTTGCTTCGACAGCATGTGTGAATTCAGGGGAGAATGCGACGTGTGTGATGGAGACATCATCGAGAACAATGTTAAAGCGTAGGGCTCGATTTGTCAGATTCTCGCGGATCAAACGCGAGACCTAACAGGGTACAGTCAGCGAACCCCTCCACAAAGGACGCGACAGGCTATTGACCATTTCACGCTGAGTGATGAGCTGGCTAGCATTGAACTGGGCGACTACACTCTTAAGGACCTCGTTGACGATGGAGGGCAGCACACGCTCGTCATAATCCTTCCCAAGTTCACGGTAAATTTTGGGCAATGCAGAGGTAGACGGTCTTGACAACACTCTGCAAGTGATATCTACCATCTGCAGATCTAATGCGAATCAGAAACATAATAGTTGTCGTCAGTAGCGATGAGCAGACCTTTGGTCCCAGTCAAACTTGCAACACTCCGGGGCTTGGCACGGATATCAAAAACGATGGGAGTCTCGAACCAAGGCAACTGGGAGACTAATTGGCTACAGGATACAATGCAGAGTAGCATACGTACCGCGAGGTGCGTCCCTTCGTTATAAATGTCATCTTTCACACCGTCAAGGCTAAACAAGACAGTGAATGGACAGTCTCTGGGAAGCTTGTTGCTCGTACCGCGTATACTTGATGGCACGATGGCCACCGTCGACTTGAAATGAGTTCAATATGGTTCCTGAAGTAACTGGGACGAGCGAAACGACGCACCGTTGAACAAGCTGGCATTGAGGAGTAATCCACCACCGATGAGCGCAGCAAGCAGACCACCTCCAGCAAAAAAACGACCAGGAAAGCCCCCACCTCCTGGACTCCCCGCCCGTTGGACCTGCTGCGCGAACCTTCGAAATGCCTCTTCGCTGTTCATGAGGGGGCTGGCGAATTTGCGGGTTTGTCCACACAACGTGACTGGCCGTCACGTGATTTAATCCTATGATATTTTTTGAGCGATCTCCTCTCACACCTCCGTCAAAGATGACCGCCCAGAATGATGTAGCAAGCAGCGTGGTCCGTCTTTTCCTTGCACTGGGTTCTGGATCTAGTTGATGCGGCCTGATAGCTGGGCTGGATATCGATCTCATGCTGGTGAGCTTTCTTGCACCATGGCTACGCCCGTTAATATTGGGCAATCGCAGGATCATTGTGTACTCTCCGCAAATCATAGAAAACTATCAACTGCAAAGTGGGGAGGGTTTATCTCTCCCCTTTGTTTGCATATGGCTACTAGGTGACATGTGCAACTTATGTGGGGCTGTTCTGGCCGACCTGCTGCCGACTATAATCATACTGGGTGTTTACGCAAGTGGCCATGGATGCGCTTTTTTTTCGATCTGACGGATTTCTGACAGTACACGCTTTGTGATATCACGCTGCTTTTCCAGGTATATTACTACCGGTGGAAGCAGCGCTCTAGCAGAGTCCTGCGAGCGGAAGGGGCGAGCCCGACAGAGCAGTCCTGCTTGCTTGGTGATAATGCCCTAGTGCATGGGTCAGAGGCTCGTGCAACGTCTGTAATACGACTGTTTATGCAGTACGCTGCGGCGGTGGCGTTTGTCATGGCCACTGGGGTTGTTGCGTATCTAATCAGTGAGCGAATACAGCGCGAAGATCCCCCCGCTCTCCCACCGGACACACCTCTGGAGTGGAGAATCCAGGTGATCGGATGGATAAGCGCCCTGTCATACCGTGAGTGGGAAGTTGGTGCGGATGGGGTCACGCTGAACATGTTCAAGTGGGGGCGCGGGTGCCACAAATATGTGAGTGGAGGAACGAGAGAGGATACCGTTGTCTGACAGCCTACAGTCAAGAACATGAAGACCAGGTGCGAAGGGCTTGCGCCTGGCCTGTTTCTGTTTGCGATCCTTGGGAATGCGACATACGCCTCGTCGATTGTAGTGGTGTCGATGGAACGACAGTACTTGATAAGGAATGCGAGCTGGCTTGCCGGTATGGAGCGCGTGCGCGTGCGGTGGATGTGCTAACGGGCGTTGTCGTTGCAGGAAGCGCGCTGACGATCTTTCTTGACCTGATTGTATGGGCCACGTAAACTTGCGGAGGCGGGGCTGACCGTGTATTGGCAGGTACTCTGCCAGTTCTTCTATTACGGCTTTGTGTCTCGCCAGCGGGGCTGGATTGATGGGCCTGGCGGGTGAACTAGGCGGGTCCAGGTCCCGCGGGTGTGGAGGTGTTGTCGTATAGAGTGTCCTGTGTGGGAAGACATTGCTGCCTCGTTGTTCGTCCTCGTGTTCGAGATGCTGTTTTGCCGTTACACGTTCCTGTCCAAATCGCCTCCTGGGGAAACACAGCGCGGCATGCGTCTGGCCTCGTGCTCCTCGCCGAGCACCACGTCTCATATTCCGCAGGTACATTCTTATCCGTGCCATGTTCTCCATCCGCCTCTGGATCCTCCTCCGTCCCGCCCCACTTCATGCCCATCCGCTCGGCAGGTTTGTCTCCTCTCTTTCCCTCGTCCAGTCCGCTTTTTATTCTTGTCGCACAGGCTCCATCTGATCCATCTCCATCTCCGGTCTGACAGCCGCTCTGCACGCCCTACGACAACCCGATTATTTAAACGACCCCGTGCTCCCTCTCCCCTCCCTATATCTTTGCGCCTCCGTTCGATCACCCCGCTCCCGTGTCACCATGCAGTGCCCTTCCGCGTCTCGTCTTGCTCGTGACGACAGTGTTCTTCCTACCCATCGTCATGGTTCAAAGTTCGCGGACGAACCCCCTTTCCCATCTCCCCCGTCTAGTGCATTCTCATCCGTTTCCAGCTCCCCTCCGCCACCCTACGAAGACGTTCACTTCGTCTCCAAACCCATCCTCGTCTCTCCGCTATCCGGCTCAGTCGAGCCCTCTTCCCTCGCCAGCCCTGGTCCTCCCAACAATTATTTGCTCCACCCAACCCCAATTGGCGGTCTCGCGATGTCGTCTAACCCCCAAGCATCAATCTCACACCTCAGGGAAGCCCTCAGCTCGCTGGACACCCAGATGGCCTCGCTACTGAGTCAACGTCAAGAGCTCGAGTCGCATCTCGAACAGGCAGTTCGTTCACAGTCTCCCATCTACCGTCTTCCTGAAGAACTTCTCTCGTCCATATTCGTCACTGGCGTTTGCCAATCCGGCGATCAGGATTCGTTGCTAGTCTCCAGTTTAATGCTCGTATGCCGCTACTGGAGAGACGTGGTCGTCAACTCCCCAGAGCTGTGGGCCACCATCTGCATCAGTCCTCACGACTCTCTTCAAAAGGCGCGCCGCAAGCTAGCCCGGTCCAAGTCTGTCCCTCTCGACATTACCGTCAACTTTACTCCTCGCGCGGAAAATGCGGTAGGCATAACGGAGAACATCATTCGCGCAATGGACCTCCTTCGTCCTTCCCTTTGGCGTGCAAAGTCCTTCCGTCTCAGCGTACCCAACAGAGCACAGGCGCATGCAGCACTTATGCGCTGTAAAGAAGACGCCCCTCTTTTGGAAATCCTGTCGATTTGTATCTTCCATTCTATGCAAGAGGATCACTATTCATCACCTTGTCTTCCACTCTTCAACGGCAACACTCCGCGTCTCCTCTCGTGTTCATTTACTTCATTCAACTTTGGCTGGGACAGGCAGATCGTGTCTGGTTTACGAGTTCTACAGCTTGGCGGATACTGGAATGGTTTCTCTCCTTCTGTAGACAAACTCCTCGAGATACTCCGTGGTTGTCCATACCTAGAGGAGCTCGCTCTCCGCAACATGTCGGATGCGGACCCAGAGGTCTCTATGCATTCAGAGCCCGAGCTTATCCCCAACAGAGTTGTAAAGCTACCTCGGCTCGTCAAGGCTTCTTTTTATTATTGCGGAAACTTGCGCATCCGGTTGTTCCTGAGTCAAATATCGTTTCCGGCACTCGAATCGCTGGAGTTTTGTTATCTCGATGATTTGACGCCCATTCTCGAATATCTCAGACAACAGTCCCTCACATCACTTCCTCTTCGTCACTTGCGCATCGAGTCCAGTTTTATTAACGAATCCAAGTTCGTAACCCTCTTGAGGCGACTGATGTCACTTACGATGCTCGAGCTAATTGACATCGAGGACGTATCGAGTTTCCTCCTCAAAGTAAGTTTGTGTTATTCTGAATCTCAATTAACTCAATAGACGATGTAGAGCTTGTCCACACCGCCTGCCTCGCATCCATGGACCTGCCCTAAGTTGGAGCATCTGAACCTCGACGGCTGCACAAGCGTGGAATGGGACTCGTTACGCGGTCTTATAGAATCTCGCCTTTCCGGGAAAGCTTCGCAGTCGTCATCTGCCCCCACAACAGCGTTGCGTGCTATATCAAGCGCGTCAGCTTCTGCGCACGTTCATGCTCTTACCGCGGTTCGGTTTAATCCTGTCGCTGCTCCTCGTCGACTGACATCGATCGACGTGACACATTGCCACCAAATTAACAAAGAGATGATTCAGTGGCTCAGGATGTATGTTCGTGACGTTTACTGTGACCCAGCCAAGGGTGTTTGGGGAGAGTCTGTCCTTCCGTAATACTTTCTAAGTAGCTGGCCCTGTCGATACCTCCTACTCTTTCACTGATTTAACATTGTAGCAGTTACCTACTTAGAGACGGGAGGTGCACTTCACCATCTCCGATCACAGTAATGTATATTATACCTTCTGACGCCAAAACCCGCGGAAAATGACACGTACGATCTTGCATCTACGACTTCCTCGCTATATCGACCGCGTTGTTCGCGTGGTATTTAGAAAGATAATTGGTAAGCAAAAACAAAGATATAATCTATGAACATATGTGCTGTCCAACTGCATTAGAGTTCACTGGCAGGCAGATTAAGATGTTCTTGTACTTACTTACTTCCTGCCAAAAAGGATAAGTTAGTGTCAAGGCAGATCAAAATGGTTTACCACTTGCCCACTGCCAAGAGTAAGCTGAGTCTAGGCAAATCAAAATGGCCTGGTACTGCCTGCTAAAAATGTATGCTAGAGTCAAAGCAGAGTAAGATGGTCTGGCACTTACTGCTTGTTGAAAGAGTAGGCTAGAGTCAAGGCAGGCCAAGATAGTCCAGTGTTTACCATCTGTTACGCGAATGCGTACCTCGAGTGTGCTAGGACTGACCTAAAGGCAGGACGCTCACGAAGAGGTACAACTCAGCCAATAGGGAAGCTATACGTTCCTGGGTTTGGA
>JBBPLU010000022.1:0-168894 GCA_038089935.1 Boletellus emodensis
TACATCCTGCTTCTGAGCCCCATTCCAGCCCCTCACGTCCTATATCCCCTCCTTTCTTAGGTTACGGCTCTCGGGTCGACTGATGCACTATCCAGCGCCATTGGTTGCTCGGGCGAAAATTGAGTCGTTGAGTAAATTTACTGTGTCCTCCCCAGCCCCAGTCATTTAACGTGCTCAATGATGTTTACATTATAGCTTGGGTACGCGAAAACAGTGTCCCGCAGGTACTAACCGTTTGGGTATAGACTGGGAGAGTCGACCACAGGTAACAAGGGAGACATAACATAAAGGCTGAGCATGTAGTCATTGATTAACATTAACGTTGGGTGGTCGTAAACATAAGCCCGGAAATGACATCTCTGAGAGCCTCAGAATCTTCTGCGTATTCGGCAGATGATGAATTTCGATGTTCCCTCATCCTCAGCAAGAGAACATCCGTGTTGTCAGGTCCAGTCCCCAGTCCCAACAGCTGGAGCTGATTCCTACACCGCGGCTCCCATCCAGTCGCGTTTGGAGGCATTCGAGTGATCACCACCACCGGTATAGCCTTTCTTTCGCAATACTCCATGTATACCTTGCGAAATTGTTGCCAATGGATCGGTACATCAATTTTCGTGGCGTGAATGCACCACAAGAGGATTGGTTTAGCCGTTCTGGTCCTGTTTCGGATAGTTTCCTTCAACTCGCGCTCTTGCTGGGATGCAAGTTGGCGGATTCGGCCCACGATTTTGGCCATGAACGGTCGGTCGTGGTTGTCCACCGCTTCGTCAAGGCCCCGCGTGTCCCAAAGTTGACACTGCAGCCCGGGTCCGAGTTGCAGTGGATAACAAGTAGTGTGTGCGGTGCACGGGCGGGCGTCGTTGGACACCTCGGCTGCTGTTGCTCCCCTATCCCTGACGCGTCTGATCATGTTGATAAGGGTGCTTTTCCCGACACCAGTCTGGCCAACGAAAAGGACATCGATCTCAACCTTTTCCTGGAAGGAGGGTCGGTGTTTTATGGGGCTCTCGGCCAACGAGACCGCTAACTCACCTCCGTCATTGCGCTAGCGAGAACGTGATCTTCTCAATACGGGGCGCAGACGCTCGACGTGGTAAAGGGTGTATGGGAAGCACAAACTTCGTGCCAGCAGCTCCACGACGGCCCAGGTCAGTTGGCACGAGGCAGATCTATATCAGTGACCATCATGGTACATATCCGAGTGCCCGCTCCATTTAAAGGTGTTTGTTCTTGCTAACACGGTCCACGACTCGGCAGCCAGAAGCTTGTGCGTGTCCCTTGGACTTGAATTCCTTCGCCGGTCCTGGTAGACCCTTACATGAATGTAGTCGTGACTTTCTACCGTCCTGGAGACTACATTTGGTTTGGGATTCGGAAGCGATACGTGTCGGGTGGCAGTGCAGACTAACCGCAGTTCCCATCGACGCGTTCGAGTTATCCACAACTTGTTGGCCAGCTCAACGCCAGTCACCTAGCAGTCCGAATATATTGCGACCCAGAAAATGGCTCTGCATTACCTTGCAAGTGCACTCGATACCCTGAAGGATCAGGCCAAAGACGCCATCTGGGCACTCTCTTCGTGTCTATGCCAGCAGTCTGCCAAGATCAAAATCAATGGTCGAACATGTCAGTGCACGGTGGTCACATTGTCACCAATGTGGTCTGGTTGTCATACGTCGGTCCGGGTCACTGACAAACTCCTCTTAATAGTCAACATCATCAAAGTCCTTGGGGAGGGTGGATTCTCTTTCGTCTACCTTGCTCAGGATGAAACCAGCGGTGTCCGTAATCGTTCGTGGATATTTTCGCCATCTTGACATATTCTTGCTCAGCGACAATTTGCCCTGAAAAAAATAAGATGTCCCACTGGGTCAGATGGTGTGAAAGAGGCAATGCGGGAAGTCGAGGCATACCGGCGTTTCAAGTGAGTATCTACGCAGCTGTTGTACACCATTCGTGATGCAACGTGACTTCAGGCATCCAAATATCATACGCATACTGGTGGGCTCCTTTCCCTAACCAACGTCAATGTTACCTCAGTGAAGCCTCATTAGGATTCCGCGGTTGTTCAAGATCCCGAAGGTGAAGGTCAAATTGTATACCTCTTCTTACCCTTGTATAAGGTCTGTCTGCCCTGGAACACGTTTACTTTTTCTGATCCATAGTCAAGCGTGGAAATGTCCAGGACGCCATTAACGCGAACATTGTAAACGGGAAACACTTCTCAGAAAGAGACATGGTTCGCATTTTCAGGGGTACATGTGAAGCTGTTCGTGCCCTACATGACTACCACACGGCGCCTGGCTCGCAGAATCGGCCCCCTGCAACGTCTTCCCGACACTCCGCACCCTCTGCCTCACACATGCATCATATGAGTAACCACCATTCTGACGATGAGGAAGAGGGTGACGAACTGCTGCACGCCGGAGGTAATGGTGACTCATCCGTGAACGTGCCCCTTGTGAAGAAACGCGGGGCGGATATGGGAGACGATGTATTTGACGATGAGGAGAGTTCCAAAATACCAGACCCGCGAAATTCAAGTCCAGAGTCTGGGAACGGCGAACATGTGCCATATGCTCACAGAGATATTAAACCCGGGTGAGCGATTCGGTGATTCCGCTATTACCTGACTGATAGTTTTTGGGGTTAGGAACGTGATGATTGCGGACGATGGTGCCACTCCGATTCTCATGGACTTTGGTAGTGCAATGAAAGCCAGAATCCGCATAGAGACTAGATCACAAGCGTTACTGCAGCAGGTGAAACATGTAGCTAATTCTGTTGCGGGGTCTCATCGGCCGCACTATAGGACATTGCAGCTGAACAAAGCACAATGGCCTACAGAGCACCAGAGCTTTTTGATGTCAAAACAGGTATAGCTCTGGACGAAAAGGTCGACATTTGGGTAAGATTCTCCTGCTCACATATCTTATGAGACACTCATTTAACCAGTCACTTGGTTGCACATTGTTTGCAATGGCGTATTCACATTCTCCATTTGAGAACACCCAAACCACGGAACAGGGTGGATCCATTGCAATGGCTGTTTTGAATGCACAGTACAAGCACCCGAGTTCAGCCTATTCTCAAGGTTTGAAGGACTTGATTGATAGCATGCTGAGGGCGAATCCCAAAGAACGGCCTAGCATTCATCAGGTACGTAGTATGTTAACTAAATCCAACTGGGCAGACGAACGTGGTTATAGGTCATCCAGTCGACCGACAGGGTACTGCAGTCATTAATGTAGATCGGCATGTGCGACAACTCGTTGAGGACATTCCATTTTTACTGGTGGATTTTCTACAGGTCAACTATCCAATATTCACGTCTCAGAGCCTGATCATCGCTATTTTATGGGCTCACCTCGCGCTTTTGAGCCTACGCTTAGGGACCAGCCTTCTATTATTACTTGAAGTCTTGATGCGCGAGGCTGAATTCGTTGTCGCGTCCCGAGGGCCTGTGATTGTGTTGGTGGGAGTATTACTTTCCAGCTTCTTCTTCCGAGTTTTTCCTGGTTTAATCTGCGACTCTGGTGAGCTCGGGAGCTCCACCGTAGATGAAGCGGCAGGTCTTGTTCCGCCAATCGTCGGGAGCCTTTTCAGCGTTTTCTTTGCTATTGCTTTTGCCTTGAGTTCTCTGTGGCGTTCCCTCTTCTCGCGTATTTCAGCCTGTTTGACTTGCTGCAAGATGTCTAAATCGCATGCGCGCAAAGAAAGGAGTCCTTACGCGTTTCAAAGCTCGTTTTGACAATCCCTGTGGTTCTGCCTTGTCTACATAAGATGCGGATCGGATCACTTTGACGACTTCCCAGGCGTCACTGTGTGGGTCTACACCAACGGACAGCCGTCTGAAATGCTCAAATCGTCGCTTGTGGGCCTGAACGGACAAAGTCTCAGTAAAAAAAGAGATCATCAATGTTTTTTTTCCCCTTACACACATTTGCATTCTTATGCACGGCAGCTATCCCTGGATTTTTGATGAGTTTTCCCTTGCACAGCACGCACCCATGGACAGTCGGATCGAGAGAAATGAGGTAGATTGGATCTTTCAGAGCCTCAGCAACCGACATCGGGGGGCCCTCGACGACGCCATCGTCTTCCGAGATTGCATACTCCCCATCTTCGCCAGTGTCTGCGTCCGAGTGAGACTGGGCGATCTCGCGCTCCAGGTCTGAATCAGACTCGTCAGAGTCTGTGTTATTGAGAGCCAGTGTTCCTGCCGTGTCCTGGTCCAAACCCAGCTCTTCGTCTTCTTCGCGCCTCTTTCGTTTCTTCTCCAACCGTTTGAACATCGAGCCAAGACGGAGCGGTCGGGTGCATAGCCACCGGACTCGTCTTCTTCCGTCCATGTGGACGCATTGCCGGCTCGGATTCAGAGACATCATCACTCCGAACCGTACCCTCGAGAAATGTCTCCGCCAGCAGGTCAGAACCTTGTCGTATCCATCTCAAGCGCCAGATGGCTTCCCTTCTCGAGGCCCCGTGCACACCCAATTCTCTGACGACGCGAAACACATCACGAAAATCACAGAACAGCTTCTCAACGCGGCTTCTAGGTCTCGAGTGCTACCTGCGTCAGGGTGGAAACACAAGAAGTCGTTGAGGGGAGAAGAGAAACGGCTCGAAAAAGACATCCGAACCCGAAATCCGGGCAGACCCCCGACGAAAGAGCTTGCTGCATGGCAAGATGCAGCCGTAGACCCTGTGGTGGAACCGGGCGAGACGGACGAGTCCCAGGTGAATGATATGCCGACCCTGGGTACATATGTCGACATTCGGAGGCAAGTGACGGACATCATACAGCACATGTTAGTTACTTACTTTGCCCCAGGGATTCGACCTCGGCGTCGGGAATTGTCCTTGGCCATGCTTTGGTCGATAATCGCAATTACATCCTCTCCCTTTCGCTATCTGGGGATGTACTCACTCACTACGTCACCGATATCTTCTTTGAGATCCCGCAAATGGTTTCCCGTGATCTCACCGAGAGGGCTGGTATCACCCCGTCACCCACCAAGAACACGGAGATCAGCGCACGTGTCGAGATTCTTAGACGGCTGCGAGAGATCGAGCGTCGAGTCGTCCAGTCCTACTGTGCAATCGGTAGCCGAAATATTACCCTCTACCCTCTCGTCAGATCACCAAATTCCAACGAATGGTCGACCGTCACCTTACCGAAAGCTGCAGAGCTCATATGTGACCCGAAAAACGTGGACTACTACGACTTATTGGCAACCCATCGTTACCTCATGAACCATACTGTTGAATTTGTCCCGCATCTCACTTCCCATCGTACAGTCCAGGTATGGACCGTCCGCCCGCAGTCCCACGTGAATAAACTAGCTGCTGCCAGGGACCTGGTACACAATTCGAGTCCCGCCATTGATTCGTTTATATCCAAAGCCCGTGTAATCATGGCCGCCAACAGGAAACGTTTTATAGAGTCTTGGAACGAGCCCCCCACCCAAGAACTGAATGCGGATGTCCGCTATGCACAAGAGGATCGCTTGATTGTTGATGTGCTACTTCATTCCCTTGACGGCCATCGCCACATTCGTGGCGACCCCTATTCTCCTGTCGTGACGACCATCCTCAAGAAACTGGAGGTTGCGGAAGTAATCGACATTGCGGTTGTACGTCAAGTCTTGGTCGATTTGGGCCATCTGGCACCATGGGACGACCCGGTATGCAGATGGCTGGATCTTGACCTGGACAATACCCCGGAGGAGCAGTCAGCGAAGGCTGCTATCGAAAACCAGATAGTTGAGAAGAATATGGCCAAGATAACCGGAGCTATCTCGCAAAATAACGCTCCTCTCGGTCCAGAGGATCTATACCTCCGCGACCCCGTTGAGCATCTGCGGCATGACTTTGGCGATTTGCCTGTCTATGTTGTCGATGACGTTAGTGCCGAAGAGCTGGATGATGGTTTGTCGATCGAGTCCATTCCCTCCGAGCCTGGCGCCGCATGGATACATGTCCATGTCGCAGACCCCACGGCCGTTATACCACCCACTCATGTCTTTGCACAAGAAGCACGCAAAATGGGGTCTACAGTGTACTTTGCTCACAGGACCTGGCCCATGCTTCCCAAGTCTTTGACACAGTCAACGATGAGTCTGGGTGTAAACTCGTGTTCTGGACATCCAGAGCGTGTGCTTACGTTTAGCTTCAAACTCGACGCCATGGGCGGCATGGTGGACTGGGGGGTTCGAGCGGCATTGGTCCGCAAGATCGTCAGGGTGGATTATGATAGCGTAGACCTCTTGCTCGGGTCATCCAGGGGCTACGAGTCCTTCCGTCCCTTTGACCCTCCTAGCCATCCTTCCATTTTCCCTGTGACAAACTTGAATCCCGAGCACATCAACAATCTGCGCTTGATCACTGAAGCAATCTCGCGACACAGACAACGGAATCTGGGCTCTAGTAATTATTTTTATACTGCTCTACCTAAAGCCAAGATTACCATCACTCCCAGACCACTAATTGGCGCGTCTCTGGACTGTCCTGATTCCTATCGTTTCCGCGGTTTCCCATCCGTGGCCTATGAGGTCGTTGGGCAGCAAATGCAAAGTTCTGGCGCACGCATGGTCATCACGGAATGTATGAAAGCTGCGTGTCGCGTGGCTTCTCGTTGGTCTTCCGAACACGGCGTCCTGATGCTGAGAAGGACGTCCAAGCCACCTGTGTGTCTCGGGGATCCCCAAACCGTTGAGAAGCTGCTGGCAATGCGCGACCCGGATGGCTTTGTGGATTTCTATGCTGTGCAAAAGTCCAAGTTATTTATTCCGCCGGTAGAGCACACACTCGAGCCAGCGATGCACTGGAGCATGGGAATCCCAGATGGCGAAGGGTACATCCGCGTCACGTCGCCTTTGCGACGATACAGCGACCTCGTTGCACATTGGCAGATCAAGCACGCGTTGCTTAACCGGGGGCAAAACAAGTCGCTGTTCACTCGGGCATGGCTGGAGGAGTATGCGCCCGAGATCAAGAAAAGGGAGAAGGAACACAAGCAGGCAGATAGACTGAATGTCGACTTCTGGTCCCACCTGTATATCAAACGTTTTATAGAACAACCCCATCCAGCGACCGATCGCCACAATCCGCTGCGATCCTTGGAAGCTACCATCTCTGGTGCCCGTCTCGACGGAGCTGGGATGGCCAAGTCATTCATCTGTCACGTATCCTCGCTTGGGTTGTTTGCGTCATTGCCTGCGGCGTCGGGCAAGGTGTTGGGAGTTGGCGATGTTGTCCAGGTACGCGTCAAGGGCGTTGAGATGGGAGCACAGCCACGACTCGACCTGTCATTAGCGTAGCTCGTATGATCAATACATTGCCTTTTTGGGCCCATGGCCTGATTTCAAGTCTCGGAAAAATATGATGACTAAGCAGCACGTACGAGTGCAATATCTGCCGTTTTTCGCGACTCGGGTCTTTCGTTCTCAAATGTCCAACAGCACGGTGCCCGTCGCGGGCTTCGTCGCTACTGTGCTGGACTCCACCCAAAATTATGTCGTCAACTCACCCGGGCGCGCCATTCTCCTCGCTGTCGTCTATTCACCCCTCATTGCCATTGTTGTCAACATTCTTCGCCAGTTGGCATGTCCGCAGTAGTTCTTGCAAGAGTCACACTAACGTCTTTGCAGGTTGTCCCTCGTGACCCTTCGCTTCCCCCGGAAGTGTTTCATTTAATACCCATCTTTGGCTCTGCGATGGCATATGGTGATGACCCTTTGAACTTCTTTGCTCGGTGCAGAGAGAAGGTATGCTCGGACACTTTCTCTTGCTCGCTTTGTTCATTCATATTACCCTTGGCAGTATGGGGATGTCTTCACGTTCGTTTTGTTGGGTCGTAAAGTCACTGTTGCCCTCGGTTCCAAGGGAAACAACTTTATTCTCGGTGGTAAATCTGCGGCCTTCTCGGCAGAGGATGCTTACAAGGTGTGTCGGGTTCCGTGATGTCCCATCGTTGACTCACTATTGCTCAGCATCTCACGACACCCGTTTTCGGTAAAGACGTGGTCTACGACATCCCCAATGAACTGTTCATGGAGCAGAAAAAGTTTGTTAAAGTCGGTCTTTCCGCTGAAAACTTCCGCGCCTATGTTGGCATGATTGAAGACGAGGTCCAACACTTCATGAAAACGGATCCAGTATTCTCGATCTTTCAACTGAATGACATCAACGACTGGGGACGCTTTGATGCCACAGATATTATGGCGCAGATCACGATTTTGACTGCCTCCCGGACACTCCAAGGTAGCGAGGTTCGCTCCAACCTGGACAAGTCTTTCTCCGAATTGTTCCATGATTTGGATGGTGGGTTTACACCGGTCAACTTCCTGTTCCCCAACCTTCCTTTGGAGAGTTACCGCAAGCGCGACGAAGCTCACAAGAAAATGAGTGCGTTCTATTGTGACATTATTCAGAAACGCAGGCAGTCTGGTGATGTGAATCGGGACATTGACCCTGTTCGACCTCGCACTCACATATGTGGTAGGATGCGCAGGACATGATTTCTGCGCTGATCTCTCAAAAGTACCGGGATGGTAGAGAGCTTCCAGATCATGAAATCGCTCACATCTTAATCGCCCTCCTCATGGCCGGTCAACACACTAGTTCAGCCACTGGCTCTTGGGCTCTCCTCCACCTAGCAAATAACCAGGAAGTACAGTAAGTGCGCTTTCACTTTGCCTCAAGCTTTTTATTGACCCTCTTGCTTAGGGAGGCATTCTACCAGGAACAGGTGAAGCACTTTGGAAACCCTGATGGTACATTTAGAACCATGACCTACGAGGAGCTTCGTCAACTCCCTGTCATGGACTCGGTTATTCGGGAGACGCTCCGCCTCCACCCACCTATTCACAGCATGATGCGCTACGTCCGCTCTGATGTTGTCGTCCCGTCAACTCTCTCTGCGCCCTCGAAGGACAGCACCTACGTTGTGCCCCGCGGTCATTATGTTCTTGCTGCTCCGAGTGTCAGCCAGGTTGATCCAAAAATATGGCCCAATGCACAAGTTTGGGACCCGATTCGGTGGAGCGATCCCGAGGGCATCGCCGCTCAGGCTTTTAAAGTATACTCGGATGAGAATGGCGAAAAGGTCGATTATGGATTCGGTGCTGTAAGTAAGGGTACAGAAAGTCCTTATCAACCGTTTGGTGCCGGGCGACACCGATGTATTGGCGAGCAGGTAAGTCGTGGACACATTGTTTGTCTGACGTTTGCTCAGTTACATTTGCAAAGTTCGCATACTTACAACTTGGAACCGTCCTTGCAACCTTGTTGCGCCACGTAGAGGTCAAGTTGGACCAACCCATGCCCGAACACAACTACCGTGTATGTACGACTTCGATCTTTGTTGTGCTACCTGTTCAACTGTTCCTCGTCTAGACCATGATCACGATGCCCAAGACACCGCGTAATGTTTGTTATAGACGTCGGGCGTTTGATTGATTTATTAAGGTCGTGGCTGTTATTACCTTAATACGCTTAATCCATTGGGACAAATTATTTGTTTGACGCTATGGTTATTGTCACATGACTTTGAAGTCGCTTGAGCACTTTGTCCAGCAACGTCCAACAATATGGCCTCGATGTTCCCTGTCATCTCCATTCTCGTCATCGTCCTGGGACTGATGGCCTGTGGTTACTCGTTCACTCCGAAAGGTCCACAGCAAACGTAAGTGTGAACCTCGCACTGGACGGACGCCCAGTAACTAACCGCGCTGCGAGTCCAGCACCATCCGGACTGCTATTTTGCTCACGCTTGCATGCTGCTATCTCATGTGGGCAATCACCTACATGGCCCAGTTACACCCTCTCATTGGTTAGCGTAAACTCCTTTGCTCTGTGCGCCCCAGCTCACCATGGAACTGGACATACAGTACCCATCAGGTCAACAATAGAAATCTGACAAACGTTTCTATACCAGTCAGTTTGATACTTTACTCTCTAGACCTGTCCTGACATAGCTCAGTTCTGTTAGATGTACACGAGCTAGATGCTAATCTGGATGCGTTTCCAAGGTCCACTCCAAGCCAACTGTCGACGGAATTGTAGTTCTTAAGTTCTTATTCTGAGAAGCCCGTGTTTTCCCAGCATTCTTTCCAACTCGCAACCTCGCTTCCGCTTGGCTGAGACCACCCAATATCTTCAGGGCGCCATCGGGTACCGTTATAGGTCATACCCATGTGTACTCCAGAGTCAAACGAGCTTTCGCCTACATCACCGTCCAGTTCGTCCTCACGCATGACATCTTCGTTTTCCATTAGCGTGGTTTGTTCGGGAAGCTGATCGGTAAGCCCCTCAGCAAGCTGAATCTTCCAGTTTTCGCGTTGTTGGCCGGCGACTCTTTGCACCTCTAACCCAGTACTCTGTTCCGCAGCGTTGAGCATCACCTCCATGGACCCACCGCACAAAATGGGCAGGGGATCCGTGAACCAGAGTTCCTGAACCCCGAGAGTCCTTTCCCCCCATTGCTGAAACTTGAGAACTATTGCACCCTCGATTTCCTTCAGGCCTGAAGGGTACCCTGCACTTGGGTGCGCTTCGTGACGATGCCTCACCGCTAATGTGTGGGGCTCCCTGATTGCATACCGAATCTCACGCGTCCCGGATTCCCTCGCCGCCTTGGAGAAATGGTTGTCCAATCGCCGAAATGAGGCAACCTGAGTGGCGCCACCCAAGATCCCGTCTCGCTGCCAAGGATCCTGCTCTCTGGGCACCCCTATAGTCGTGGTTTCCACCGCGTATCCCCACTGGCGTGCAATACTCCCACACCATCGAACAAACTCGTCGACAGTCCATTCGAACTTGTGGTCGGAATGCCGGAATACGCGGTTAGAGCGACCTGTCGGGTCGAGATACCCTTTTGGATCCGCGATCCCCGGCGGGGACCAGCGCTGGTTGAACGTGTACGACGGCGTCGTGACGAGGAACACGCGTGGTTGGTACACGCCAAGTATGATTGGGGCGACCTGGACGAGGACGTCGTCGGTCAAATGCTCAATGCTACGGTAGAGACCACGCCGGGCGCGGGGGAAGATGGTCAGCTGCAACGACGGCGGTATGACATGCATGAGTCCTCACAGTTCGCTGGCGACGATGCACTGCACGTTGACGAACGCGGGATTGATTGCGTCGACGCTGCCCTGCCATAGCTCGACGTCGAGGGGTTCCCAGCGCGTGTAGAGAGGGTTGACTGACGCCGGAGACGTGCATTGAGCGGCGATTGCAAGCTGGGAGGACGAGATGTCGAGCCCTGCGACGCGCGTCGTGTGCAGATCGGGCGTGCCTTGGTCGTTGAGGCCGACGTTCCAAAAGAGCGAGGACAGCTCCTGATCGTCGTCCTGGAATTGACACGGTCTCAGCCAGGGGGCTGGCTGGCAGAGGGTCGTGAGGAGGCCACCCTCGCCGCATCCAATGTCTACGATCTGTACGTTTCATGGGTGGATTGTCTGGGCCCGCATGGGTGTGACGAACCTCGGTCAGTCGCTCGCGTCGAAGGACGTCTAGGATCCAGATTCTGCGTTGATGGTGGAGCGGAGGAAAGAACGTGACCTGGAGGGGCTCGCAATCGCTCTGCATGGTGGTCAGTCCGAGCGAAAGACAGAGGGGCTGATGTCGATCTCGCACGGGCGAGACGGTTGGAGCTCAGAGAATGCGAGGACCAAGCCATATACAATACACAGGAAAGCACCACGTCGGAGGAGACCCAATAAAGCCACATCAGTGAACATTACTAGCAGGACACGCGGGGATGGGGCGACTACAAGACTTAAACAGCAATAATATGAACAACGCAGAGGTGCAGCCCGTTTTAGTGAAGGGGCCGCAAGTGGATAAGGAAATGCGAGCAGCTGAACGCACGTATAATGCCCGAGGCCGTAAGTGGAAGTAGAGCAATTGGCGCAATGAATGACAGCACGGGCCGGGTCTAATCGGGTATGAACACAAGAAAACATGTTGGGGATCTTACGCGCGCAGTGGAAAAGTGCAAGCGAAGGGATCAAACCAAGGCAGCTGACTGAAGGTAACCCCGGAAAATCGAGTCGCGCACTGAACGCCTTGTTGAGTAGGGAGCGCCGCTGCCAGGTGGCACACTTACCATTTCCAATAATACTCTGCGTAGCTTTCGTATCCTTAGAGGATTATGCATCAGTGGAATGGAATGGGCCCTCGAATGAACAGAACACCAACGGTAACATTGGTCAGGTGCGTATACAAGACCCGCTTGTTCTCGTTGTTCCTTCGGTGGACTTGCAAAAAATGTGCCCGGAAATACTGTACTACGGAGTCGTACTCGTTGGGGCGGTCGCCGTACGACAGGATACTTATCTCCGTGTGAGATGACAAAATCAAAGCATGAACGACACTTACTATTTGGATACAGACAGGCCTCTCTCTAGCTTTTTTCTCAGAATGTCTGTCTTATCTGTGAACTTACTTAGTTCCCGTTCTTGCGAAGCGTGCAGCGAAACATACTAAGGAATAAAACCAAGTGAACCTTCTTTAGGAGCTGGTTCGAACAGATTTGAGTGAAGAGCTGCAGAGAGTCGTCGATGCGGTTGGTACGAGGGTCTTCTTCAAGGTACTATGTGAAGTTGAGCTGGGCATATTCTTGTCACGGAGAACGTACTTGGTCAAAAGCACTGATTGGGCTGACAAAAATGATAGCATTTGCATCATCAAAATAAGGCACCCACGAATGGCGCTGTCCTCTAGCGCCACCGACGTCAAAGAGGTGCCAAGACACGGTCTTTCCGTGGATGTCAACATCAAAGATATGTTCCTTCACGCCCATCGTCTGTATGCGAGCGTGCAGGATGTCATCTACCACGCGTCAGTCGATATGACATGATATCAATTCATTATCGCCTGACCTGTCGACGGAATATATCCGCGAGCAGAAATGCGAGCGATGTTATTTAGGAAGCTATGGAAATGAATCGTAAGCATAGTAAACGCATATATGCGCTTGCTTACAATTCCGACCACTCGTCGAGTTTCAACTTTCGCTTTGAGATCAGAGCACGAACAACCGGGTGCTCCCAAAGGGCTGTTATCTCCTCCTGCAACTGCTCTAGCATTGTCGCAACAGTGTCGACCAGAGAGTCTGGATTGACGTCGGTCGACGTAGCAGTACCAGGACGTTCAACAACCAGTTCCGCATCTTCCACCTCCACTCGTCTGGATCGCCTTCCGATGAGTTTCTGGCTCGCATGAACAGTCCGGGCCTGCCACCCGCTACGAACATAAACCTCTCCTTTGCCAGACCCTGACAGAGCAACACCACCACTGAGCCGGTCGCCGAGCTGGGGTCCGGTACCTACTAGGGGAACGAGGCGACGACGCAGATCAGAGATGGAGAATCTCGCGGGTGAAGCCGTGGGACTTGAGAGTTCCGTGTCTGAAGAGAGATCGTCGGCATGCAACCCCATAAAGCTGGCACGAGATCCCCTGAGCAAAAGAGGGTCGTCCTGGCTGAGCTCTTGGCGTTCCAGCGTACTTTGGGAGTCGGAGCCATCGTCCATGTCGTCCCACAACTCTAGCGTGACGAGAATCTTCTTGACAGAACGCACAACATTGAAATATACAACCGTCCTCCAGGACGCTCGCTCACTTTCGAGCGAAGCTGGACTGTACATGAGCTGAAATTGCTTTTGCAGCGTCGATTTGCCTGACTCGGCCTGGCCCAAGAGGAGCAACTTGGGCACAAGACAAAAATCAGACCACCGGATGCATATACGATAAAATCTCACCTTGACGTCACTCTTTGTCCTTTTCAGCTTCTCGCGTTCATTTCTGAGTTCTTCATCGATCTGCTCAGATATGCGACGGGCCTCAGCCTCCCGCTGCAGACGCGCCTGACGCTCGGTTTCGGACTCCGTCGGTGGAGGACGGAGCGCGATTGAGAGGGGGTCATCCTGGCTACGGACAGAGGATGTTCGCATCATGGTGATGGTGCGAAGTAGAGATTGGGGACACGGAGACGAACGGGCGGGCTAAACGCGCCCTGGACGACCGGGGCTGGGCAAGTCGCGAATCCGCGGCGTCCAGCCACAATCAAATTCCGACAGTCACACGTTACACGTCACACCATGGTGAGTTCGCCCCCGTCCGTGACCATCGCGCATACACTCACCCCGCCGCTTAGTCCGTGACACTCCATACGTCGCATGGCGAACTCAAGGTGCGTTCTGCCGAACGTTTGTTTGCCCGAACGTGGTCACGATCTCGTTCAAGATCGAGGTATTCTGCGAGGCTGTGCCAAAGACTGCGGAAGTAAAGTGTCTCCTTCTGGTAATTCATATTTCTGACCTCCTTCACTAGAATTTCCTAGCCCTCTGCGCCTCCGGATATTATGACGATTGCGTATTTCACCGAAATATCAAGGGCTTTATGATCCAAACAGGCGATCCATCGGGCTCGGGCAAAGGTGGTCAGAGTATATGGGGCAAACCGTTCGCGGATGAGATACGGTCCACACTCAAGGTACGGAGTCGTCGTGCTCGTCATGTATCTGCTGGACTTGACCCCCAACATCAGTTCAACAACCGTGGTATGGTCGCAATGGCGAACTCCGGGCCCGATACAAACAAATCACAGTTTTTCATGACATACGGAAAGCAAGCGCATCTTGACAACAAGTACACGATCTTTGGGAAAGTAATTGATGGCGCCGACTCCACTCTGGACTTGATGGAGCGCGCCCCTGTCAGCAACAAAAACCGGCCCCTTTCCGAAATCAAACTTATACATGTAGGCCACCGCATCAGTTGCTGCTGTGAAATGGTTCCTGAACAATTTCTAGGTAACGATTCACGCTAATCCTATCGCTGATGCCCAACTAGCGGGCCGTTGATGAAACTTTTTTTTTGACATCGTTATCGTTGTTACGATATCTGCCGGTCACTCCCGGCATAGTGATTACATGTCATTGTAAGGTATCAGTCACCGCTTGATGAATCCAACGAGCTCTTTCTGTAGTTCTCTCTGTTTTCTTGCTTTATCTAGATCGTCTACACTCCGGAGGTCATACACAATGTCGCGCGTCTTTCCGAAATACACCTGCAGGCGATCTCATCAGTCATCCCTCGACCAATGGAAAAGGGGCAGACCTCTTGAAGAAGGTTACGCATTTTAATTTCCATCTCTTCGATCATCCTTCCTGTATTGGCGATATGCGACGAAGTGTCCTGCAGGGGCCAGTCCTGCTCTGTCTGGACCACAAAGTCAAAAAGGGCTGGAATGAAGAAGTTTGGTGCCGTTGCAAATCACCTGTCGAGTCATGCTTCCACTCAAATTGACTTCCCCTGACGACTTCGCGCCGTGATCAGAGGCCTTCTTCACTTGGTTAGCGACGACGTGCGCTTGAGCATCATCGGTGCGTCGCATGACGAGCTGGAGCAAGACCGTGGACGTCAGCTTGTAGTGAGCCTGTCTTCCGCGCTCTGCCGTTTCAAAGACGTGTATAGAGTCCCATGATCCTGCCGGCTCGTCTGGGCCCGAAGGACTCATCACTAGCAAGATGTTCCGTCAGCATCGCTGGCCGCTGCGATTCCCGGTGCGACCGGCGCAGAAGCACGGCAGAGTGTCAACCGGGCCACGGCGTACCCACCCTTTTTGAGTAGCACTACGCCAGCGAATCCGCCGTCCTCGAGTTCCCAAAGGTAAACGGAAGAGACGCCCCCTTCGTAATACCTGTCGCGTTGTAGCGAGCGCGGATGGCGGTGGCGGCGACGATGGCCAGAGACCTGTCATGAGAAAAAAAATTGAATGTCTCCTGGGGCAGGTGGCACGCGCACAATTCTCGATATGTGTCGAAAGCCTCGTTGGCCGCGATCTCCAGTTTGCGGAGTTTGGGGCCAGGCGTGGTTCCGTCTTCCAAGGGAGGATCATACTCGTTGGACCACGGCGATCTAGAGACGTGTGTCGGTCAGTTGCACTGCACGACTCGCCACCTGTATCGCAAGAGAAGAGAGGACGCGGTTGGACACAACCATGTGCCATCGGGAGTGGTCGAGCACGCTCACCGATAGCTATCGCCGTCTCTGTTGTAGTCGCAGGCGAGATAGTCCCTCCCGGTCGCGCGATCCGTCAAGACTTTGAGTGGCTGGTCGACGCTGCCGAGGAGATCGTCCGCGTAGTCGGGGCAAATCTGGATGAGGGAGTTGACGTTTTCTTCCACGCGGATCGGCGGCAGGCGTCGCATGAGATCGAGCATCGAGTCCACTGGGTCGGCCATGGCAGTACGAGAGTGCCCGTCGCGACGGTGGCCACAGATCTCCCAAGCAAGCGGCTTGTCACGTGTCACGCATCTACACCCTTGAAGCTCTAGCTTCAGTACTTTAGCTCCGGTGAATGTACAGACACATCATGACACTGGCGCCTACGTCAACTCGGCTTGATCCACCTCCTTACCCTGGACGCGTCCCGCCTCACGCTTAAAGTCCTCTACCGCGTTCTTCTCGTTGGCGAGCGCCACGACGTTGAATTTGTGGAACTTGTAGTAATCCCGCAGGATGCTCACACCGCACACGCTCTAAAGCCAACGCTCGCGTCGATCGTCGACACCTGCACGCGCGTCGTACACACACCTTGAACACCTCGACGAGGACGAACACGTCCGGGTGATCGAGGTCGACCACGTAGTTTCCAGGCATGCACCTCGCTATCTCGTCGATGATGCCCATTCGCGTCAACGTGTTGTGATTCCGTATTCGCAATTCAATCTTGTACTGGACGAGCCCACATCTGTTTTGTCGTGAACACACGAGAGCGACGGGCGACCCACCTTGTGCACCTGACCCGTCTCGGCGGTCTCGGCGGCGACGAAAAACGACGCAAACACGCGTCGGCACAGCGCGTGTATCTCTGCAAGGTTCGCCACGCACGATCCGGAGACGGGCACGAGCCTGTGCGTATACCTGAATCGGGCGCGTCAAAAGGGCGGTGACCGCCGGGATGTGGGGCGTCCGTACCTCGTTCGCGCCGTGCCCGTCCTCCGGACGTTCTCGGCGTGTGTGACGATCAACTTGACTGGGTCTATCGGGGGCCTGCAAGAAATAAAGACCACTGGGCGTGATCAGCTCTGCGTTGGCGTTCGCGCGGACGTGCTCACCGCAGGGGGTGTTTGTCTGGCAATTCACTTGGAAAAGAGGGGTCAAGGTCCGAGAAGAGAAAAAGGGGGGGCAAGGCTGCCGCCTACAAACCAAACCGTGTTTCCGTCCGAGGACGTTTGATGGAAGCGAGTTCCTGTGCGACCAGGGCTTCAAAGTCTAGGTGATCGTCGTCGTCCGAGGCGTGGTGTCCTTTGCCCTCGTCTCTTCCGTCCACTGGCCACAGTTCACCAGCTAGCTGATCACGTTCGATCTCAAGCGATCCAAGGAGGGAGAAGGGGTTCTCACCGACTCAAACAAGTCGTACAGTTCACTGACGGTTTGCCTTTCTTTTCCCTTGATACAACTAGCCCAGACACCGGGGCCATCGATGGTCCGCTTCACCCAAGTGGGCGTTGGGCCGTCCTGCGCGAGCAACGTCAACATGGATGGCAGCCATGCGCTCGCGACCTCGTACCGAACGGTATTTTCGTTTGCGAGTGGTCTCTGCCATGGATCACTACCAAGTCACGAGTCTGTATTGGGTGGCCTTGTAACACTGCAAGGTATCTACACAAGCAACGACAACGTCTACCTTGTACCCGATACACTATATAGTCGAAATAATAAACAATCCCACAGATTAGTTGAAAATACAATGAAGTATGTCCCCTCCGGCTCGAGACGACACTGTCTCGACGGCCAACTGGAAGCCCAGTATTATACTCTTCCGCCGCTTTGGAGTGGACCCACCCAAACGACGGAACCACCACACTTGCTAGTCGTCGTCGTCGTCATCATCATCATCGTCATCGTTGCCTTCCGCCCCACCGGACCAGTTTTGCTCCCACAGTGGGAGGGGAGCGTCTGGTCGAGGTTGAAGCAACGGATGATCAGGTGGTAGGGTATCACGAGCCACCTGAAGTCGCTGCATCAAGACCTCCCGCTCCGACAGCAGCTCGTGCAAGTAGTCGATGGCTAGAAAGAAAAAAAAGAAGGATGAGGATGAGGATGAGGGACAGAACCTTGCATACTTTTCGACAGTACGACGTTCTCGCTCCGGGGTCCCGCCCGTCCGTCAACCTTTTCGCCGTCGTCGCTCTTTTCCTTCCTCTTTCCTCTTCGCCGGCCCTTGTATTTGCCTTCTGCGAGCTGTTCTTCCTCTTCCGCCTGACAGGCCTCCCTCAACGCCGGCACGGTGTCACACAGTGCGTCGTATCCCCTGCGGATATTCGCTCTCCGCTTCTGTTCGGATTGGATATGGTTTGCCTTTTTCTGGGAGGGCGACAACAACGCCGTCCTGCTCTGTGGCGGTAGTTGTGCGTCGTCCGCGAGGAGCTGGGAAGAAGATGCGGGTCGATAGCGCTTGTTTGGCGGTTTCGCGTCGGGAGGGGGAGAACGCTTCGCTGCCAAAGGGTGCCCCGCAGGCGATGTGAGGATATCTGCGGGAGACTGCCTCGAAGACGACGAGGAACTGCGATCGTACGCAGCGGGATCTGCACGGACGTGCTTTGAATCGACGGGGATGAGATGGCAGAAAGGGAGCTGGCTGTGGGGATGGGACGAGGATGCGGGATGTGCGGGATCGGCCCCATCGGGATTGTGGTCCATGGATCGCTGGCGCCTTGCGGAGCACACGAGGGCGAGCGGATTGGCCTGGGGCTGGAGGAGTCTCTGCGGGGACGTAGCCGGGCTGGCGGGGGCGTATGGGCCAGGGGGGAAGCGCCAGCCGTCGCCGTCGAGGGACATGAGGTCCTTTGTGGCCTTTGCGAGGGCCTCTCTTCCGTGAGCTGGGGGCATGTGCTCATGGGAGATCTCGAGCTGCATGGTCCAGTCGAGGGGGAAGGCGGTAGCGTCGAGGAAGGACTGGAACGCGCGCGACTCTGAGGGGGTGAGGAGGGACATTGTGTGTGCGTGCAGAGGAGCGTCGCCGGCGAGGGTGGTTGGGCTGAACCGACGCCTTGAGGACGGCCAAGGGAGCGGTGGCGGGGCTTCCCCACATGCGGATTTCCGGTTTAGGGACATCATGTGGCAGTGTCGTCGTCGGCCCCTAATCCAACCGAGACATTGGCAATCGTCGTTTAGTACATGTAAACACTAATTTCAAAAGCAATTTCAGCCGCAGCTGTCCGACGTTCATGAAGATCATCCCGGGACATATTCCGGGGTCAGCCTGGGCCAAGAAAGCTGCAACCTACCCCACCCCAACCCGGGCACCCACGGCCAAGACAGGCCCCGCATTATTTATACACCCACCCACGCGCACACAACCCCGTTCGCATCGGTACTGATGTCGGAGACCCCAGGGACGGACGGGAAGCCCGTAAAAAAATCGTCGGAAATGAAAAAAAAAACCTTGCCGTGTCGTGCTTCCGACGAATGCTTGGTCGACTTGCCCTCGGGTGGTCGCTGGCCACACGGGCACAGGTGTCACCTGGTAACCATGGCGGTGACAGCACTGGCTGGAAAGGTCCCTACCAGATCAGAGAGGTTCTGTGAAACCGGGTGAGCAAGCAGATCCCATTAACCTAGGTCCACGATGGGGCTACCACAGAAAAAAGAAAAAAAAAAAAGAAAACAAGAGATCAGCAAAAACAATCCCAATCCACAAAAAAGTTCGCTTACGGACACGTCGACGTTGGACCCGCGATTCACCCGCACGGAAAAGTATCTACGTGATGATTATATACGTTTGACCAGAATCACGAATCTATGTTGAAGCACCGTGAGCGGTAGCATAAGTGGTACATTTCGGAGCAGACTATGCGGGGAAGGGCGTGGATGAAGATGGTGGTATAGTTAAAGAGAAGCGTAGCGTATAGGGTCAGGATCCATCGACGTCTAAGAAAACATGACGCTGGCCTCGACATTTTGAGCGAGATTCAAAGCCTCAAGATCGCACAGCGGCAGCGAACCAAAAGGCACGTCTGCGGACGTGCACGGTTCTACCGTCTGGCCGCCAACGTGGAGAGAGAGAGCCCTTGTGCGAGTTCGGGTTTCCACGCGATTCGTCGAGAGGCCTCGGCGTAGTCGACCCATTCTCTCGTCCGTTCTTTGCATTCCAGCCAGTCCTTGTCTAGGGACGACACTTCGAGCTCGTAAAAGTGGTAGGTTGTCGAGGGTGACTTGATGGTGGTCACGTAGCGCGTAATTTGGCCACGGACGCCCGCTGAAAGGGAAGGAGCGACGGCAGGGGAATGGGACAGGACATGCATCAGGAGATGGGATGACGGAGAGAGGGACAAAGGGTGAGACCTTCTTCCAGGGCTTCCCGCGAGGCTGCTGCCTCTAAAATGACATCTGTGGGCTCCCAGCCCCCTTTCGGTACTGTCGAACCAGACGGGTCAGCTGCGAAGAGACGCCAGCGCGCGTGAGACACGGGGGCAGAGGATACGCACAGACCCAGTGGTCCTGACGTTTCCGGCTGGTGATGACGAGCACCTTGCCCGCGGCGCTTGCGATGGGGATCGCGCAACACACGACGCGAGGCACGTCGCGTCCTTTTGTGCCCATGGTGGAGTGCCTGTGCAGGCAAGCATGTTCAGGAGGGAGCTGGGGCTGTTGTGGATCGGCTTACGAGTATGGGGCGGGGTGGTGCGGGGACGGGGGGGGGAGAGGAGGCGATGGGGATGGACGGGCAGGAGGGCGATTTTTGAACGCGAGTGGTCGCGTGTCTGAAATTAAGCTGTGGTCTCCGTCCGGTAGGAAATGTACGAAACCGGACGGCACGCACGCACGTTCGCCGGCATCGCCACTGTAACGGGGTCCCCTAGATCCAGCCATCTCAAGAAGCATCTAATTAAACGGCCCCGCCTCTACCAGTACCCTACTCGTTCCACCTGCACGCTCGTCAGCCCACCGCGCGCGCACGCAGCACACCAGACGCTTACGCTACCAAGAACATGCACACCACTCCAACCGCCATCGCACCAAACTCGAACCCGTCCATCAATCACCGGAACATACCACAAAAGGAAATATCCCATACCTCACGCAGCGCCTGCACCCCGCTTTTACTCTCCGCCAGCAGCCTGATTGCCATGACAAACCGTGAGCGTCGCAACACGACCCCCACCCACACTCACGTAGGCAGCACCGCAACCGCGCCAATGTACAGAAACCCCCCCGCGACAAACGGTATCACCTACACCGCGTCAAACACCTTGGCACGCCAGCGGGAGGCACACGCACCAGGTCTCCAAGCACCACCGTCGTGCCGAGAATCCCAGATCCCTCCTGCCTCACAGCCGCAGCCAGATCGACCGACGCTGGCTCCACCGCCGCGCCAGACAGATTGTGAATCGCTATCCCCATGAACGTACTGTCCCGAACACGATGAGAAACCAGTCCAGTGGCTCGACCACTCACCCAACCTATCAACGCAACCTCTCAGCACAGCGCCCCTCGAGAGCATGAACACGTACAAATGCGCCAATAGCAGTCAGAAACTGCGACTGCATCGCCTGTCGCTTGCTGAACCCGCTGCGAACCAGAATCGAATAGTCGGCGATCTCGTGCGGTATCTCGTGCGCGAAGCACGCCAACGTAGTCGTCGCACCAATCAGGGGGGAAGAGTAAAATGACGCAGCCATGCTGGTGTGCCAAACTCATCAGAAGAAACGTCCCCATCTGGCCAATCACTCACGCCAGGCCATCCGTTCTATGAAACGACAGCATTAGCACCGGACACCCGACCAACAGAAAACTCGTCCTACATATTATGAACAAAGTCACCAAACAGGTTGAGATAGGCCGACAGCTTCGAAGGACCAGTCCCAGGCTGCACTGGATCGGCTGGCTCCGATTGGGTATCCTCCGGCCCCTTGGTCCCGCTTCTCGCCCGCAAACCGTCTCCTGACGGCGTGATCGATACACCAGAGGCAACGGCATTGGTCGACGTATGACCGTGCGAGTGGCCGTGCGAATGTCCCTCGGCCCCTTCTTCACCACCGAGCACCCGCAGAGACTTCTCCATGATGAAGAATGCCGAGAAACCAACAAAAATGCCGAGCCTGCCAACTAGGGTTGAGTCATTGGAATGCGTGTCGGACAACATCCACACACCCGATCAATATGTTTCGCTTGTCCTCCACCATCACGAAATGAACACCCGAGTCTTGATGCTCGCCAAGGAACGCGTGAGGTATGAGGTGTAGGAACACGTCAGACAGGAGGCCGCCCGTCTGGTCAACGCGCATGATCAGATAATCGTAGACATCGATAAAAGGCGGAAGCTAACGGCAAACGCGGTCATGGTGTTTAGGGTATTTGCATCAATTTCCGCGGGAATGAACGCAAGGATGAAGTTGGGTACCCTGGCACGTTGGCAGACTAAGCAACCGGGGCTTCGAATTCATCTCTGGGTTAAATGGACGTACGAACTGATGTAAAAGGTTCCCAGAACTGCTCAAAATATTCACGAACGTGCACGGAAGTTCGTACAATCGAAGCAACATACCTGCATTCCAGCCAGGACCAAACGGAAATAACCAACTAAAGACTTGTCGCATGATGGGAGACTCATTCTCTTCCACAGCGCGCTTGAGGTCGCTCAGCTTCTCCGCCGCAGCACAGTCGTGGATGTCGGAAATCTGGGCACGCCGGGAACGCGACGTCGCGCGGTCAGCGAGATGGTGACGGAGAGGTATGCTGAGACATTCACCCGCACGACCGAGTTGGGCTGTTCAGAACAGAGTACGGTGTGTGTAGCAAGTGCAAAGCACAGTAAAAGAGCGACGAAGAATACGGAATGTCCCTTTGGCATTCCCATGTTTCGGGTCAAGGAAAAATCGCGAGTGAGTGAGTGTCTTTGGTAGGCTTGGACGAGCGTCACCAGCTGTGCCTCGGAGGCACTCCGACATCCGATATGAGCCCGTCGCCTTTCCTCGCTCCAGGATATGGGCCAGGACACGTATCCCTCTGCAGCAGAACAGCAAGCCCTCGCGGCTGCAGAAAAGCTCATGGTCGCTACAATGGCACGCTACGACCCCTCTCACGACGTGTTTCATGGTACGGCCTCCTGTGAGCCCCCCCCCATCCCTCGCGCTTGACGATCGTTTGTGGCTCGTACGCCATCAGTCCAACGCGTGAGGAGGACAGCCCTGTCTCTCGCTCGCTCGCTCGCACACAAGAACCCCGATCTACTCGTCGTGGACCTTGCCGCACTCTTGCACGACGTGTTGGACAAGAAATACGTCTCAGCCGCCGAAGCTGCCGATCCTTGTGCCTATTTCCTGCCCTTCTTCCAATCGTTGGTCAAGGACTGTTCGTTGGACCTGATCTCCGACGGTCGGGCCGCTCTCATCGTGCGAATCGTGGACAACGTGTCGTGGACGACGGAGAAGAGACTGCGCGAAAGCGGGAGGCTCGAAGAGTGGCATGCTACGTGCACAGAGCTCCACTGTGTCCAGGATGCCGACCGTCTGGACGCAATTGGGGCATTCGGTGGGTCATGCGATGGGCCTCTTCAGCTGGGAGAATGATGGCACCCCTCAGGGATCATGCGATGCGCGGCGTACAGCGCCGTGGTGAATCGGTGAGCTTGAAAGGCAAACAAGTCAAACTGTGCCTCATGGCCCTTCCAGACCACTACATGCCCCTTTGGATCGTAATGATACCGCCATTCAGCACTTCCACGATAAACTTCTTCACATTCAGAATAGACTCAAGACAGAGCCTGGAAGAATGATGGGCACTTTGCGCCATCAATTTGTATGTCAAGTTTCAGCGCTGAGTATTTGCACATTCACACACTCGGATAGATGCTGTCATTTCTGCGGGAGATTCAAGCCGAGTACGATGCTGTGTCGGGGTCACTGGGAAATCAGGAAGATGGCTCAGTCCTTGATTAGACATTCCCCCATATACCTCGTCCGAGCTGGCATCGCGTCCGTGTGATACAAACTTGGGCACTCGGTGGGGTACTGTGAGGTGGCGTGATGGCTTGTTATCAAGGGTCGTCCGCTCCTCGAAACGTGTAAGCTTGGAGGCCCCAAAGATCACGAGATAGCTCATTAGTTGCAAGCCGGTGGCCAAGTGCCAAGACATTCTATCAAGAAATTGAAGAGGCTGTTCACTCGGCTGAGCAGACACCATCATGGTGTTCGAGATGGGTTTTCACCGCTTTGATTCGAGTCAAGAATTTCAAGACGAGTAAAGACGGGCGTGCAGCCATTTCAGACGCTCGTTATAAGGTACATCCACAGTGATGGTTTACTTGGACATAGTTTGTGGTCAGTGACAAGTGGATGTCGGTAAAGCTGCTAGGATGTTGGAAGAGTACAAGAAAAACCACTGGGAATAGAACTGGACGATCAGTCAGGATTTCTACTCACAAAATAACGCTCAAAAATTACTTAGGAATCGGTCTCCTCCTTTTCGCTTGTAATCGCGAGGTCGCTTCCAGTTGCGTCATTTGTCTTGTCCGTCTGCGGGGACGAGAGTGCAGTAGCTCTCCATCCGCTTCTGAAGGAAGCTACCGCATTTACGAAACCGATAATAGTAAGCCATGTCTACCAAGGGGCACGTGTTAGTGGACGCCATTTCCCTCGTGCACACACATACATTGCCAGGGAGGAGCCCTTGTTCGAGGGACCTATGAGAAGCTTGAGGAATTGACAGGACATGCGAGAATGGACACCCACCAATGGAGAGCCAATGGCAAGTTGGTGGAGTTGACTACGACTTCGTTCCAAAAAGAGTCCCATTTATTTCGTAGCTCTTCCTTGTCGTCTGCCACATATCCCTTTCCCCTCCGCAGATTCCGCTCCCTCATGAGTAACAGCTTCCTGTCTTCCATCAGGTGAGCAAACTGAAGGACGACATAGACTGCCCATGCCCGGCAAGACCACAAGACGAGGGAGTTCGAGTTCAAATGAAGTCGTTTTGAAGTGCGTCCAAAAAGTGGTACGATAACGGGGAGTGTAGCCGGAATAATGTCATGGGAACGCAAGTAGTTGAGTTGTTGCAGTGGGCAACAAGCCAGCATGGACCATCCCTGTAAACGCTCGATCGTGAGGAGAGCACGAGTGGGTGGAGGGTTCCTTTCCATTGATATCATCCATTGCAAGATGGGGAGGATTCCTGCCCGAACAAGGAAGAGGGTCAGCCGGTAGGCGCCGAACACAGGGGGTCACATTACCGAAAAACCCGCCCAACAGCTTGAAATCAGCGATGATTCCAGAGAATTTCGTGAACGATGCCGCGACACCGCTGGTAGGTTCTTTGCGCAAACCTAGTCGATGTTGGAATTTCGCTCGTGCAAGCAAGACCGGCGCGACGAGCTTCATGGTAAACTCGATAAGCTGGAAAGAAGCATAAGGCGCAGAGCGTCGTTCTAAATACATGATTCCGTACCGTAAACAGCTTGCTGAATCGTGGGTCTGTTCGTGAGCGGGGGGTACGAAAGGAAGTAGACCATGCTCAACTCGGTCCCACTCCAGGTCGACAGGAACCTGATTAAATGATCGAGAACCTTGGAGGAAGGAACAGACGCGAAAGCCCCCAAAGTGATATCGCTGATCCGCGCCAGAGCGTCGCCTTTGGCTAGCCGAGACATTGAGCTATCTGTCGATTCGACGGGATCGTCAGAATAAAGGCACGTTGAAATTGAAACCCGACTTGCGAGCTGGATGACGCCTACTTCAAGTTGTCTAGATCCCGTATAATGATACTTTCCCTTGCAAGCTCAGAGCGTACCTGCAGAGCAGGAGAGAGAGCGGGGCTTGCAGTGTTTGTACATGTAGACCGGGTGCGAGCCAAGCCGTTTCAAGCTGCAAACACGAATATGATCAGAGTCGACTCCGTCAGCTAGACTTCAGTCCAGAGTCGCCGCCGAGCAGATAGTACGTTCCCCCTGCTATATCCGCACTCGCGCTCCCGTATTCTGCATACAAAGACATCCAGACACTGTTAGTGCCCCTGAAATTTCTTTCCCGCCGTGGACGAGGCAACGAGCAACTTGTGCATTCGTTACGACTTGGGCATCCCTCCGGTTGCGTTCCGTCGGGCAAGCGTGCCCTTGCGAAAGTAGGAGGACCTTTTACAGTCGAACATGCGAGACTGGGCAATCTGGGGGTCTGCAAAAGTCCCTGCTTAAATCCAACAGCGTGTGCCCGATGCACGACCAGCATGGGTGTGCAACTCAGTGCCAACCTCTGTCCTTGGATTGTGGTGATGCCACCGTTGACTTTGGCTTCGCTCCTCGCTTGTGCAGACTTGTAACAGGGATGCACCAGCACCGACGCTTGTGGCGGTTTCGCTGCTGGCAGCACGGCCTGTAGGTGCGTTTATGCTGTTTCCGGAGTTGTGCTATTACCAGTGCAGTAGCTGAACACTTATCCCAAGTATGCGGTTGAGCTCCAACGGAATGCCTCTCCACTGTACAGGCTGCGATAGGATCGTTGCGCTCGCGGAGGTGACCACAAAGAACATACGAGGTGTTTTAGCACATGTTTTGCTCGCTCTCGTGTTCGCTGGAGTTGCTCGCGCGACAATCTGGTATCTTCGAGTACCCGAGCAGTGACCATCATCGAATACGGGATGGGCGCATGTCTGGAACACCTTGAACGCGTCCTACATCAACATCCCACTACAAACGTGCCGGATGCCCACTCTGCGTCAACGAGCACAACCTTGATTACGATTGTGCTTTTCCCGATTGACATTAGGACCCTCAAGTCTCTCTAAGCGAGCTCCAAACTTGACATGGAGAGAACCTTCTTTTGACTTGAAATCGCCGAGACGGGACTTCATAAACCTGTCCACCATGATGGGGGCCCACGCATGGCGGCACGAGTGGTGATTGCGAGAGATTTCGTGGCAGCATGCACATGGCCGAGAGGTTAGCCTTGAACAAACGGATGATGGAGGAGCCGGTGCGCTTGGTTACTGGAATCAAACGGTTGCAAAAGGCTTTGGCGCAAAACTCGAAGACAAGCTGACTGTATCATAGTCAGGGCTGAAACGTCAAGTGCTTCATTCCTCTTATGCTTGCTGTCTCCGAGGATACTATACAGGCCAGGATCACGTGGCTTCAGCCCCGACCTCCGCCTGACGAATTCTTGTCCGACGTCTCGGCCTTGCCAGTGAGCTCTCACTGGCTCTTGCATGTGCGTCGACATGCTCCGCTCATCGGGAGGCATACTCGGTGCGCAACGTTACGTCTCCCCCGATATCATCCCGCGCGCACGTTGCAATGGCCACGTGCATTTACCACACATGTATCATCCTGCCCACCGGAATCTATCCATACCCATCTTGCTTCTGCGTCACTGACTAGTTACACGCTTTCGGGGCCTTCTTTTGTGTGTGGCGAGCTGCGCCGCAGGCTCCTTCCTGGTGGGTACGCAACTCTTCGCCTCCACAGCGCGTCGGGCCGGAAAGCCTTCTGGGGCTTTCGCCCACACCCTCACTCCTGCTATGTACACGCTACCTTGCTGTAGTATGTACATCACCCGCTCCTGCCCGCGAGCCACCATCGCGAATGAGCTTCACGGATGAAGAGGCTGTCTAGGTGTGTGACTTCCCCGATGGCTGATATGCGCACTGGAATTTTGTAGGCACGGTCCTGTAGCGCCTGGCCGTTGGGGGCCCCAACGGTTACAGATACTTGTGACGTGACTGTCATTGAAATCGTATTCATGGGCCGCACTGCACGATACCTTACACATTGTCGCTCGCATCAGCTCGTCCAACTAACGTACAACATAACCTCGCAACGAGAAAAAAACACGTTCACAGAGCGTCAGCCGCTTCATTCCTGCTTCTTGCCGTCGATCCAAACGGTCACCTTCTCGTCATAAAAGGCCAAGAGACCCGTGATCCTGACACATTCGGCGGTCGGGGTGCGATAGTACCACACGATGTCCTTGTGCACCTCGCCGTTGGGCAGCTGCACATCAAAGTAGTTCGCCCAGCCCTGCCCCCGAGTGTCGGTCAACATGGTCGTCACATCGCTCGCGCATCCAGATCGACTGACCTTGTACGGGCAGGCCGAAGTCGTCTCCGAGGGCGTCAAGTACTCCAGCTTGACGTCCACGACGGGGACGTAGGTCCTCCTGCGCAGCCCGGTCTCAAACAGGAAATACGCCCTGCGCGTGTTCGCGACTTCGACGCCGTTGACTTCGACGCGAACATGCCTCGAAGTTTGGAGCACGTCCACGCGCTTGGTGCAGAGTCAGATTGGGTCGTCGCTCGACAACGTAGTTTTCTTTTTCTCATGTATATAAAAAGGCACACCTTGTACGGGTCTTTGGGGTGCACGTAGATGCACTCGTCTTCTTCGAACCATGCGTCCGCGGACGCAAAGTTGAGCTTGAGAAGACCCCCGAGTTCCTTGTGCTCCCCCTCGCCAGTGAACTCGGTCACCGCCTCCTTGGCCACCCTGTCTCCAACCACCAGATCATAGACTTTTGTACCTTCTTGTTGAGCTTGGTCGGACCTACGTAGCAAGTCTGATGGCAAGTCCGACAGTGGGAAGTAATAGAGGGGATAGTAAGGGCGCTCCCAGCTAACAGACGGGAGAGTGTGAGTCGCCTGCTAAACACAGGGGCTAGCAGCATACACCAATTTGGCCCTGTAGCTGTCGACGATAATCCTGCGCCCAAACAGAACCCTCACCCTCTTTTTCGAGTCTTCAATGTGGGGTGCTTTGAACGGCGGCTTGTCGAACGGCGCACTCATGATGGTCGGAACAAGGTCAGGAGGTTATAGGGGAAAATCGGATCAATCAAATAAACGCCAATAGATCACAAAGAGACAAGTGTGCTAGTCCTACCACGCGCATAGCACCAAACTCATTCGTCGTCCTCCGAGTCATCGTCGTCTGCTTCTTCGAGCCACTTCAAGAAGGGCTCGCTGGCTTTCCTAACCTTCTTGCTCGTCTCCTTGTCCACGTACTTCTTACTGACGTGAGTACCCCACTGGGTGACAACCTCCTCATCCAGAACATCCTTCTGGTACAACGCCATAAGAATCTTCGGGACAGCAGGAACTAGCTCGGGATGCGTCAATCCAACCAAGCGCTCAATACCTCCGAGCAACGACTTTTGATGCTTCTCCGAAGTGACCATCTGCAAAAGATGGATCAGCGGGCGAAAGAATCAGAACGCCCGACTCACTTTCGCTAGGAGAAGCTTGTACGTCTCGATCTCTTTTACAATGTCCTCGGTGAACAGCACCTGCACAAGAACGAGGAGGGTTTTGTGTTTCTTCTCCACACCCAGCTCCTCTGCTTTCTTGTATATTTGCACAGACCCAATGTCACTTGCTTCCTTGTTCTCTTCGACCCAGTGACCGAATTGAGAATATGGACTATCGGCATCTTCCTCGCTCCCGTCGTCGTCCGCACCACCACCGAGCGACACGGCGCCAACCTGCGCTCCCAGTGCTTTGATGCGGGCCTGAACTGCCTCGGGTGAGGTATCTGCGGACCAATCATCGGCAGGAAGGGCCGTCTGCGTGGTCAGGTCTGCAGCTTCGGCTTTGATCTTCCTTGTTAACTCGTCGTCGCTGTCTGCACCCGCAGCCACGTCATCCTGACCTTCTCCAGGGACGGCAGGAGCAGCGGCGTGGACACCGTTCCCATTGCCCGCAGAAGCGCCGTTGGCCTCAGCCTTTCCCTTCTTGCTTTTCTTGGGAGGGTTCCTGAGAATGAAAGTGACGAGCTTGTGCCTCATGTCTATGCCCGTCCTTTCACCACAAGCCTTGCAGTCACGGGTGATGTCCTCGTTGCGACCACTCTTGAGGATGATGAGGTCGGTCTCGGGATTCTTGCATGAGCGGCAGAGGACAAACTTGTCGATGAAGGCATCGAGGAGCTCGCGAAGCCGGGCAGCATCATGGGCACCGTTGACAATGTAGCGATCATTCTTTTCGTCAAACGGAGTCTGTGCACCAAGCTCGCAGCCAAAGAATTTTGTGATGTATGCAGGAGGACGGGATAGGGCGCGGGCCACATCGGACATGTTTGGAATGACGGTCTTGATACCGTTGCCCTTTCCTTCAATCTTGGTGAGAAGCAAGGGCATACGATAGCGGTAAAACTTGTCATCGACGTCGCGGCGGATGTTGACGATTCCTGCGGTAGCCATGCTGGGCAATGATGTTCAAGGCTTGAGTGGGAGGTACGTCAAGCCAAGACGAGAGGCGTAGACGGACCCCACTCACGGTACTTATGGACTGTGACCAAGACTGACACTGATGCGACGATGTATTGATGAGAGGGCGAAGCATGAAATTGGTTCTTCTGTGCTCGCTTCTGGGGAGACAGAAGGTGACGGACGAACTGGTTGAGGAAGAAATCGTGGGCTAACGGCGAGCTGGATGTCCCAAGTGAGAGGTGGTCCAACTGGCAGGTTGTGTTCGAGGTTGGGAGCAGCACCGGGACAGAAGCGAATTTATACCGTCCCCTCTCGTGTTTGTTTGTACACGGCTACCATGTGCCGGCCGGGGTGCTCACGTAACCACACTCGCCCTCCCCGGCGCACGCGCACGACATCCACAGGACGGGCCTCTTGAGCGCGATGCAATCCCTTCTTGCAATGCGCTGTGCTTTGACAGTGACACGGGACAGCATCGACATCACCCATCACTCGGTTAGTGTCACGTGATCTATTTGAGTTCGGGTGGGCTACGGCGCAGTCGGCGGGGACGATGGTTGGTGTGCCGACCTTGGCTCTGACGGTAGCGTCCTGCTTTTTGCCTTCAAGCGTTCTATCCTCTCGCCAACATGTGGAAATTTCGACATCGTTCCACGACCTTCGTGACTACGACCGGATGAGTCATTTCTGCCATACCGAGTAAGCACGCGCTTGCACACCTACGTGGCCCGACGATGCTGTTGTTTCTCACGCGCCAACGACGCACGTGCACCCAGTGTGTTACCTGTCTGGCCCACACCCACCCACGACTTTGCTACCGGTTGATAAAGTGACCGGTGTTGGTCTGCGAGTATCATCACAGCTACAATGTCGAATCTATTGACCGACCTGCAGCAGAAAGAGTACACGTAATACAGACATTGTTGGACTTTGACCTACAGCTTGGGCCGGTTCATGGATGCTACTTCTCCCACCGCAAGTCATTTACCACTCCCGTCCAGAAGCTTTTCCACAGTAGCATCGATGGCCTCGGGAGTCGTCGTGGACGCCCAGCGGTTGACGACATTGCCATTCTTATCGACCAGAAACTTTTCAAAGTTCCACTGCGCCTCGTCAGAACGAGGCATAACGTCGCAAGTAACCAAGCACACGGACCTTGATCCGAGTCAAGCCCAAGACGCCAGCCTTTTCGTTCTTGAGCCACTTGTAAACCGGGTTGGCGTTGTCGCCGTTGACGTCGGACTTTTTCGTAATGGGAAAGGTGACGCCGTAGTTGAGCTGACAAAACGACCCGACGGCTGCGTCATCGCCAGGCTCTTGGAAACCAAACTAGAGGAGGCGTTGAGCCATCGGCCAGATCAACGTGACCCACTCACCTGGTTGCAAGGGAACCCGAGGATGACGAACCCGCGGTCCTTGTGTTTCTCATACAAGGCCTGTAGACCTGTGAACAAGCGGTCGTCTGTCTTGATGGCCGCGAATAGATGACAAAACTGGCTTGCCTTGGTACTGTGGAGTAAACCCGCTGTGATCCCATCGTCAGCGTCTTTCAGAGAATCGTGCTGCGCCGAGAGGAAGGGTTGTACATACCACTTGGATGCGACGTTGACGACAAGGACGACCTTGCCCCTCAGCTGCTCAAAGTCGTAGGTCTTGTCACCCGGAAGGTCCGCTTTGAGGTCGTAAAACGTGGGCGTAGTGGACGACATCGTGTGCTTTGACGGGCTCGAGTGGAACGGTCGTAGGCGTTGAAGTATCGAACCAGAGATTCGTAAACGCCTCCGGGGGGTGAAACTCGAGAGAGACAGACGAAACAGGGCGACAGACAGCCGGGGCTGTGAGGGGACCAGACGCTGACGACTGGCAGCTGATTGCGAGGTGCTTACAAGACGCCGCATAATCAGACGGTACAGGACTCGTCAACAAGCACGGTCAGCTCTGGGATCTGAGCGCGGGACGAAGTGTAGCCGGATGATCGTCCGTTCATGTAGTCATGCCACTTGCATGCAATCCACGGCCATACTCACAAGCCGTGGGCACTTTGCCATGCACCAGCTCAGCGAGCGGCTCAGCACTCAGACCTTTTCACCCCGCTGGCTGAAAAGACGGGCGGCCATTCGTTCCATGGTGAGTCGGTGCCACCACTCTCTTTATTATCGTACGATGATATCCGTGATCACCCAAGCCTGAGCCATCGGCGCTGGTGAAAAACTAACTAAATACTAAGAACAGCCATCTGATTCTTCAACATCCTCCCTGCTGCGACTTCGTTCACTAACTCTTCTGCCCATCTCAGGTTATCCGCACTGGGTTTCAAGAAATCGATTTGAATCATCGGTATGCCACAGCAAGCGGTACTGCCAATAGGCTGAATGCCAACATCGGTTCGTAACACGTGTTTCTACTTCTGTCCGGTCAGTTCGATCAATCTCGCCTCTCGCTCGCGCTGTGGAAGGAACGTTAGCCTTGATCGCGGGTGCGCACGTCGACAGACCTCATCCGTTGCCTTCACGACACGGAGTCTCTCAACCTCGCGCGCGCATTCGGTGATGCGCGTTTCCATCTCTTTCACATTCTCTCTTGCCGAGTCCAGTCGTTCCTGCTGGGCTTGCACTTGACCTTCTTTTCCATCCCATCGTGCACGTTCCTCCATGCAGCGTGCTTCTGCTCGGGCGCGTAGCTCGGTTGCTCGCGCCAGCTCCTCGTGAAATCTGCTTTCTGCATCTTGTGCGGCGGAGAGCGCCCTGGCATGCGAGGCTTCGACCTTTGCTTCTCGTTTAATCGCTGCCTTGTGAAGGCCTTGAAGGGAAGAAAGTGTCTTCAGAGCCGAGTCTAGCGCCGCCTTTTCTGTGGTGGACTCCGTCTTGAGAAGTTTCGACAACTTTTTGGAGTCCTTCTCTATCATTTCTTAACGTCAGCCCCTGTCGAACGCGAAACGGGGTAGAAAGACACGCACTCTCCTCTTTCGCAATTCGGTCTTTTTGTTTCTGGCTCAGTGAGCGTTCGGCATTGGCACCCCTGGCGAGGAGACCTTGGTCAACGTCGAGCTCAGCATTCGCTGCTACAAGCGGTGCCCCGTTCGCAAACGCAGACGTCGGGGTGTGTGTGCTTGCCGTCGTCCGAACGGACGCTTTTCTTCCCATGACGCCGCCCGTTCTGCCAGAGGCTGCCTTCACGCCCGACATCTGTCTGCCTGGTCCCTCTGCCGATTCAGCGGGCAGAGAATGGAGGGAGGGCGTCCTTTGTCTCTCTTCGCCCTCGTGTCTCGAAGGAGAGCCTGTCTCTTTCATGTAATGCCGTTGCTGTGTGCTGCTCGAGTTTTCGGAAGCTGAACAAGAGTGGAAGTACGGGCGGGTGAGCGAGGTAGTTCTCCCGTCCTGGATTCGCACAAACCTCTATGCTCCTCTTCGGGGCGAGAGTCGGCAGAACTACCGCCTTGTTTGACGTCTCTGGTAGTATCGTTCATGGGGAACTGCATAACAACTGCGTCGTAATAAAGCGTCTGGCTACTAGACACTGACCGCGTTGGGGTGAAAGACATATATCGATAGAGAGGAGACAAGCGGACTAGGACACGAAATCTGAGACAATGATAAATAATAATCCAGACTGGTCGGGTCACCGACGTCATTACCCCAACCCCCTCAGTCGGCACTCTAGCTACCACAGGTCCCCGCTGAACTCGCGAGTGTCCGTCACCAACAGTTCGTCCTCGTGTTCGGCGTACAGCGCCTTGACTACTTCCTGTTCCTTCCAGCCTCCCCCCTTGACGGGTTCCAGTGTATATTCTATCGATAAAGCAGACAGTGCCCCTCCGTACGCGTGCGAGATGCCTGTACAAACGATCAGGAGCCGTTCTGTCATCCGGGAACCGGAACAAACCAGTGTCGATGATGAGCACCTTGCCTCCGCAGCGCGCCACGATGCTCTGCAAGTGGGGCGTGTGCCCCATGACCATCCGACGCGTACCAGTCTTCTTCAGGACTTCGTCCACGTGGGCACATATCTTAGACTCTGCTTCCTCTGCCCATCCGCGATACCAGAGAGGCCCATCAGTCCCGTAGAGACGCGCCTCTTCACGCGTGGTCCCCGCAGGCAGCCCGGGGTACCCATGCGGCGGGTGAGGGGGAGGCTGTGGGGAACGAGATCTCAGCTTGCGAAGGAGCGTCGCAGAGAGTGTGTTGATAGCGCTCGGGAACGGCTGGAGGTTCGGGTACGACGGCGCCAGCCCTCCATGCACGAAAGAGAATGCGGCGTGAGAGAGAGGTCCAGCGTTTGCACGCGCATACGCGCTACCCTTTTCAGGCGGATAGTCGGTATTGGGAGGTCCGAGAAGGTTATGAAGAGGGAGACGCGCGGCCGTCGTGTAGTTGGCTGCCCATGTGTTGGCGAGCCATCCAGTCGTGACAGCTTTTTGGCGCGCGCTGATGGAGCCAAACGTCTCGACTTCGGAGGGGTAAACGTATCTGTGTGGTGTGGTCGTCATGCGGTCTGCGCTGCGCAAGATTCAGGGTAATCACCTCCAATCACCTTGAAAGGTGCCAGGGTCAGTACCCTATTGCTCGCCAGGTGCACAGTGGGCCACTGACCAATAGCGTTCATCCACTCATGATTCCCCAAAAGGCTGATCACTTCGCCTCCCGTGCCATGCGCTTGTTCTCTGAGTTCTTCCATCCATTGAAACAGGTCGATGGTGTCGTCGCCTCTGATGAACAACGGTTGGCATGGTCGGACACATGGCACGGCTGAAGCACAGACCTGTCTATGATGTCGCCTGTCTGAACGAACACGTCGACGTTTCCACTCCACTTGCCTTCCTCGTCCACGACGCCGGCCATCTGGAGCACGCGTTCCGCATTGTAAATGTCGCCGTGGATATCGCCGACAGCAACGATTCGACGAGTAAAGCGAGGTCGTGGATCGACGATGATAATTTCTGCATCATCGAGGTCTACTGCTTCCTGCGTTGGTTGTTGGGCCGACAGAGGTGTTTGCTGAGTCCCAAAGGGAGCATACACAGCGGCCTGTACATAGTTCACGAGGGTCGAAAGGACAACTGAGAGCTGGAAACTTGTACCAAGGTATGGTGCCGGCCCCAGAGGCGAGACGTACGACTGAGCAAAGTAGGCGAGCGAGAGAACTAGAAACGAGAAGGCAAGGAAGCTCAGGGCTGCGGTGGATGGTTGCGGCATCGTTGGACAATGTCTTGCATGCAACGTCGCGACGACCCGCCCGTCTCGAAAACGAAGAGGAGTGTGTGGTCGAAGTGATTAGGTCAAGCTATATGACCGTGGCACCACGCAACGCCGTGCACCTCGAGGCCTTTCGCGTGTACACAGTGCAGCCAGCGGGAATGCGCCAGGCTGTGTAACAAGCCTGCAGTGGGTTTCTGCCAGAGGCTCTGGCGGTTGCCCCGGGTCACCCCGTCTAGGAAATCCGCGCTGTTCCGCCTTCGACTGCTCAAGATCGTAAAAGTTGAATCATTGCCACCATGATGTTCACTGGTTGGAGGATACACGCGTACAACAGTCTCCCGATTTTAGTACAGCACGCCTGGCATAGCGTCAAATGAAGTGATATTGATCGGTAACTGTAAGACGGAACGCCGACGGCGGCCGCGCGGACCAAATCACAAAGAGAAAAGAATGTTCTTGCGACAAATTAAAGGCCTATAGTCACCATGATGGGACGGCTTTCCTTGACGATGCTCTTGAACCGGCGCCTTATTCGCTGATTTCTTGGGAGCGCGAGTTCGAAAGCCAGTGGTTTAAGCAGTGAAGAACTGTAAGCTTCGAATCTCTTGCTCAGCACCGCATGGAATGCGTGTGTGCCCAGCCTAGTCATGGCGTCACTTGAGCGCACGATCGGGCATATGTGGCGGGAAGGACTGACCAGAGGACATGTGCCTTGTGGATGTCACATTTTCCTCCGTTTGCTCGAGAAATTTTATTCGTCGAACACTGCATTATTACCGCGTACGTGTATCGGATCACCTGGCGGATAGTATCTTATCACAATCAATCGATCGCTTGTGTAGTCTCTAGAGCAGTATTGGTTAGACGTACTATGCAGGAATTTGACGTTCTTCGAGACATCCACACCCCAGCTTTCGAGGTAGTAATGCATCTTTGCACCAGCAATGAGAAAGCTCCTGTAAATGTTCAGATACACAGTATGTGTGCCGTTCAAACTGGTGTCGTTGTAGATGATATGGCTCCTTGATTTAGCCAATCTGGAAGCTCGTCAATGACAGTGGACACCAGTGTAAATGTGAGTGGGACAGACCGCATCATTTTATGAGCAAAATTAACACCGGGATTACGACCTTTGTCCACCGTCAACGAGTCTCTGAGGTCTGTGTAGATAGATCTTCTGGTTGGGCTGACTGTCAGCGATGGAGCGATGGAGAACACCCACTTGTGCCACTGTATCGGGTCAGGTCCGCGAGAATCGAAAGGTCCGTCGTGTCAATCAACAATCCACACCAAGGGAAAACTGAGGTAAGTCCAATTAGTACCTCTTCTAATAGGGCAATGAACGAGGCACATCTCTGCCCAGGGGGGATGACGTTCATAATTTGTGCATCATAATCAAAATTCGTCAACGTCTTCTCTTCAGATATCGTGCAACCGTACTCGGGGTGACCTGCAGTCATCACATCTAAAAAGGACATTGCCTCTCGTGGACAGGTAGTTACAAAGAGATAGTCGTCGATTAGTCTGAGAAGTAGCTGAGTGACACGTCAGATAAAATCAGCTGGAAGAAAACGACGCAACTACGTTTTGCGGATTGCTCGAGAGACCAAATCGACCCAACTTTCTGGTTTCCAGGTCTCCGTAGCAATAGGAACACAATAACGCAGAAAGTACGGACCCTTGAGGGATCCCCACAACTTGGCGATAATAACGTTGACCGATCTACAAAGTTAATGAATTAGAAGTGAATTGGCCACTAATTAATTTTGGTCCACCTTGACAATGTTTTCGCTAATGTGCTCTTCAAGAAGTTGTATCGCTGTCTGCCGGGTTTCAAAATTATAGTTCACCTGATATTAGGAAAATAAGTAAGGACTGAATGTGGATCGGATGGTGTACGACGGTAGTACCTGGTCAACGAAAATCGTATCCCGTAGTGCATTCGCCAATGTACGAGCATAGGCTACGAAATCGGGATGTTCATCTGTGTAAACGTGAATTTCGATTCGGAACAATTAGTCATACTGGATAGGAACCTTCTGGGTATGCCTTCTTAATATATTCCCGTCTAATCTTCCCGGCAACCGGAGTTATCTGTCCGTATCTCTGAATAAGGTAGGTGTCCTATTAAATGTCACAAATTTAGGCGTTAAAAGGAGGTTGGATGAGCTACTTCGGATATAAGCCGCTTCAAAATCGTCAAGAGGGTGGGTTGTTCAATGGTATCGAAACAAGCTCGAACGTCGACCTTGACAAAGTACAACTTGGGTCTTGTTCTTTCAACTTCGGTTACCACGTTCTTATTATTAAGGTACTCACAATACACCTGAGGGGTGATCCTCCAGTAATCTCGTCTTGTAAGTTTTTAGTCGCGTATATATTTCGTTTGGCCCGAAAACAGAGGCGCCGAGTAGGTCTGGCTGACGTTGCTATGGATACATGCTAATCACAGAACTTTATAGCCACCTTATTGTAAATACCTACCTTTTCATACGTCAGTATCTGGAAGGTTGTCTGCAGAATTTGGTTGATCGACTGTGAACGTCCAAAAGTAGAGGACTACTATATACGTAAACAGTTTTCTGCGACTGGAATGTTTATATGTTGCACCTTATTTTGGGGCATCCTACGTCTCAGGTTGACAATCGGGCGAACCCCTGTTTCCTTGGGGAGAAGGCGAACAAAGGAAAACCCGAGTGTACGTTGTCGAAGGATTTCTTCGGCTTCTTGCTAAAAAAAAGTGTCAATAGATAACAGTGTGACCAGAGCAACAACCTTTTCTATCTCTTTGAACGTCTTCTCGCTGAGTTGGTCTATTAAAGGGGCACAAAGGACCTCCCAGTCATCTTGTCTGAAATACAAGACTTGGTTACGAAATGCAGAGGAATCGGTCACATAAAACGTTGTCTGGCGAGAGAGATGTGGATCTAGTTCTAGGCCGTCAAGTGCTCACGTACCTTGATCAACGGAATGACAAAGGAATCGAAATACCAAAACATGAACTCTTCCAACAATTCTCGTCGCTTCAGCGAGTCCGTCACAGGAACTCTTCCGTGATAACACCCAGGAATTCCCCGGAGGATAGGCCAATCACAGTCAGTGATGCTGAATCCTTGAAGGACGTGATGAAGCGATATAGTCTCAAATCGGCGAGCCACAATGAACTCTTTGACATCTATGATATATTATAAACTGAGACGGCAGCAACTATGAAAACACATACAGCTCTGCACTAACTTGAAATTCTTCTGGGATCCCCAGAGTTGCTTCGGGATGACAATTTTTGTCACGAGCATAACATAACGGAGAATCTATATGGGTCGTAAGCCTCGCCTCTGCAAGGTTCATTTCGCAAATACCTCGGTATAGCTACAAGTAAACTCGATAAACCGTGGTTTTTGCATCCCGTGTTTCTTGGCTTGAGACAGTCCCTGAGGGAGAATTGAATTTCCATTCGAGTCAATGGATATATCCCCGTTATATCCCATGGGCTGCGATTTTAATTGAAGGGAATACTCGGAAACCATTTCCTGCCTTTATCAGAAACCATATATTTTCTTAACGTAAGCTCGTACCAGGATAATGCTGCTATCCATCGCCTGGTTGTTGGTATTGACCACCTATGAGGGTTAACGATCAGGACGTGAATACTGCCGCGATTCCAGAAAGAAATGTTACCTTCGAGGGACAGATTTTATCGCGCAATGGTTTGTAACCACACTTTCCGTGTCTCCAGATCATTTTTTCAAGTAATGATAGAACATCCCTGAGACGCTTGGGTGTTTTACAGGTTCCGAGAACCTGCACTACACATCAGAATCACACTGGAAGAAGAAGGTTCTCACTTTTATGTCTTGTTCCCTGTCAGTGTAATTCGGTTGGTGTCTTCCTTTCTGGTTTGCGGGGTGGATGAATACGCTTGAGAGACCATACTGAGAAGGGAAGATGTATTTGCTGAGATGGCGTGCGTCTCCTGCGAGACCGCGAGGATCTGGGTCCTTGTATGCAGCGGGGTCGATACGGGGCTTCTTGAATGATGGGCGCAGATGGTTCAAGGCATCTATAGAGAACTTAGGGCACCAACCCCGGGAATACAAAGCACTTGCGATGGTATGGGAATCCCACAATGATTCTGAAGGCGTCGGGATCTCGAGACGGCCGAGCATAGAATATGCGTGTTCGTACGAAATTTATATCTGCTGCGGTACGCCTATTTGTGATGAGCCATAGATACCTGCAGTTTTCATGAAATTACAACACCTTTCAATTGGCTGACTGAAAACTCTTTTCGTAGAGGGTTTGGCCGATTGTTTACGGTAGGTCGTCACCGTCCTAATCAATCTGAGACGTTTTCTTGGGCGTAGCTGCTGGGAATCTTCCCTTTTCCGCTTCTGTACCCGACAGTGCGTTCCACTATGAAGAAATCCTCCCCCTGCGAGTGAGGCAAAAATGAGCGGTTCTCCTGTGAGCTGGCATAGACATCCGTTAGGTAGTGATATGAATAGCGACGTCTTCAGAAGAAGGTGTAGCATCGCGTCTGCGCCAATTCTGAGGCCCCCTCAATCCACAGTCATTACCATGATTCAAAAGTATTACCTCTGCAACAGGACTTCCCACTCTGGTGCGTGCAACGCTGTGATGACCGTATTGATGAATCTGTTGGATATCCCGGACGACGTACGAATTCGCTCATGATCCGGAACCTGTCCCACAGCCGTGAAAACCCGGCTATGAGAACGCGGGGAAAAGTTACACGCTGGTATCCCAAGGCAATAATGTTATTGGGCCTCGCTCTTGAGGTCAGGAATAGACGTTCGTGGGCCTTCTGTATGATCTAATTGTATATTAACACTGTCCAAGGCATACATCACGTACGTAGATGGACTCACGTCTCGCATATACATCAACGGCGGCGTGACCGGGAAGGATGGGCGCTGTAAAGCATCCGATTTGAGACCGACATAGGATGTCTTCACCAAATCGCAGTAAGACCGCGGGCCATCATCAGAATGGATGAGAGCCATCGTGGAATCGGGAGAATGGAAGTCGAAAGAGGGCGGTTTGAGGATCTCATACAAGTATTTTTCAAGCGGGACCACCTCGTCAAAGTAGACGTCGAGGACCGTAAGGGTGAGCACCTGCCGTGACACACTCGACATTTAACAAAGCACCGGGTGTTCTCTGCCTCTTGGCTTGAGCAGCGGGTCACGAGAACGCGAGGGACAGGCAACGCGTACCAATACGCGGCCTCAGGCCGCAGTGCCACAGGCGCGTAGTTGATCACGTGCCACTCAGGTCGACGCGTCGTGTGGACATAGTTTAATTCGAGTCGACATCAGCTTGGAGGTGGAGCATTCATCGGCAGGGAACCCTCAAAAGCACCACCGGAATACATTGAGATCGTTCCATCGAACTCAGTGCGCCGATATTGTTGTGAGTGCTAGCACGGGCCGATGTACTGGCGGCTAGCTGAGAGGGTTCGAGGGTGCTCCCGCCGCATGAAATCAAACCAGTCAATAAGTCGGATTTCATGGGGTAGAGTGGGGACTCCGTCACGAGATTTCCTTCGGCTCGTGACCTGGAAGACAACGCTCTGAATCAGAGTGACCACGACACGGATGGGTTATGATGCTGTTCAGCGTTTAGGCTAGATCGGGGTCGTCGAAAATATACATCTGACATTCAGTGCATTGTCCACCCCCGTTCATTTCCCAAAAGAAGTCTAAACCAGCACGGATAGCTTTCCTGAGTAGTATGTTATATTCAAGTTGAGAGGCCAGTCCCCCGTGACAGCCACGATTACGACTGATGTGTGCATCTAGAAGAACGTTTCGCAATCATGTGGTCTACAGGGTTCCATCCTCATACCCAGATGTTAAATGAAGTTGGCAAGCACGAGCGGGTGCAATAGCACGGAGATGAAAGAAATCCGACAAGGTCCGCCATGACTGAACTGGTAAATACTTACGCGGGCGATTTCACCATTGTGGTGTCCGGTCTGATGGTACCTATTATAGTGGATTATTAAATGGCTGATGGATGGAAGGTTACAGTACAATGAAGTAAGGGTTCCTTGCAAGTCAGGGGGAAATGAAGTCGATCCTGGTATGCCTAGCTGACAGCAAGCACCGCAGAGGATGCTATTGAAACACGTAAATTTGCAGTTGACCACATGCACGTATTGCGCAAGATCTCGAAAGAATTGGAAGGACGCGAAGACGTCATTCACAATGCTTGCCGCCTGGTTCTCAAAATAGCACTGAATAGGAAACCTAACACCACAGTAAGTAGGACTCCCGCGAACGCGGCTGGGGAAATTAAAGATTCGCTTGATTGATATTCTGCGAAAATGTCGGGCCAAAGGGTTTGACATTCTATGAGTGACAAGCACACAGGTGCAGAAATAGAATGGATCAGTATACCATGATTCTCTGGCCCCAGATTGGTGAAGATGAACTCCAGAGGATGCGCCTAAGCATCAACTCACTGCATCAAAAGTTTCGCGCTGGCATTAATATACGGATCAAGTTCGATGCATTTTCCGGTTTCGCTGTGCAACGGTTCGATGTCTCCAGGTAGCAGGCAAAGTGCGCAAACGCAGGGGAAGTGGCTGTCATCCTCGGAAAAGACGTAACCAATTATCTACAAGTAGAGTCCTTCCGGTGTACCCTCATTCTTTCTATATAGCACCTGAAAAAACAAGGTGAGGTGATGGAACACTAACACCGTAAATCGGAACGGGCAACTCACCTTCTCCCTCGCTGTGGTGAAATCAGTTTTGTTCACCCGCATTCGCCGTTCTCTCAATGCAAGCAAACCTGCCTCTGTGCAGACAGCCTTAATATCGGCGCCTGATAGATCATCCTTTGCCATAACGAACTCCTCCAAGTCGACATCATCACTCAAACTCATACGTGCCGTATGTAACCTGTACCAGACGGATGAATGATGCGTGCAACCTGGTGAGTACGACATACCGGAAAATGTGACGCTTTGTCTTTACATCCGGCAGAGGGAACTCGATCTTTCGGTCGATGCGACCGGGACGAATAAGAGCTGGATCGAGTGTTTCGATCCTGTTGGTAGCCATAATGACTTTAACATCACCACGCGTGTCAAATCCATCAAGCTGATTGAGCAACTCTAGCATCGTCCGCTGAATTTCGCGCTCTCCTCCTGATGTTGAGTCGTATCTGAGAATATGGTCAAGAGAGGGAAAGTAACGACGTGAGTGCCACACACCGCTTTGTACCGATAGCATCGATTTCATCAATGAATACAATGCTAGGGGCATGTTCTTCTGCTACTCGGAATAACTCTCGCACGAGCTTTGGACCGTCGCCAAGGTATTTCTGAATAAGCTCAGAACCAACGACACGCAAGAAAGTGGCAGATGTTTGATTTGCGACAGCTTTGGCTAGGAGGGTTTTTCCTGTTCCGGGAACACCATACAGAATGACACCCTTGGGTGGTTTAATGCCCATTTCCTCATAAAGCTCAGGATGGGTAAGTGGAAGCTCAACAGACTCCTACGGAAAAGATATAAGCAAGCAATGCACTGCAGTGGCCATCATACCTACCTTGATTTCTTGTATTTGTTGCTCAAGACCACCGATGTCAGCATAACTCTCTGTTGGGGCTTTCTCGAGCTTCATGACGCTGACCAGGGGATCCGTGTCGTCTTCCAAGACGCCAACGACTGCCTGATTCTTGTGGTGCAATAGTACTGAGCATCCAGGTTCGATGCGATCCTTGTCGACAAAGCTCATGATCGGCACATATGACTCTGGCCCAGACGCTGTACTGATGATGGCATGGTCATCATCGATGATCTCTTCTAGTGTCCCCACTGCCATCGGAGTACCACGCAAATCATCGACTTTCGACCTCTCGTCCTGGTTCTTCTCCTCCCTGGATGACTCTGGCTTCAAGCGTTCTTGATTCTGGATAAACTCCTCTTCGAGAATGAGGTAGTCTTTAATACGCTCCATCTTAAGGAGACGTAAACGACAACGTGTGCTTGGATAGATAGGGGGTAGCTTGGATGCCGTCGCGGGCCCGCGCCTTTTCTTCTTTCCAACCCGTGTCGGGAGAGGTGGCTCCCATTTCTTCTTCTGTTGCTGGTCTTTCTTATCCTTGCCGTCCTGGTTTTGGCCCTGAGTGGGCGGGATTCCTGAGGGGGCGTTACCCTACGGGTGATATTAGCCAACACGCGACATTGAGAAGGAGGATGCACACCATCTCTGCGTTTCCCGTCTAGTGAATGGACAAGACGCGTCAGTCATCGACCGTTATGGGTGTGGGTGATGCACGTGACCATGCTGCGTCCGATTGCCGATCCGAGCATCCCACGTCGCAAGTTCTCGCAACCAAGCTTTCCATCCAGCGCGCATATGGCCACTGTGACTACACCTTTGACAACCTCCTCGAGATTTATCGAAGCAGGCATGTTATTTTACATCAATCTATCTCTATCATGACCATTCATCAGACGAAGACGACGATGACCTGGACGAACAGAATATTCCTGGATTCACTGCACCAGGTCCATCTTCTCCCGCGATAGACAAGGGGAAGACACGTGCACCAGACACGGTTGTGCAAGCAAACAGTGCGAATGAACCACCACAGAGCGTTTCTGGGAACATTGGTAGCTCCAATGTGCCGCACAAACCTGCTAGGCAAACCGTGGGTGGTATTCGTGTGGAAACACGGTATATGCCGTTTTCTTGATTTGGTTTATCAAGTAAAATTTACTTTGACACAGATATTCAGGAGTCGACACCCTCGACGAGCCCATAACTACAACGATCGTTCGTGTTAACCCTTGGCCCCTTGCCCTCCACCTGATAACGTTTAGGCACGTGACCTCCTCTCAATATACTCGAAACTCGTTCAAGTGTTGTATCCCCGTAAGACTACTGGGCGTGAAGTTCTGAGGTATATTTCTCCCTCGTTCGGAGACCCACGGTCTAACACGTACCAGGGATTGGGATCTTTGGGGACCCTTGTTACTGTGTCTTGCTCTCGGTATGATGCTCAGCGTGAATGTACGTGTGTACCTAGTCACCTTCTGCACAAACCAATTCATTTAAATTGAAGGCGCCAGCAAGCCAGGCACTCGGGGTGTTCACAAGTGTAGTAGTGATCGTCTCGGTGGGGTCACTTGTGGTGACAATCCAGGCGAAAGTAAGTCCAAGGGTCGCTTTCAGCGCTCGCTCTTATGTATTCGTGGACCATTAGTTGCTTGGAGGTAGAGTGTACGTATGAGCGTGTGTCAGGCTGCTAGCACGTGTTTGATATTTTTGAAGCTCATTCTTCCAGGGTCTATGTGTTCTAGGCTATTGCATAGCGCCTCTGGACGTTGCAGCACTCATATCCTGCTTTGTTCGCATCGTCTGGGTACGTGCTCCACTCACGTTGACCGCATGGGCTTGGTGTATCTGGGGTGATCCGCCATTCTTTCTGCCATATCGTTCACTACTCACGAGGACAAAACAGCCTCTATAAATTTCCTGGATGGCACGAAGATAGAGCGACAGCGTATCCTACTTGCTGTATATCCTCTGCTGTGAGTGAATACTCTCCACACCGTGCATCTGCTGACTATCGCTGCCAGGCTATTCTACTTTGTCCTAGCGTGGATGATTCTGATACAATGATCGTTTGATCCAGTCATATGTTACATGGATGTAGTTCTTGTGCTTCTAGGATCAACATGCATTGAGGGATGTAACACCGTGGACTGAGTTTGACCAAGGTGCACAATAGGAGTGGCACAAGTTCGAATCAATCTAAACTTGCGAGATTGGAAGATAGTTGATTTGACCTTGGAATACACAGCACCTCGGAGTTTAGCACCAAGTGCAACAAGAACTCGATTGATCAAGCTGCGCCCTTTTCGTGTACAACACTAACAATGCCTCTGAGGGTGGGATATGGTGATTCGTTCAGAATGAGAAATCAAGGTGTTGGCACTACTGAGTGATTCCATACAGTCCGCGAGCACTTCTGTTCCCCCTTGCTTCAGTTTGCGGCCGTCGACCAAGACAAGACATTCACGCTCATAGAATGTCCCAGTGCGTTCAGATCGACTGCAGGCATCTGATATTTCAATCATCCACAGGTGGGACTGGCCAGCTGATCTCTCGTCTAACGAACGACGAGATCGACGTCGCAATGTACGCTCCTGCTTCTCTCTGCTGCACTGTCTTTGTTCTCAGATCGAGCCTCATCTCTGTGGTATGGCAGCGCCCTCACGGACGCGCTGATAGCGGGCATCGCAAAGGGTTCCAAGGCGTATAAGCTTGTGGGGAGTTATGTCACCTCCCCTCTGAGATGGCACGTTCGCCGGCCTATTCCTCCCATCCCGACGGAGAGAAGTTAATCTAACTGATCCTACACGTACTGCAGGGCTGTGATCACGGGATCTAAGGGCTCTCCGTACAGGCACATATCTGATCTTCAGGGCACAACGCTCGGAATCTCCAGGCACGGCAGGTAAGCCCCTTTGCTCCTGTATTTGCGGTACCATGGCCCGACCGTGCCCTGCGTGCCTGCAACGCGGCTCCGCACAGCGGTAGCCAAACAATGGCATACGTGATGGCCCTACAGCAAGGCTGGCCCACCGAGAACCTCCGATTTCAAGGTACGACGCCCGACACGTTCGTTCCTGTGTTTTGCCTCATTGAGGTCGCCCCGCAGTCAACAACGATATTCGCGGTCTAATAGACTCCGTGAACGACGGGTCGACGAGCGCGTTCATGTGGGAATGGTTCACTACCAAACCGTTTGTCGACCAGGGGGTGTGTCGTTTTGTGAGTTCCCAGACACTCGTGTCACATTTGCGAAACACACTAACTGGCGAGAGAGAGTTCTCCCCCCTCCGCTTTTGCTGAGTAACGTGAATACTGATTACACATTGGGCATAGATTGGCGATGTTCCGACACCGTGGCCATCATGGCTGATCGCAGCGCATCCCACGCGCGCAGCACCGTCCGATGTCCGGAAGTTCCTGGACGAGCTTTCAGGTTATGTCAGGACGTTTGCCTCGCCCGAGCACCGCGCGGGTCCGAGCGCGGCGTTCGTCCAGAGAACGTTCGGGTACCCGGAAGAAGACGTCAAGGTGTTTCCTTTTCTTCCTTTCCCATCACCGAGCATCCTTTGGGGTGTGGTTTAATCTTACTTTGGGGTGTAGGCATGGCTACAGGCTGTGACATACCCAGATGACTGCGCGGAGATTCCTGGGCGCGTCATCACCGATACCCTTGCGTGAGTATGAAGTTTACCATTGAAGGATGTGGCAACGCTGACATCGCTCCCATCTGCCTGCAGGGTCCTCCAGAAGGCAGGTGCGGTGGCAACTTCTCAGGGAGGGTTTGATGTGGGACAATTCTTGGACACCGGTATCGTTAAGTTGACTTGATACATCATCGAGTCTGTCGTGCGCAGCCGCGAGCATGCGTAATGCAACAGGGAAAATCAGTTTGTTGGCCAGGAGACAGAAGTAAACACGTTCCTGCTACAGAAAGGCGAAAGATTGTCCGCAACGACATTAAGCAACAACATGGTAGTAAATAGGTAAAAGATGTGCAGAGGAGAATCGTCAAGATACGTACACAGATGTCCGGGTGCAGTGTCCGTCGCGCGTAAAGTGTATAATCTAAATTTTAAAGCATCGTGTGATAACTAAAAGCGAAGCAAATGAATATTGGCTGAATTGTCTTTTGGTGGTACTACAGGTCTAAGAAGTCTGGTCACATATGTATAAGCGAACAGGGACACGGATGTCGAGAAACAATTACTGCTTACCGAAGCCAGACGCGGCCACCACCGCTCTTTTCCCGTACGAGCTCCCATACAAACATCTCTCCTGCAAGTCCGGATATACAATCGATGAGAGTTTGCCGGCCCTCTGGTGTCCCTTCTGCTTCGAGGACCCATTCACCGCGCCAGCCCTCGCCAAGGCCATCGTCGACATCCATGAAGCCCATGCCGACACGGGCGCGCGCTATCCACATGTACCTTTTCACCATCGCCCGGCCGCCGGGCGAATGGGGGCTGGGAACACGTGTTGTGGTGCTTATGAGGGAAGTTTCAGGAATACCGCCACCACCTGGCGGCGCGAATGTAAATGTAGGATTCACGTTGAAAGGTATGAGGTGAGAGTAATAGAAAGGAGAGGGGAGGCTCAGGGTATCTGGGAGAGTGGGCGGGGATGGCGGAGTGAAGGGAACCAAGGAACTGCCATCAAAGAGTAGCCAGGTATTTCGAGAAGTAGAACGTGCTTCGGGAGAAAGATCAAGGGAAGATTGTGTGCCGTCTGGAGTGGAGGGGATGTAACCGAAATTGCAAACGACGTCTCCAGTGGAAAGGTATTGCCAGAGTCCTCCGATGTGGAGTTGAGCTTCACAAGCTGCGAGGGCATCAGGAGAGAGGACATTGCAAGGGACGAAGACACGGAGGACAGGAGCACGAATCCTTGAGGTCGCGTAAGAAAGATCGTGCGGGGAACTGGGCATACGCATGTCGTGTAGTAGTTTTCGAGCAGAAGGCGCGGACGAGCTGCTGCGTGTCGAGGACGCGGAGGAAATATCGGCAGAGGCGCTGCGTTTGTGGGAACTTGCAAAAGGACGGGAGAAGTCTTCATCCGAATAGGAAGTGGGCCGTGAGTCGGCAAATGGACGGATGGGCGGGGAGGTGGGGTTAACCCGCGTAGACGAGCGCCTCCAAGCAGCATCATAATACTTGAGCGAGCGCGGCTCGGCGGGTGGAGGGGGCGGGGGGCCATGAGTAAAAATAGAGAGCCTTCTCTTGCGTGCCTTGCCTCGGGGTTCGGCGGCGGGATCGGCCCGCGATAACGGGCTAGATTTGTTTGTTCGCGAACGAGGTGTGTGAGTGATGGTGTCAGAAGGCTGGACGTCGGGTAAATCGGATAGGTAAGAAAGCGGAGCGGGGAATGTGAGCTCGCGAAGAGCACGAGGCGGCGAGCTAGGCGCTGATGTGGACGAGAGGCGAGAGGGTTGCCGAGGAGGGTCGGAATCGACGGGCAGTGGAAGATGGGAGCTATGGACGATGGATTGTAGGAAAAGGACGAAGCGAGAATGTGTGCAAGCAAGGGTGGCGAGCCGCGCGGTCATTACTGCGGTTGTACTTTCGTTGGCTGAGGGATGCGCAAGGGACCTGGACAGACTGGCAAGCGCATGCATAGGATACTGGTGGAGCGGGACTCGCTGTGAAAGTACTGGATATAGTAAAGTGATGGGCAACGTGCGCGTGAAAAGAACAAGGAATGACGAACGTAGGAGATGGAGGTCGTGGAGAGTGACGTCTACGGGCTGGAGCACGGAGAGATCCCGGTGGAGGAGGGATGCACGGTAACCAGGCAGGTAGTGGGAGAGAATGGCGTCTCTTATGTCGAGCGACTCCCAGAGGTTCCTGATGCCGGAGCAGGTTGCGAAGAGAGCGTAGAGATCATCCCAAGAGGTGAAGCGGAGGAGTTGAGCGAAGAGTCGGGGTTGCCGCAGAGCCAGCACGACGTTTCTGTGCATGTTGCGCCAGGCCTTGGACTTGACCAAGGGGGCGGAAGGCTTTGGCGGGGACGCGAGCACGGGGCTGAGCTGCCTGTGGAAATCACGGACGGGTTTCCGGCTGATCTGAGGGGGAAGGGAGGGGAGGGGCCTGTCGGCAAAGGAGGGTGGGCCAGAGTAGGAGGAGGAGGAGGAGGAGGCGGAGGAGGCGGCATCCGAGTTGGTGAGGGACGGCGTTCGGGAGTAGGAATCCATGACGGGCGATTAGAGCAGGCGGCGCAACATTTAACTGGGAATTCCTAGCATGGCGCGGCGGCCTACTGCGGGAACATGCTCTGATATTAATAAGTACATATAATAATAATAATACGACACGCTTTGCCAGTGTTTGCGCCAACCTTGGTCTCGAACCGTCATGGCCCCCGTCAGTCCTTTTCCCGCCTCCCCCATCGCGCCCTGACATCCGCCCAGGCCCACACCCTCGAGCGCGACATCTTTGGCGACGGCTCCGAACTCTCCTCCGAGGAAGGCCCGTCCACTCCCCACCCCCTGCTCAGCTTCCTCTCACCCCTCCACAGATGTCCCCCAGCACCGCCCACGCCACAGGCCCCAGCCCGTCGAGCAGGATGTCTCTCCCTCGTCCGGCGACTCGAGCGACGCATACGAACAAGACCGTCCCATCAAACAAAAACGTAGAGTGAAGCGTCGCTCCGATGACCGCGATGCCCAGCAGACCCAGAAAAAGCGCAAGCGGAAACAGATCACAGAGGAAGACCTTGCCGATCTTCCTCCAGAGAAAGGTCTGCTATCCCCTCTGTCCCGTCTCTCGGTTCGTAAACATTTCACCAGCTAGCAAGCGTCGGCTCGAGATGCAGTTCGATGCCATCCTCAAGCCAAAGAAGGGATCCCGCCCAAAGAAGCGCAAAAAAGACGACGAGGATGCCCTCGACCGCTTTGCAGACGAAGAGGTTTCTCGTCTTCGCGAGGCCATGTTGGGTGCCGCTGCCGACGACGAACAGGCCAACCGTGACAAACTTCCTGCAACAAGCAAACTCAGGCTCCTTCCTCAAGTTATGGATGTCCTCCGCAAGTACGCCCCCTTTCCCTCCCTTTTGCTTCTCCCAAACCAGCGATACCCTACATAGGCAGTCTCTCTCGCAGTCTATTATAGACAATAACCTTCTCGAGGGTGTGCGCAGATGGCTCGAGCCTCTCCCAGACCGTTCTCTGCCTGCTCTGAACATCCAGCGCGACTTCTTTCCTGTTCTAAAGAAAATGGAGTATATCGACGGATCCGTTCTCAAGGAATCTGGATTAGGTCGCATCATCTTATTTTATACCAAGTGCAAACGGGTCCACCCCGACGTACAGCGCATTGCCAACGATCTCGTCTCCACGTGGTCCCGCCCCATCATCAAACGTTCCGCCTCGTATCGTGATCGGGTCGTTCCCACTGCTCAGGAAGACTCCAGTGAACGGGCTAATGAACGTCTCAATGCCATCCTCGCACGTGCAAAGGAGGGTGAGAAGAATCGCATCAGGCAGAACGCTGTCATGATTCCCCAGAGAGAGCTGGGCAACTACACTGTGGCACCCAAGATCAACGCAGGTATCATGAAGAGCAGTCAGACAGTGGAAAATGATATTGCACGGAGAAAGCTCAACGCAGAGCGCATGAGGAGCCTGTCGAGAAAGATATCCACAAAGTCATAGCTCCAGTCATGAGTTTGCGGATTGCGTCTACCTCTGGACTCGGGACTTGCATTTGTACGACTACGATCTTCCGCTTTGATGATTCAGTTCTCGCTGAAATATCACAAGTGTACTCTATAGTTGGTCCGACTCTCCACTGGCACTGCATCGTAGCTGCGTGAAACTATAACTGAAGGTTGTGTGGCAACAAATTTCTCTCACTATTCTTCCCATCCGCTTCAAGTCGCAGGTAGGCTTCGAAGTATGGTGCTAACAGCATCTTCATCCTGGGCCCCCGACATTGTACCAAAGCTTTGCGGGAGTCTCTGCAACATGGCCTCTTCCTGCGATGATGGCCATGTGCGCAGACCCTAGTGCCAAGCCTTGACCTTGAAGCGCTTGGCGGCCGCGATTCTCCTGTGCTTTAAAGTGGTTTATACATCGTTGTGTCAAGGTCCCCAACTATCGAGCGGTAATCGTGGCTTGTCGTGGCTATATGGCTAGTGGGCTCCAGAGGACACAAGCGGCAAGTTCATGCTTAGTGAAGATCGGGTGTCGGTATCCAACCAGTGAAACAGCCAGTGGTAGCCGATGGTCAGGACCAGTCATGACTCAGGACCACCGGCCAGTCCGCTGATGGCCGTTGGATCAGGGCAGAACAGCTGGGAATTTCTCTCTAAGACCTGTGTAAACGCTCTACCGGTGATCGAATAGTTAAGTTCCATGATTGAAAGCTATGCATGGGCCCATTGTCCGTCAGCTGCGCTCTCGTCATCATACCATGGCGATGTCTTGTGACATTCTCCTGTTTATGCAAGTTGCTATGCCGCCGCCGCAGGACATCCTATCAGCATAGGGTCGCTTTCTCCTGGCGCGGCCAAGTTGAGCGCCTTGAGTCTGACGACGTGCTACGAGCTTGCTCGTTACCTTTCCGAGGCTGTGCAGTTTAGCACTCGAGTCACATTCCCGGATGCGCCCTGAAATATGTAGCCACCGCAGTTGCACTTTGCTGCATGGTGGCCATGTCCTGTTTTCCGCAATGCATCGGAGGCCTTCCGGTCCGCGTATGACGCTGTGGGTATTCCATGCATATATAAGTCTGCCAGCGTCCGACTCGTTCTCTCCATCAGTCTTGCTTCCCCGCGTTATTCCCTTCTGTTCGAGATGAAGTCGCAAAACCTCGCGGTATTAGCGGCGCTTGTCCCATACGCCCTGGGATTCCCGCATCTAGGAACTTTCCCGGAATATCGCTCGCTCGCCGGACTGTCCCCCCAGCAGGTCCGGGAGGTAGCCCGAAGCTTTAGTAGTACTCCTGGGGCACAGCCTCTTCCACCTCCCATCAACGACACGTCCGCAAAGTTGGTCTATGATGCGGACCACCCATACATCCCTGATCAACCAGGTGACATTCGTGGTCCCTGTCCGGGTTTGAATACCCTGGCATCTCACGGAGTAAGTGTCCAGAAGTTTTGGTGATAAGATTTCCCGTGTAACTGGTTCTTTGTGCAAAAGTATATCAATCGGACTGGTGTAGCTTCGCCGGCCGAGATCATCAATGCCGTCCAGGAAGGTATGTGGATCATGAGACAGGAATTCTTGTCCAAGGCTCAATCTGGAGCTCAGGTTTCAACATGGGATGGGACTTGGCTACATTCGTCACCTATGGTGTATGTCAAAGTGTATTCTTTATCCCATTCGCTCTGCTAATCCATGGATGGTGTTTGGAAATGAAATAGGCATTTGTTGTTGACGGGAACCACTTGACGAACTTGATGAGCATTGGTGCAAATACTACTGCAGACAATGCACTCACTCCGGGGCTTAATATCCACGGTAACTTTGAAGGCGAGTCTATCGCAGAACCAATCCCTCTGATGACCGTACGCTGATCGCTACCTTGTATAGGTGATGCTAGCACTACTCGTGGGGACTACTATTTCGGCAATAACTTCAGTTTCAACGAGACCTTGTTCGATCAGGCAGGTACCAGTCGTCGCTCGCGCCCATAATCCCTTACCCATTTCACAGCTCGTTTCTGCCGCGAATCTCGTTGGAGACGGCAAGATCACCCTCGAATCCGCATCGCTGCAAAAGGCGCAGCGCATTAACGACTCGATCGCGCGCAATCCGACGTTTTCGTTTGATACCCCACGTTTCTTGACCGCTTACGCCGAGACGACGTTTCCGCTGGCCTTCTTCGTGAGCAACCAGACGGCGAACACGACGGTCAACGTCACGATAGACAATGCCCGGAGTTTCTTTGAGGACCACAAGTTCCCCGATGGATTCTACCGTCGTCAGGGCCCGTACGGCAGTGAGCAGATCTCGCCCTTGTTCGACGCGGTGTTCGACGCGATCCGCGTTCCTCCGGGTCACAACGAAGGCCTGGGCAACTATGTGGCGAATCCACAAGACCCCGGAACGGTACGTTTTGATCTCGTTGGCTTGTAGCGGGCGCGCGTGATCGCCCATGCCGATCTCTCCCCTTCAGACGTGCTATGCGTACCAGCGGCAGGTGAACTTGACGGCTCAGCTGTATCCCAATCCGACGTCCGAACTCGAGACTGCGATCAAGGCCAACATAGTCACGTTTTACCAGGCGTTGCAAGACCCGACTTGCGAACAGCTCTTCCCATACGGACAGTGAAAGAAACCAACGGACAAGGCTCTGGGACTGTTCTACTAGGTTATTTGTAGGTTACTGGCTCTGCATTGTATCCCTTCGTTTTGAGTGTGCGACTGCGCAGTGGACTAACGGACATGTTTTTTTATTAACGCCTGTCTAATGTTGTTGATTATATAGTCTATAACATCACTGATCACACGTACGTCTGGCCTCGTATTTACATAATATCTTTATGACCAAAGACGAACGCGATGTTATTTCGCCCTGCACTGCACGCTCAAGTGCGCTCAGATGGATGGATGCGCTGGCAAGCTGGTTCATGGACATTCAAACATTCATCCTCGATCAACGAGTAAAAAATATGTGGGCCGCGTTCACTCCGAGTGGTCCCACTTGGACTTTATAATAATGGGAATGTAGGGTGTTGGTGTACCCAGATACGAGCGGATGCACTTTACGATTGGTATCGTCTCCATCACAGCTTCGCCCGCGGCACCACTTGACCATGTCCTACCTCGCCCTTGCCCCTTTCGCGCAACTCCCGTCGCAAAATCTTGCCCGAGGCGCTGAAACCACCATATCGTCCGCGGTCAGCATCGACGTGGCTGAGATCAATCACAGCAGAAAAGTCGAAAGCCACCTTTTCGGAATCTGCTCCACAAGGATGACACCACCACGTAGCTTTTTGTACCCTGCCACCCGTTCTGCAACCCACGCCTGAACCTGAAGTGCAAGCGTGACAGTCTCGTGCGGTGCGACGGGTCGTGCGGAGACAATGTATGCCCTGAGACAGACGTATATGTCCATTAATATGTGCAGCCAGATAGAAGGGGGAGGCTCAGCGTACCTAGGTAACTCGGTCGCCTCTTCTTTGCTATCCACGCTAACAACAGCAGCGTCGGCAACGTCGGGATGTTGCAAAAGAAGCGCCTCGAGCTCCGCCGGTGGAACTATGTGCCCATCAACACTTCAGCAGCGGACAGTACGCAAACCTACTTGCCTTGCAGACCCTAGTAAAAAAGAAAGTGAAGCACGCGCAGGAATTGAGTACGACTCGCAACAGTGAAGGATACGTGGAATGCGCTTGCCTTATACTTGATAAGTTCCTTCCGCCGGTCGACGATCGTGATGAATCCCTCGGCGTCACTAATCACGATATCTCCGGTCTTAAACCAGCCATCCGGGGTGATCGCTGACGCCGTGGCGCTGGGGTTGTTCAGGTATCCCTAGTCGCGTAACGGACCAGGGATGAAACAATTCACGAGATGGGCAAGCACCTGGCACATACCTTCATCACAGTTGGCCCTCGGACCCACATCTCGCCCGCACCCTCGATATCAGTAAGAACCTGGAGGACCACACACCAGGTATAATGTCAATGATCAAGAGCAACAATAGTACGGAATATTCAAGACTGACCTCATTTCCGTCTTTCTGGACCAAGCGAACTTCAAGGTTGGGTAACACGCGGCCGACGGAACCAATATGCGAGCTGGCGTCGTCAGGGTGCAATACTGTGACCGTCGGGGAGGTCTCTGTGAGACCGTATGCTAAAATCACACGATAGTGAACGAACGGGGGAGGGGCAGAGTAGATGGTGATAGACACACCTTGGCTGACGACACCATTCGCACCGACCTTCCGAAGCCGTTTCCCTATGGTAGCGACGAGGTCGGCTCCCAAAGGAGCAGCTCCCGAGTAGAGTATGCGTATCGACGTCATATCGTACTTGTCGATGGCTGAAGCAAGAGAAAAATGATTTTCGCACAGGGGCGCCTTAAGAACGAGACATACCGTCATGGCGCGCAAGCACAACCAACATTGGTGGGACGACCACGACTACCGTCGCCCTGTATCGTTCCACGGTCTGGCAGAACCGTACTGGATCGAAACCAGCCGTGACCACGGTTGGAGTCCCCAGGGAGAGGGGAAATAACAGCAACTTGACCGCGCCGTATGAGTGGTAATAAGGTAACGGTCCAAAGAACACATCCGGCTGTGGCCCGACGGTGTCTTTGGTCAACGAGGGGGTCAGACAAGGCGTCGCCTTTGGCCATGCCGGCTTCACGATCTCCATGAGCGAGGTGAGATTGTAATGCGTCGTTTCAACCCCTTTCGGGCTGCCTGTCGTACCAGAGGAGTAACAGAGAAGCACTGTCTCGTTGGACCGTTCTCCGTCAAAGCTTATCTCGTTTGGAAGCGTGCCGCGCCCCATGAAGGTTTCAAGTGACGAAAAGTGTGCGAGCTCGGTGGGTATAGAATCAGGCACGCGAGTCAGCCAGTGGGAGGTCAACAGGACGACTCTGAAACGGATCTCGGATTCGGTGCAACCAATCGACTTTAGGGCAGCCTGGACGACGTGTGCGAGGGTCGGAGGGACGATGACCAGGTGGGCACGTGCGTTTGTGTACTGGTACGCCAGCTCCCTGGGGGTATAGGCACTGTTGGCCAGAGTGGCACGGAAACCAGCTGCTGCGACACCATGCAGGAGGACAGGCCAGACAATGTTGTTTGGAGAGAAGATGAGGACGGTGGGCGGGTTGTGTTCACTTGGATGTGCAAAGGGTGCGGGGAGGTTATGGAGGGAATAGGCGAACTGGAGGGCGTATTCACGGAGAGCGGCACGAGTGAGGACTGTTCCGGTGGCATCATCGATGAAGGCGGGAGAAGAAGCGGGGAAACCACCGACGAGGTGAGGTGCATCTGGGGTGGACCCAAGAAGATGGGTGAAGATGGACCTACGAAACAGAGGCACGTCTGCGTGTGGGGAGGTCAAGAGGATGTCTGGCATGATGGCGCGAAGAAACAAGAGAGATAAGAGCCTAGTAACGGTCGACTGGTGCACGGCTGTGCGCTTCCCGAGGTACAAGGAAGGAACCGGTAGTCAAGGCAAGGGCGCATCACTCGTTCGACGGTTCTGTCGGCACGTGCCAGCGAGTCGCATCGCCGATATGAGTTGACTCCGGAGCGCTCACACAACCCCGTACAAGGAATGGTACGTTTGTGTTGGCGCCCGTGTCCGAGTCGTGTACACTAGAGCGTACAGGTGACTATATGGTGCCTGGGGCCTCCTCCTCCTCACTTATCCTTGCACGATTTGTTCTGACTCACCTGATTATCGATCGCCTTACTGCTGACACCTGCAGACTCTTCTTGCCTATATGGCAGATTGGCATGCTACCTGAGACGTTTTGCACACCTAGCTTTTAGATGGTGTGGTTTTCTTTTTTTTTTTTGGACAAGCGATGTTATTATGTAGCAACTGGCTAACCTAGTCCTACACAATACGCTAAGGCGTCGGCCGGGGCCGGCGGTCCGAGGAGAAAATGCATTTACGCACGCCCTACGTGGTGTGGGGCTCGGGTCACTGCCCGGGGGGCCTCGGTAAGCGCAGAGGGCCAGGCCAATACCCACTAAAATCTCAAGGTTTGTCACCCAGTCTTGGGGAAGGTTGGGGATGTGTCGTAGAAGAGGTCCCCAGGTGAGTTGTACAAGGGGCACAGGAGTACGTTTGTATCGCATGGTCGTCAGGCGGCGGTCCAAGTGCAGTCGAGAGTCTAGTTTGGTTGTCCAGCGGCCCCGAATCTCGTGCAGGGTGTGGTGTTTCTCGCCGATTACGCGTTCGCAGCGCAGCGTCCAGATAAGATATGCCGACTCGGTAATGATAATACGGAGACGACGATAGCGGGCTTTCGTCGCCAGCGTTCGGTCAGTGGGTGGGGAGGTGAGACATCCAGCCGAGGTACGCAGGGTGCGGCCTGTGTTGGCCAATATGTACGTTTCATGTATGGTTGTTCTGGGCGGTCCGACGTTGGTGGATACAAATGCTTATCGGTTCACCATTCATGTTCACTTGTATGCTCTAGTCAATGTCCTTGTTCAACTGACGTCAGCTCGCTGCCCCACCTACTCCATTGCTATCTGCGCCGACCCTGCAATCCCGATCGCCTTCTATAGCCTGCATCTGCCTATACCCCAACTTGCCCTCCTGGCCCCGCAACTCGACATGATACGTTCGCCTTGTCGTCATACTCATTCCCATGGCTGGGGATGACCATCTTACATTCCAGGTCGCCTGGCTGAAGTGGGCTCACGAGCCGTGTTATCTTCAAACTCCGCTCGGCTCGGCTTCGACGGTATCACGTGCTAGTGACCCGCGTCGGTGCCTGCCCATGTGCCCGCCATCTGGGCTCGTCTCAGCCCGTGCTCGTCCATCTTGTCCCATCGTCTCACCACCCCAGATGTCCTTCTTCCTCTGCGTAGACTGCGGCGGGTCCAAGACCTCCGCCGTCATCACCAATCGCAATGGTGAAATCATTGGCCGTGCTCTCGGCGGCCCCTCCAACTTTGCCTACATGTCTGCGGGAGACTTTCAAGCCGCCGTCCGCACAGCCGTCTCCAACGCTCTCAAGACCTGCCTCTCTCCACCCGCGACCGATCCCGTACCCTTGCCCGTCCAACCAGGCACCTTTGCTTCCGCCTGGTTTGGCATCTCCGGCGTCGACTCCCCCGCAGCAGCACGCAACGCTGCGATCGCAATCTCCCCCCTCCTGAACCTCCCTTTGGATACGTACCTCACCGTTGCCAATGACACCCATCTCCTCGCCGCACCACTCCAACTCTACCCCGACATCAGCCATGCCGTGACCGCCATCGCAGGCACTGGCTCCTGCGTCGTCTCTTTCACCCAAGACGCGTTCGGCTCCCTCGTCGAACTCGGGCGCACGGGCGGGTTGGGGTGGATCCTCGGGGACGAAGGTGGTGGCTTTCACGTCGGCCGCGAAACAATCCGATTGATGATGCACGACCTGGCCTGTCAGTCGTTGGGCATGAGCCCACCTCCGAGAAGCGGTCTCAAGGACAAGGTTCTCGCCCGATTTGAGATCGTCGGGGTGGAGAACGCGGCAGAAATACTAGCCGTGGTACACACTCCGGAGCTGGATCCCCAGAGCTCCGATGTGAAAGTGCCGTCGTATCAGCGCGTCGCGCGGGAGAAGAGACTGTCGCAGCTTTGTCCGTTGGTGTTTGAGGCAGCGTTCAAGGAGGCCGACGAGTTTGCGTTGAGAGTGCTCCAGAACTGCGCTGGCGCGCTCGCAGATCAGATTACGATGTTGTGTCTCGCACCAGGGGAGAGTGCCGCGCTGAAACCAAACGGCGTCAAGTCAGAGGACGCGATCCTGTGTTTTGGGGGCAGTTTGGCGGGGGTCGAGGACTACAGGGAGCTCGTGCTGGGTGAGCTGCAGAAACGAGGGCATGTCTTTCGGTATGTCGAGTACGTCGAAGACGCGGCAGCCGTCGGAGCAGTTGGTTTGGCCAAGTCGGGACTGGCGAGGGGGTCGCACATCTCGGATACCTACGACCTGCCCTAGTGCGAGTTTCACACGCTGTTTCCCATAAACCCGAACGCGTCCTGTCTGCTTTTCCTCCCAGTGCGGCGACACGGCCCATCTTTTTCCCCAATGTTGCTCATGGTTGCGCACTGTCCACGCGGCCGTTGGAGTGTCAGGCCGTGCCACGAGCAACCCGGACGTCTCAGCACCCGTTTGTCGCGACTTCTTGTCCCTCGGGAAACGAAGCAGTGACGGGTCGGTGGTTCCGTACATGACTCTTTTTGTAACGCGACACGGAGAGCACCAAGGCGCGTTTTGCGTCGGGCGAGTGACTCGAGTGCTTGAATTCGAACTTGGACGTGTTGTAAGACTCTAGTTGTACACAAGGACGTAGCGACTTATCTCCTCTTCCCCTTATAATTTTGGACACCACGTTGGATGCGGTCTGTCACTTCTCCTGCTGAGAAACGTGACTGCTAGCGCAGAAACGACCCTCGAGTGGACCCCAAGCGTTGGCGGAAATCTACCACTGTCTGAGGTTGGATCCACCGCCCAGTCGAGTACTAGTGTACCCCATGCTGGAGCTGGTCGAAGATCGATCTTTCACCTGGGTTCAATATCACGTTTGTAGGATATCTATCGAGCGAGGGGTGATCTTATCTATCCATCTACAGCTGAATATCTATATCAATAATGCTACGAGCTCAGAGTCGTGGTTTCGCGAGAACAGAATCCGGGATCCGTAAAAAGTTACCCGGGCCGGTCGTTGGTATGCCAGACGTGCATTCGCTTTCATCGCCGCCCTTGTTTGCCGAAAGACAGATCTCTCTCATGTCTCGAAGGGCATCCGCAACATGCTCGATGAAGACGCGTGTGGACGTCGTTGGACACGAGTGCTTAGACTCGACGCAAAATTTAACAGCGTGCGGACCAATGAGGTCTATCCCGCGGGAGCGACGATTCGAGTATAGTCCATGCATGCAAACAAAGCGCAGGATAGATTCGATGCACGTACTTGTGATCAATGATGGCCAGTCGCGAACAACAAAAAGGACTCACAGCTTATTCCATATCCGTCTTCATACGGCGACCCAAACCTTTGGGGATAAGATGGCCGTCGAGAACGCAGGGCACAATATTTCAGGAGTGCGATGGAACGTGTGGCGCGGAAGGAACCATCATCAGAATAGAAAGTTGGCTCAACGTGTGTGCTCACCCAGTACCCCTGAACCACCACCCTTCACTCAAACCGCTCGTCGACAGCCGCCATTCTTGGCTTCTCTTGAAAACAGGATCCTCAAACAAAAGAACACCACTGTCTGAACTCCAACTGGGTTGGAACGCCGCCTTTCCCTGCTGAGTGGAGGTATCTTGCCCAACATTTGATGAGGTTTCTGTAATATCATCAAGCCATGCCCATTCTTCATCGAGGACACATCGTAGGCCAAGAAGATGTCGGTCGATCCCACGACCCATCATAGCAGAACGCGTGAGTGAGGAATGAGCCTTGAGCGCGGACTGGAGGAGAGAGTAAAGGTGAGGCGAGGGCTATGGTGCACGCAATGTGTGTGAAAACGTTGTCAACATCATCTCGCGTCGACATTGCCTGCACTCACTCCGTTTCGAGTCTGGTCCACACCCTTTCCTTCCCACCCCGCAGAGGCCCTGAGGAAGGCATAACTCTCCGTTGTAAAAGAGCGTATTGTCTCGGTACGCCCGTGCTGGAATGATCGAGTAAGTGCTGTTTCGTATACGGGGGTTGGGTAACGATGAATGCGAAAGTATGCCAGTTGGAGTGCGAGCTGGACAAATACATCGGGCGAGTATGATGCTATCAAATGCCTTCGATGAAAAGGTATATGTGCTCAAAGGCCATGAACTCACACACTCGCTTCATCTCCTTGCCACCCCACTCCTCAAAATAAGATACCTGGTGGTCTGAGTTTGAGACCAGTGTCCGTGCCTGCTGTTTCGCGTTCTCGATTGCAATCTGTATCGATGGCGAGGAAATGAAATTAAGCCGCATCCCACGCGAGCCGGATGTGTTCTCTAGACCCTCCAACCGGTCATCTTGATGGGTACTCTCGAATGGAACTGCGGCTAAACCTCCACAGATGCTTACCCCGTTGGCCCCGGCGACTGCCCACTCACAGACCACACTCGGGACCAATGCATCTACAGGGGAATGTTCACCGGTGGCACCCGATCGTGTGCTGGGCTCCACAACGAGAGAGAGGGGTTTGTCAAAGAAGCGGTTGAGTGCTGAAGGTGATGAACGGATGCCATGTTGGTGAGACAAGAGATCAGAAGGTACTGTTGACAAGGGCCGGGAGGATTGAAGGGCGGGGAGCAAATCGGGAGCTTGCTGGCCGATGCTAAAAGTAAGGCGAAGGTTTTCATCACGTTGCTCTGCAGGCACAGAAGGTGCAGGCCAATGGTCCAGACAAACCACAAAAAGGGATTCATGGATTGCTTTGAATGTCTGTTTGTTTTGTGGAGAGACGGTGAGCAGTGTAGTGTAGTTCTGTTGCGGTAGCGGTGCAATATTAGGATATGGGGAAAGAAATTTGGGGTACGGACTCTAACCTGAGACCACACATCTCTATTGTCAGCTGTAAGGACACCGACTTGTACGGGCGACTCGCCGCTGCGCCGGCGATGCAGGACGTCGGTCACAACTGCCCTCATACCATGCTCGATCTCGTCAACATGCAAGGGGGCACCAGTGGCGGGGTCCGCTACACGGAGCGCGTAGTAAAAATCATGGGCCAGGACAGTGACTGTGGATGCCCACATTGATGAGGGAGGCGCAGGAACGGTAAGCGTGTCAGATGAATGTTGCGGAATACGGCAGATGTTGAATATTCGGGAGGTGGTGTGTTTCAGCCACAGACCTGATAGGCCACATGAGCAGAGGTGAGGATAGAAGACATGGTCGTACCTATCCGACTGGTATCGGGATAGAGTTCCTGGCTGGCCCTTCATGAGCGGGAGACGTCGGGTTGGAGGAGATACATACGAGTGTATCCGGTGCTTGAAGTCGAGAATGCCATGCACAAGGCAGGCTGCTCTCCTGACTTGCCAGGGAGTGATTCCGCCAGCATGGTTCTTGACCACTTCCGGTGGAACATTGGGGTCGTTCACAAAGGCAAGCCACCAGTTGGAGTTCACGAGGAGGGGTGCTCTCCACTCGAGGTAGGTCTTTTTCATCCAAAAGTTGTCGTCAAGCCAGTTGTGGGGAGAGACCTTGTCGAGTGCGCGAAGACGGGCCTGTGCGCGGCGAGCAGGACCATCGAGAAAGGACCTGACAAGGGCCTGCTGTCGGGCGTATGCAGCGGGAAAGGAGGGCCCGCCGCTGTGCTCGTCAGCGAGGAGGAGAGGCTGGACGGAGCGGAGGTAGCCGTCGAGCGTCCTCGCAATGTCTGGCACAGGCAGACGGGGCAACGACATCGCCGTCCGTACCATACCCAGGCACGTGATCCGTCGCGCTCGTCCATGCCCGCTCATCCGCACGTCCGCGCGTGGATTACACGAAACTATCAGAAACCGGCCATTGACCAGGTGTGTGTGCTCGTGCTGTTCCTCATTCTGACTTATCGATGCCGCCAGGAATGGCTTGCGGATTGCTCAGACTGGATCTCGTCCGAGCTTGGCCTCGATCCAACCAGTGACTTTGACTCCTTCGTCCAACACGTCGAGGCGCAACTCCTCCAATCTAACCTCGCAGACTCCACAGTATCTGGATCCGGAATTGATCCTCTTCTCGTCGCCCCCCACCCTCCCCACCGACCAACCACCCGGCGCCCTGCCCGCCAAGCACCCCCGAGAAAGGCGACTGGCCCAACACCGCTGCTCGTCGAAATCAAGAGTATCACAGAAATCGCGCATTCTGCATTCAGCCTTTTAAACACTCATCAGACCCGTCTCGACCGAGCAGACTTGGGTCTGGCACGCGAGGAGAATGCAGAACAGCATCCGGACGAAGACGAGGGGCCTGTTCCAAGGTTCCCGCGTGGCATGCTGAAATTCGAGCTCTCGGATGGGTTGACCACGTTTAGGGCCATTGAGTTTAAATCTCTCCCCCAGTTAGAGCTAGGCACGACACCCCTCGGGTACAAAGTACGCTGCCCTGAATCTCATCACAGGCCAACTCATGGCGTTCTTTGTAGATGCTTCTTAAATCCGCGCCTATACGGAATGGCATAGCTTTCCTCGAGCCTGCCAACGTCGTACTCAAGGGTTACAGGACGGAGGACCATGACGCCAACAGCGAACAAGTTTTTCTGAGTTCCCTAAGGAAACGGTTAGGGTGTGTGTGCCACTCGTTTCAATGTCTTTTTTTTTTTTACAAACGGTCTGCCTTGCTATTAGACGCCCAGATCCGCCACCTAACGCGCCCATTGTTGATCAGCCACGGATGAACCAGCCTGCCCAACCACCTGCCCAACCTACACGCCAACACGAACTTCCCTCCGTGGTGCAGCCGCCCCCGCCGCCCGCTGGCACCGATGAGATGTATATAGATGATGAGGTGGATCCCGACGTCCTGCGCGAGATGACCCTCCAAATGGATGAGGCAATGGACACGCAAGAAAATCGGCGGCTCGGCATCCGTTATTCGTCACATGCTAGGCCTGCTTCGACGTCGAAAGAGACACACCTGAGATCCATTCCCAAACCAACATTGGGCCTCCACACAGCGATCGCACCTTCGTCTCCCAAAGGCCTATCCACTGCTTCTTCGGTCAAGACATCTTCTTATTTTTCTGCCCACACATCCGATCCCAAGCAGGTCCCAGATATCGGTCTCTCCCCTCGCTCTGTCCCTCCACCCAACTTGGAACCCAATTTCGATATCACTTGGGACGTCGACGACACAAACTCCTTTGAGCTGCCTGCTCGTGCACATGACTCTACATCTGTTCAGACCAGACAGGTCGTTCTGTCTGAAAAACGGCCTTCGTCTCCCGACTCTTACGACGACTTTCCGCTGGATATGGACGTGGACGAGTCATTTTTTGAACAGGTAGGCATGATCGAACAAGGTGCTCTGGGAGTGGGGGCCAGCAACAAAGGCAAAGGAAAGGACACTACTGCAGAAGGCACGACGTCACATGGTCGTCTGAACGCAGTAGGAAAAAAGATGCCAACTGGTTCCGCTCTGGGTACGAAACATTTAGCTGTGTATCCCGTGTCCCCTTCCAAAGCTGAAAGCACTACGAGGATGCCAAGCAGCACGAGGAGGGCCACGAGTGCCTCGTCATTGAGTGGATCAGCGGAAACACCCGCGCCACAGTCGACACAATCGTCAAATTATGGACTTCCTCGTGATCCGTCGTTGATTGTTATCTCGTCGTCGGAAGGCGAAGCACCAGGAGGAAACCGCGGTTCAGCCAGACCTCTTGATCTCACACGGAGACGCAAACGCAAAAGAAAGGGAATAAAACTGGCCGATGTTGCGGACTCGGATGTGATTGACATCTCCGACTAGGGTTCTCTGTCTACGTAGCTCAGGAGCCTATTTTTCAGCTATTCCAGATCTTCGAGAGTTCGCGCAGCTTCAGAACTATTTCTATGGAATCAACGCGGTTTTCTGTACAGTGTGTTTGGTACCCCCGTGCACCCCGTATCGCTTGCACCTGCACCAAATGTTGCCAGAGCTTGGGTCCCCGCCCATCTCCGTCTTCATCATGCCAGACCTCAAGGCCTCGTAGTCAGCCACACGACATAGATTACCCCGTTCAAACGGTCATTGGTGGGCAATGATTACATGCGTACCGTACATGCGACCCAAGAATTCAATTGACGGTGCCAGGGTAACATTTCACTCTACCATGCTATTCATCAACGACCTACAACTCAAATACACCTCATCCAAGAATTGCACCCTTCGCCTTTTTCTTCTTCTTTGAATTGCTACTGAATGACCGCCAGCTGTCCACACGAGTCTCTCTAGACTCTAACGTGGCCACGGTTTGGTGAGCTCGGACTAGTGAACCGGGGAAAAGACGTACCCTCCCATGCTTTATCTTCCTCTGCCTTGCGTTTCTTGGACGCAACTTCCTCTTCCTTTTTGCGGGCCTCTAGACCCTCGTTGGCAAGGTTCATCTTTATCGCCCTGGGTAATGTCGATGCATTGATGGTAGGAGATACGATCCACCACTCACTTTCTCCTCCGGACTTCTTCTTCAATCAGTACCTCCTTGATTTTCTCCTTGAGCATGATTCTCCAGGGTGTGGTTAGGCCCTGAGCTTTCATCTTTGGGTCGTCGGCTAAATTCCTTAGGCGCGAATCATCATCAGTGAGATTTGGGGGCAGCGACAAGGCGCGGAGGAGTGTTGAGCGGGCTGCAGCGATCGTTGCGTCAAGCTCTGTTCGTTTGCTGGCGTCAGAAAGCTCAGCTTCGGCCTGTCAGTGGGTAGATAGCGAGTGAGCACCCTCACTAGTGTGTACGTGTGTGTACAGAAAAATACATGACGACAGACGCACCTTCTTCAATGAGTCAAATGCATCTGGAGCACGCGGGTGGGGGGTCTTGTCAGGATGGATGACTGTACATGGAAAAACGTACAGGTTCGTGCGGGTTACGGCGACCGTGGAAGAGCACACGAGAGTCCCGGGGATCGAACCGATCACATTTCGTCAGCGTGCTCTCGATACAAGCGTATAGAATCAAGACAAGAGAGAGCACTTACAGAGAGATAGATGTCGATATTTGCGCTTTATATCCTCTGGCTTGGCAGTTTCGTCCAGGTTAAGGATGTCATACGGACTTTGAAGGACGCTGTCAGCCATGACGCCGACGGGGCCAAGTTGCGCCACTCACTTTAGCTTAAATGCTTTGAGTATTCGCTCTACTTCGACCTCGCGTTGGAACGCCGACGCCTCTTTCGAGAGCAGCTGCTCCAACTCCAAGTCTGATGGAGTGGTCGTTGCTGTGCTTCCGGGTTTGGGGTCTGGCCGAGGCTTGGAACTCTCTGGCATGGTTGCTGAGCACACGAGCGTCTGATGCAATCGAAGGACGCCCACCACTCTGGATCACGTGCCACTCACCGTGGACAATCCAGGTCACTTGGGTCACTCGTCGCCCTGGGCATGTTCAGTCCGTTGAGAAGGACCTCGCGGTCGACACTGGCAAGTCATCCTTGGCTCCTTCAGCCATCACTAACGCCGTCTAGCATACCAGCCTTTGTTGCGCTACTCGGGCCACACCGAACCCATCATGCCGGTTCATGCGAATGTACATGTCCACTCGACCGCCCGCTTCCCGCTTTGCCCGTCACCACCAAGCCCGCCAACAGCTCCATGCGGCTCGGAACCGTAACCTCCTCATGTACAGCACTGCTGCCGTATGCTTCCTGGCATCTCGCGCCATTTTAATGATCCGTACCTCCGTCTGCAGATTGTATTAGGAGTCGGTGTGACCTATGCGGCCGTGCCGCTCTACCGTATGTTCTGTGCGGCCACCGGGTTCGCTGGTACTCCTTCGGTCGTCTCTACATCTTCTGGCCGTTTTGACCCCTCTCGACTCATACCCGTCGAAGGAGCGCGACGGATTCGGGTACATTTTAATGCAGACCGTTCGGAAACACTGCCTTGGAAATTCTTCCCCCAGCAAAAATTCGTCGACGTACTACCTGGTGAATCTAGTTTAGCATTCTACAAGGCAAGAAACGAGAGTAGGAAGGATGTTATCGGGATCGCGACTTACAACGTGACTCCTGATCGGGTACGTCACAGGCCCATTCCGCGTCCAAGGCTGCGCTAATCCGGCCCTGGCTGCATCGGCGGGGGGTCTTAGGTCGCACCGTACTTTTCCAAAGTAGAGTGCTTTTGCTTCGAGGAGCAGAAGCTTCTCGCAGGGGAGGAAGTCGACATGCCTCTCCTCTTTTTCATAGACAAGGATGTGCTAGATGATCCATCGTGTCGGAACATTGATGACATTGTTTTGAGCTACACATTTTTCAGGTAGCGCGTCTGTATCGTCTGGTGCGTGGTGCTCTTGCTAACACAACCGTAGGGCTCGCCGAAACGCCCAAGGACATCTCGAGCCTGACGCGACAGATGATGTAGTTCAAAAATCGCTCGGATTCGATGGCTATGAGCACTCCCCGCGAGTAGAGCATCGAAGTTGAGGGATGGTATCCTGGATGTCTGGGGTAGACTATACCCATTTGGCCTCAGTTACTTAATGGACAATTGGACACCAAGCTTGCACCTACACGTGTGGTTCAATGTGCGGGAACGCTCCGAGAGTCAACACGACCTCGCGTCAGGGTTGATCAAAGGCAAGCGAAACTCGCTTGGACTTTGCAAGTCCAATATCATGTCAAGTATGATCTCGAAGCCATCCAGGCTCGCGAGTCATTCGGTGCCATATGAATGCACTCTTGCAGACGAGGTGATTTCAGACCGTGTGTTGTGCGAGACGAGGTCGGATATGAGTGTGGTGGTGAGAACGTCGCCACCGACAGGTTTAGCCAGTAGGCGATCCATTCGCGCTGACCCAGGTTTGCTCTGGACCGATGTCCTCGTCGCTCACGCCCTCCTCGAGTCCGCAGTGGGACAATCGCAATCGCGGCTTTATTTCTCCAGCTGAACTCCAGCAACTTAGACAGGCAAGCCCGGGCAGAACCGTAGACGTACACGACTTTCCAGCACGACCCACCAACGACTTTTCCGCTCCCCCGCAGGGACTAGATATCTCAAACGACGACAATAGCCTGCCCACTACCCAGCCACGGCCCATGCCACCCGCAACGCACTCTCATGCCCGCACTTCCTCTTTCTTCTCCTTTCGCAGCAAACCCCACCAAGAATCACACCAAGAAACCTCTCCCACTGCTACCCCGGCTGCCCTCCGCGACATACGCCCAAGCAACCCAAGCAGTACGGCACCAACCGACTTTAGTGGCCCTGCGCCCCAGATGGGTCAATCAAGGTCCCTCGGTCCAACGAGATCGCCTTCAGAGCAACAGTTAGAGCAACAGCAGCCGGCGGTCCGTAGGTCGTCGTTGGCTGGCGGGCAGCCCGCTCCGACCCCACTTCACCCGGAGATCCGCTCTGTCGTTCAGCTGACCCTTGCCCATGCCCGGAAGGTCTACTTCTCAGGCCCTCTAGTGAAGCGCCTCGAGAGGCAGCCAGATGGCCAGCGGCCACTCAAGGACGATGGATGGGTCGATGTCTGGGCACAGCTTGGTGGGACAACCCTCAGCATATGGGACATGCGTGATGTAGAGGAGGCAAATAAACAAGGCAGAGAGGTCCCCCCGACCTATTTCAACACTACGGATGCTGTGCGTTTCCCCCTTTCGACGGTCACGCGCTTGATGTGACTATGATCTTAGTTCGTACAAGTACTTGGTTCTATCACTGTCCCTGCCACAGATGGCCAGCCCCCGAAAAAATTTACAAACGTACTTACCCTCAATACTGCTGGCTCAAATCTTTTGTTATTCAGTTGTCCATCGACTGGTGCTTTGATATCATGGGCCACCGCACTGCGGCTTTCTGCTTGGGAAAAGTCGCGACTTGAGGAGATATACACCGCCCATTTGATACGAATAACTTTACCCGGTGGTACGATATCCCCTTTCCTGCGTTTCCGAAGTAATAAAGCCATTTCTCGCAGGCAAAGACACCCCCTCAACTTTACAGCGTGGCCGTGTGGAAGGATGGGTACGCATTCGCGTCGCTGGGCAAACTGACTGGAAACGGATGTGGATGGTAGCCTCTGCCGCATCATCGACCGAGTCTCCTGGTTCATACGGCGACAACGCCTATCCTGGCATGTCAAGTATCGCCCGCAAGAAACGCATGTCTAGCCTTTTTTCTCGGGAGCAAAGTGAAGATTTGCCGTCGCGTCCTGTTTTGTCACTCTATACATCACCGAAACCGAAAGACAAGAAGAAAGCTCTTCTGACACTCCGGGATGTGACTCAGGCATTCGCAGTGTATCCTGAACGCCCAGAGCTAATTAATCGAAGCACACTCATGAAGCTAGAAGGCTTACTTGGCGACGAAGATACGGCGGGTGGTATGAGAAGTCGGGAAGGGTGGCTACTCATTATGCCAGAGCTCGAGGCCGGAAGTACACAAGCATCAGAGATGCTCAAGTGGCTCGTTGGTGCGTGCCGTCACTTCATGTCCGTTCGCTGTATAATTCGTTCCAGCGCTACACGATGCTTTTGAACTCTATGGGCGACCCAAGTTCTACACATGGGATCCTCGAGATCCCGTGTCAATGATGTTTGCTTATCCCGTTGGACCTGCTCGAGATGTGAGAGCCTGCCTAGTCCTCATAACTTTTGTCTAACTTGTGATCGAAGCTTCTCTTTCTGGACAGAGAGCTTGCAGAAACAATGGATCCAAGGGATGATCGCACTTCGACTACCCGGTCTCGTTTATTGAACGTGTTACGTGAACGAATGCCTCGAGTTGAACCTCATTTACGGCCGGACGCTCCCCCTGCCCTCCCCCCTTTGCCCTCCTTGGGAGCGGAACCTCCACAGCAGCGCCCCTTAGCCACTCAGGCGGGGGAACAGCCCCTGCAACTCCCACAGTTACCTTCCCTCGACTTTGACGGCCTGACCTCGCAGACTCAAGACCAGCCTCGTCCTGTTGATCAAGCTATTGGCCGTGCGCTCACACCTATCACGGAGTTAAACAGTGCTCGCGAGACCCTGATTGATCTGGCGCGCACGCCCGGCCCTTCACTTTCAGCTGATCAGTCTTACGGCTCCCCGCAACATGCGTCAGAGTCGGATGAAAACGAACCCCTCTCAAGATTTATGGCAGGCGCTGCCTCCATTATACACGGGAGTGGAGAAGGTGGCTCGATACTTGGCCGCCCCGTCGCGTCAAGTCCCCCTCCCACAAGTGGGACGTCTCGTAAACTCAGTGGTGACTCTTTCGGACGGGGCACCGGTTCTCGTCCGGACTCAAAACTGTCCCCAAGTACAGACATTACTACAACGAAATCACAAGAAATGACCGGTTCCTTTGGAGTCAGTGCTACAGAAATCGCAGGCATCAGATTACCTTTTTCGCCATTAACCTCTCCCGAGTCACCCTCGTTCTCTACAAATTCGAGCTTGTCGGCGAGTTTACCTTCCCCCGGAATCCAGGGGCCTACCCACCACCAGTCGCCTGGATCCCCCAACTCGCCCGGGAAGTCATCAAGGTCTCCACCTGGCTCGCCGACTTTCTCGATCTTGACGTCCCCACATTCAGTGTTGGAAAAGGACCTGCCTTCTATTCAGGCTCTGCAGGCTACCCAGCCTCTTGCGTCCTCAAGGCCGCTGACGCGCAGCGCCTCAGGCACAGTGCCTCCTGTCCCGGATAAACACACGTCACCGCTTTCGCCATCTATATCTTCAACGTCTGCTTCGAAACTTACTTCAGCACCCCCGCTAGCAGACCCCCAGAGTGTGTTCACAGATGCGCTTTTCTACATGCAACAGCTCGACGAGAAGGCACCCCCTCCACGCCGTGTTCCTACAACTATCTCTGAAAAATCAGACTCGACATCCATATCAGAACCTGGTTGGCCAGCAAATGCACCGTCCCAACCACCTCGAGGTGGTGAGCCTTCGCTTGGCGGTTCCCGGATTGCGCTTGGCCGCAGGCCTTCTGGTGCACGTGCTCTGCCGGGTAGCGGCTCTAGCCGAGTACTAAATCCGGATGTCTCATCGGTTTCTTCGCCTGAGCAGCAACATCTTCACAGGACACCTGAAAGCGACACTGACACCATGTCTGACCATGGTGAGCCTGAAGCCACACAAGCACAAAAGAAGGCTCACCTGGACGACGTGAATGCGGATGCCCTTGCCGCTTTGTCGTTCTTGGACGCTGACACGGCTGCCACGCCCGCACCTCTAAAACCGCCTACCCCAAGCGTGTCTCCTGTGCAGTCGCAACCTCCACGTCCTCAACCACCAACGCAGCCATTAGAGAATCTTGTGGTTACCGAGGCCTCTGGGGTCTCAGACAGTCCCAGCCAGTATAGGTCGACGTTCGCACCATCAAGGCAAGCAGTGCAGCGCAAGGCAAGATTACAGGCACAGCAAGCTGCACAGCAGGCTGCCGCCCATAGGCCTGGGAGAGCCAACGGGAAGCGTGGGTCAACTGCAAGAGCGTCGGGTTGGAATGAGACGAGTGACGAAGAAGAGGAGGAGGAAGAGGATGAAGAAGAGGATGAAGATGCCGATTCCGATTCCGACGCCGAACCTTCTACTACAGGTAGCAAACGACCTTCTCAAGCATCCGTTCATGCACCGAGCCCCGCACCCGCCTCAGCTAGTGCCACACCAGTTCGACCTCTCCGGCCCCAGAGTCGCACACAATCGCCAGCCGAGGCGACCACTGCAACTGATGCCAACCCGTATGCTCAGCTGCGACACCCTCGTGGTCTTCCGCCCGTCCCGAGACCGCAAACTCAAGGTAACTTGACGTTTTCATTTCGTAATCTTGCGCTTATGCGCGTATTTAGGCGCGCCTGGTGTTCATGAAGATTATTTCGGCCTGCCTCCTCCGAGACGGTTTGCCAGTGATCAACGCCCACGGACTCCCGACGAAGGTGCTCAACAGACACCATCTCGGCAGAGTATGTGGACGCAAGGGTTTGATGGTAACCGACAGCCTGGAATGTATCAGTCGCCCCAGGAAGTCCCTCCGCTTCCACAGAGGGATACCTTCATACAACTCGAGCCTGCATCTCACATCACGACCAAAGCATTCACGCCTCACGGATTACTCTCTACAGGCATGGTGGATAAACAGGACCGTTCTGCAAAACGTCAGGAGGAACATGCACGCGAGACTGGCGCATCTCTGATCAATGTTCCAAACAAGCCACCACCACCTCAAGCTGGTCTTCTCGGGGCAATCACTGCACACGAACGTGAACGTAAGCGCGAAGGTGGCGTTGGCGCGGCCTTGACAGAACGCGAACGAGAGAAAAGGCTCGCCGAAGACCGGCAGCGGAAGCTTGACGAATTCCAGCGTCAACAATTAGAAATGGCTCAGTCTGGCATGTTCGGTGGTCAATTCCCGATGGGCATGAATCCAATGATGGGAAATCCTATGATGAACCAGATGATGCCCATGAATCCAATGATGACCGGGGGCTCCATGATGCCACCAGCCAACCCGATGATGACAGGCGGGTTCATGCCGTACTCGAACATGATGCCTAGCTATGGTGGCCAACCATATATGTTCGCGGCACAACAGGCGGCCCAAGCAGCCTACCAACAAGCTATGATGGCGTTCTCGGCTGGTGGCGATGGTATGCGTGGCCCGTCACCTCTGGCTCCCATGATGACCGGAGGGGGGATGGGTTTTGATCCTCGGATGTCAATGATGGGAATGCCAATGATGAGCCCAGGCATGCCGATGGGCGGGCTGGGTGGTGGTATGGGTATGATGGGAGGAATGGGGGGCCCTATGGGAATGCAGATAACTGGTGGCTTTGACGCACGGTTCTCTAGCTCTCCTGGCGCGATGGAAGACCTGCGACCACCCGGTGCTCTCGGTGGGCAGTCTCGACCTGGCAACCACTCATCGCGCAACAGTTCCGCTGGGCAGGGATCCCCAGCTGGACCACGCCCTGTGGATGCGCCCGACCGTTTTCGCGACAGCCCTAAACACTGATCACTTACTGCTTTCATGATACGTGGACCATGGTTCTATTTTTCTCAGTTACTTGATTTCGCCAGTCGTAGGATGTTTGGTGCTTTTTGGTGTCTCGGAAGTTTACTGCTCGTCTCGGTTTAATCTTTTGCATTGTCGTATCGTACTTGGTCAGTTGGTCGTACTTGGCATCGTTTTGTGGACTTTGTCATCCACACAAGACAATGTTGTTGCGTCACAGACTTCATCACCGCCCGCTCGTGAGGCAATATGGGTGTCAAGTCTCTCTGGAGCCTTGTCGAGCCCGTTGGCCGTCCGGTTCCGTGCGTGTCCCACATCTTGTACGGATGTCTTCGTCCACCTGATGGCCGTACAAAGGCTCGAGACCATGGAGGGCAAGGCTCTGGCGATTGACTCGAGCATATGGATCTACCAATTCCAAGCCACCATGCGCGACAAGGAGGGGCGCGCTCTCGTGAACGCGCATGTATTGGGCTTTCTCCGTCGCATCTGCAAGCTCCTGTTCTACGGCATCCGTCCGGTGTTCGTCTTCGACGGCGGTGCGCCAGCACTGAAACGAAACACGATCGCAAGTTGTTTCGCGCGTTTGTCTCAGATGGTTCTCTGACATGGTTCTCTCTCGACCAGTCCGACCGCAAGAATAAGAAGAGGGGCGCTGCCGCGAGTCATGCCAAGATCGCGGAGAGGCTTCTTGCAGCGCAGATGAGACGGGAGGCGCTCGTTCATGCCCAGGTCGCTCAGTAGGTGCTACGCGCTTCCGTGCGCGGGCACGCTGCTCACATGTTCGAGACAGTCCACCCTCGTCCAAGGGTAAACGGAAGGCACCTCCGGGACCTGTCGTTCTGGGCGAGGACGTGGTGTACCTCGAGGATATCACTGGTCCTACGTCCAAGACGCCCGCGAAGAAGAAAGACGCGCCCACTTCACCACCGTCTTCAAAGAAAAAACACCGATTCCATGACCACGACCCGTACAAATTGCCCGAGGTCAACATGGGAGAGCAGGTTGCGAAAGCGACACGAACGCACGCACCCGATCCACGTTTAGCCACCGAGGAAGAGTTGCGCACGTTTATCGAGGAAATGCGTCCCGAAGACTTCGACGTCTCGTCACCTGCCTTTCGCGAGTTGCCGACCGAAGTGCAATACGAGATCGTGGGCGATCTGCGCTTGAAATCGAGGCAGACGTCGTACACGCGGTTGCAAAACATGTTGAGGAAAACTACTACCCCGTTGGATTTCTCAAGGGAGCAGATCAAGAATCTCAAACAACGTAATGCACTCACACAGCAGCTTCTGATGACGACAGACAGTATTGGCAAGGCTCACATCACCATTCCTATTCGTATAGCCAGTGAACGCAACAGAGAATATCTCCTCGTCAAGAATGAAGGCGTAGATGGTGGCTGGATTCTGGGTGTCCGAGACGAGGGCACGAGGGCAAAGCCCATCGAGATAGACCAAGATATTCGCGTCCCCGGGAACGACGGCGACAGTGAGAGTGATATGGAGATGGAGGAAGTCAACATGTATGGCACCAAGTGTTCTAGTGTGCAATGCGCTGATAAAGTTCATAGACCAACCACTGCTCTATCCGATCCAGACCTCCGTGGGTTCCAACGGGCCATGGGTTTGTCCGCAATTGGTAGTCGGTCGCAGAATGGCACAGTGTCCCGTCCGATTCAGCACGGCGTCGAGTCACGGCCGTTGTTTGATTTGGATGACGAGGATGAGCTGCCTCGATTTCGTCCTTTGGAGCCCGATGAAGAGGATCCCGAGCTCGCCATTGCCATTCAAGCTTCGCTCGACTCTGAACGCGCGTCGGCTCAGGCGGAGTTGCACCACGCAAAGCCTTCGTCTAGTCAGAGCATGCCTCCGTCATTGCAATCCGCTGAAGCATTTCACGGTCACGCCGTCCCTTCTGCGCGTTTCAGCTTTCATGATGATGGCAGTGGTTTATATGCTTCTCCGTCTCGACTGGAGACAGCCCTATCCATTGCAGGCGCCGGTCTTCCGCGCGGGACTCCAGGCCGTTACGCTCCGCAGCTCATTCAGCCATCGTTGTTTGGAACGCCGTCATTGCTGTTGCCTGAAAAAGTCCCAGCACATTTATCTTTAGCACTATCCCCCGACAAGGATAGCGTGAAGGACAACACCGCAGGGCCATCATCATCAAATAAATCACCATTATCGCCGCTCCCGGAACCGTCTCCTGAATTGGGTAGAACTTTTACAGAACATCTTGTCGATGTTCCCAAGTCAGACGACGATGACGATATGGAAGAGATAATCGCGGTGTCGTCCACCTCCACACCCCTGGGCGGTATTCCCCCCCCGGTGCTATCCCCACTTCCGTCCATGAACGGAGACAGCCGTGGGGTACCTGTACGGGACCCGGACCCCATCGCAGCAGTTGATCTGCCCAGGATGTCACCTCCGACGGCGTCGGCACCGTCTTACGAAGTCCGTGCATCAGAAGATGACAGTGATCACTCAGTCGTCGAGTGGTCGCGATCACCTTCTCCCGACGGCGAAATTGTGGTAAATGACGTGTCTGCTGTCGAACGCCGGGCGGAGAAGGAGGAAGGTTGGGATGCCGCACAGGAGATGGATCCGCATCAGGAAGCGGGAGAGTTTGCTCGGTTCATCTCCCAGATGAAAGGGAAGGACTTGGACGCCGTCAGGGACGAGATTGATGAGGAAATCAGGGAGTTGAATCGCCAGAAGAAAGCGGCGATTCGTGATTCTGAAGACATCACGCAGCACATGATCTCACAGATTATGGTATGTGTCTTTTTTCTGGTATTTGTGTCTTATGGCATCTCGACGGGTCTAGCTTATGCTGCGCCTGTTTGGTATCCCGTACATCACCGCCCCGATGGAAGCGGAGGCACAGTGCGCCGAGCTCGTGTCATTGGGATTGGTGGATGGTATTATCACGGACGATTCTGATGTATTCCTCTTTGGGGGAATGCGAGTATACAAGAACATGTTCAACCAGTCCAAGACAGTTGAATGCTTTTTGCTATCGGATCTGGCCCGAGAACTCGGCCTTGAACGCGACACTCTCGTCCGCTTGGCATATCTACTAGGCAGCGATTACGTGGAGGGGTTACCTGGGGTCGGGCCAGTCGTGGCTATGGAACTTATGAAAGAATTTCCTGGCGAAAACGGCCTTCATAAATTCAAGGATTGGTGGACCAAGGTTCAGAGTGGACGGGACCGAGAGGACGACAACAATACCAAGTTCAAGGAACGGTTTGTAAGCTCTCTTTCCTTGGAATTCCCTTGTGGGGTACATGCAGACTTTTTTTTTTTGCCACCGATGGCAGAAGAAGAAATTCAGGGATCTTTATCTTTCGGCAGAATGGCCTAATCCCCTCGTAGTGCGTCGTTACCTCGATCTGTTAACTGGGTCCTGACTCGAAACGTCAACTCTCAGAGAGATGCTTATTATCATCCTACGGTTGATTCGTCTGAAGAACCCTTCAAATGGGGGATGCCTGACCTCGATGCACTTCGACAGTGCGTGATTTAACTGGGTGGAGCGCAGATGCTGATTCACCGTGGACCCAGTTTTTTGCATGAAGAGTTGGGATGGAACGAGACCAAGGTTGACGACCTACTGCTGCCGATCATCCAGAAAATAAGCCGGCGTAATCAGGTGAGACATTCTGTGCGGGCATCAAGGTCATTTAAGATTACGAGGTGATGACAACGCCGACCACAAGGCCACTTCCGCAAACAGACAGGGAAACCTGAATGCATTCTTGGACGTGGACTCGGGAGCCGGATCATATGCACCCCGAAAACGGCAAGCGTACGCTAGCAAGCGATTACAACAGGTGGTTTCCGATTTTCGCAAAGAGCGGGCGAAGATGCAAGGCCAGAACATGGGGTCGCTTGACGTTTCCCCAGATGGTGAATTTGCGCCCGAGGACGAAACAGGGCCATCGAGAAAACGCCGCAAAACAACAGCAGCAAACAAAAAGAAGGGCTCGACAAGCAAAGCCAGACAGAAGGCGACTAGTGGGAGACAGGAAGACGCCTCAAGGGAAGAAAGCTCGGATGACGAAGAGGGTCTTGCATGTGGGTCCGTCCCGTCGCGGCCGCTTTCGGTCCAACTGCGCCCTCGACGAGGACAGGAAAAGAAAATGGACGGGAGCGTTGCCGAGCATTCCTCATCTACCGAACAGTTAGAATGATGATGGTATAAATATAATGTTTGAATGAGTGTTCTAGGGCGATAGCGACTAGTTAATTCGTTGCTTTGTCGTGTCGGACGCGAGCGCAGCAACACCTATCGGCATTCCCATTTTCCGGGGATAGGCAACGACCGGAATGCACTGTACTACATAGCCTACTCTTCGTCATCTCGGGTCTCTTCCCTCGCCTGGGTGGACGGTTAATTGCTGGCCCGGGATTCTGACGCGCGCAGCGCACCTTGTTTTCTTCTAGCCCGCCAAGCTCCCTGACCAGGCCGGAAAACGGGTACTCCCGAGGCACGGCGGGTCTCTCGGGCACTAGCGCAAATTTGCAGAGGAAGCCAAAGCCAACGAAGGCGGAAGCCGCCAGAGCGAATTGGAACAAGGCAGTGCGGGGTGGTACGACCGAAATGTCAGGGCCCCACATAGACAACACCTCTTCATATTCCGGGACCTGAGGAAGTGTCGTCGCGTGGTCAGTGCGTCATGGACCACAGGGAGCATTGGAGCACGGACGGGATCACCAAAGTTTCGGCGCATCTGCTGGTCCCACCAGCCTCTCGGTGGCAGGGTTTGGCTGGATTGCCATGCGAGGTTGGGGTAATCGCCAAGCTGGGGATCCCTTTCGCGCACGGCTGCGGTGGAGGCAGCGCGAGTGCGGCAGGCAGCGACGAGGCGGTGCTGTCTGGCGGGGACGGAGAGGGCGCGCGTTGCGAGGCGCGTGGACATGGTGGACATGGACAACGGCGGGGGAAGAGGCGCGGCTCGCGGTGGGGGAGACCCCGGAGACGGACAGGCGAGACCCCGGGGAGTGTGAAGTAAGCGACGGAGACGAGATCTGCGATCGCGCCGAGGGTGGTTAAATAGCAAAGCTAGCACTAGCCATGGCCCGTCCTAGCCCAACGCTGGTGTGCGTAATATACACCTCTCGTCCTCTCTATCTGCTCACCGTATCGCTTGCCCCGCAGTCCGTTCATGCCCTTGTTGTTGGCACCACCATGACCATGGTGACCACCCTCCACGTCGAGGACGTCGACAGACGGCCACCAAAGCCGGTCCGTCGGCGCCCGTCCGGCAAAGTCATCTCTCCGCTCTCCTACACCAACGACCTTGTAGATTTGTGAGTACACCCATCCCACGTTCACACCCGCGCTGACGCTCTCGGAGTGATCATTGGGACCACTTGTTCATAACCAACTGCTGTAAAAGTTTGACCCTCCACAGCTTCGATGGTCCTCCCCCAACCGTCCTCGACGTCGGCTGTGGTCGCGGCCTTTGGGCCATCGAAGCTGGCAGACTGTGGCAGGTATATTTCCATCCATTCTGTCCCTCCACCTCTGCTCACGTGAGCTCCCAGGGGAGTATTATTGTAGGCTTCGATGTGGACCCAATTCAGCCCAAGCTCAGCATACTAGAAAAAAGCCTATCCCGCAGGTTGAGATGGGTCCATGGTAATTTGTACTGTGCCTGTTCGCCTGTCTTAGATGGTCCCACTCATACAACGTTATCAGACTTGAAGGACTGCCCTTTCTGGATGGTCAATTTGACTTTGTGCGGATGGTCCGTATGGGCCTCCACATTCCTGAGGACGAGGTTAGTAGTGTGCCACGTTGCTGCATGCTCCGTGCTAATGAATTGTTTCGCAACTGATAGTGGGGATACGTACTCGCGGTAAGCACAGCGTTATGTCATTGTCTCGCGTAACCCGCTCACCGGCAATCTCCCGTCGGATATCTAGGACTTGTCCCGGGTACTCAGCCCGAACGGCGTTCTTGAGGTGCGAAATAAACGACCACACTCTGAAAACTGCATTTTGTAACCCTCATTTCAAGATTATCGAGGAGGATCTCATCTTCCCGTCCCAAGTCTCGCCGTGTCCGAGCATAGCCAGCAAGTCACCGGAAAGTATCTCACCGCGAAGTTCGAACACAGCTGTATCAGTACAACCATTTTCAAAGTCGGACCCGTCACTCACCGGAACCAGCTCTAAAGGCGACGTATTGTCTTACTCTTCGTCGACACTCTCACTTGCGATGCGCAGTGCATACTTGTTACCTCCGGACCCCCGAGACCACACGAGACTCAGGCGTGCGTGGGGAGAAATGCTGAGCAACAGTTTCCTCTCGCCGAACCTGGTTTCCGTTTTGCCACTTCATCTAGGTGCATGGTTCTCTGATATCCGGACCCACTCGCCGCTCGAGGTTCCTCTCCCACCGAACTCGTCGCGCAAACATGGTACTCGGCCGACCGTTGGGCTTCCCGGTCTCATTGATCCGGACATGTTATTCGAGCTCCGAACGTTGTCATCAATTGAGTCGGATGATGAGACCACGGTTCCATCTGATCGGAAATCCTCTCGCAGGGGTGTGTCGTCGTGGGCTTCCATGCACCTGGCCCGGACTGTTCGGACCGTTGTAGCGTGCAAAGAGTCGATATGGCGCGCTTACGAAAAATTGTATGGACATGATCCTTGCATCCCGTCGCTCGTGCGATCAGCACAAGCAAAGTACCTCAAGAAGCACTTTGACCAAGCTCAATCTACGACGAATCCGCTCCGCGATTACTTTGAGCGTGACTGGATCAACTGGGAAACGTAAGCCGCATCGACGTTTGAACCTACTTCTGGAGACTGACGGCGTGTCAAGTGATATGACTGATCGCACCTCTGTGCGAGGGAGCATTCGGTCCGAGTTGTCCTGGAACGAACCGTTTGGAAAGCCGCCAGAGTGGCGCGTCCGGTTTAACTCCTTGCCTTTTAACGGCGAGGGTGGAGGGGAAGGGGAGCCCGAGCTTTGCCGGCGGTTGCGCGGGTTCGTATGTTTCAAAAGAGTACCGCGACGACGGGCGGATTCGCACAATTGGACTATACCTGCTGACGATTGATATCTGGGACGAGACTAACACACATTTAGACGGCACTATACCACCATACCCACGTAACCAAGTTGTATACTAGTTGTAGGCATATCCATGAGCAACACGGTATCATGCGCACGGCCGACGATGGGGTCGAGGCCGGGCAGTTTGCCAAATCAGGACTGCTCCGAACACGATCAGTTTGCACCTCTCCCCGCACGATCACCCCAGCCTCTGACGTGGACAGCGATGGCTGAATCCCAGGACCCAAAACTCGCTGAAAAGCCGCGATTGATATCGGAGGCGGACATCACCAAATACAAAGTATGATGTCTCGCAGAACGGCGTCTTCAGGAGCTCTCATCATCCGGTTTGTTTTACTCAGGCAGCCGGTGACATCGTAAACGATGTCATGAAGAAGCTCATCGCGCTCTCCGTCGAGGGCGCAAAGGTCATTGATCTGTGCACCGAGGGGGACAGACTCCTCGAAGAGGCAACCGGAGGCGTGTACAACAAACCCCTCAAGGGCGGCGCCAAGATCTCCAAAGGCACGAGAGCAGAAACGCTTATCCTCTCGCTTCCTCGCATGTTCTGATCACGCACACGATGTTAGGCATCGCCTTCCCGACGTCCGTCTCCGTCAACAATGCCGTCGCCCACTTTTCCCCTCTCACGTGTGTCTTTTTTTTTCCTTCTTCTTCTTCTCCCGTGGACCGCCCGTGTTCCGAACTTGCCGACTGAATCGCCGTTTGTGTACACGATGATGCAGCTCGGATGGCCAGGCATCGAAACTGTTGGCCAAGGACGACGTCGTGAAGCTCCACATTGGCGCCCACATCGACGGGTTTGCGGCGATCAGCGCGGAGACGCTCATCATCGGCGCAAGCGAACAAAGTCCGGCGAGTGGACGACGGGCCGACGTGCTCAAGGCGGCTTGGCATGCCGCCGAGGCAGCGCTGCGGTTGGTCAAGGTCGGGAACAAGAACTGGGCGGTGACGGACGCGGTCGCGAAAGTGGCTTCGGCCTGGGACTGCAAACCGGTAGAAGGTAGGCGTGATCGCGACCCATCGCGACGGAAGATGACCCGTCTCATTCGAACAGGGATGCTATCGTGTCAACAGACGCAAAATGTGATCGACGGAAAGAAGCGTATCATCCTGAACCCGACTGAAGCTCAGAGACGGGACACGGAGACGATCACGTTTGCGGAGGATGAAGTGTATGGGATCGATATTCTCGTCTCGTCTGGGGAAGAGGGAAAGGTATGATTTAATCATCATCTTGGGCGATGAGGATCTGGTTTGATCCCGACGCCCACAAGGCACGGGTGGAGGACTCGAGGGCGACCATTTATCAAAAGGAGGGGTCTGTGACGTATCAACTGAGGCTGAAGAACTCGCGTGCCGTGTTTTCCGAGTTGCAAAAGAAGGCTGGTGCCTTTCCGGTCAACATTCGCGTCCTCGGGGACGAGAAGAGGACCCGGCTGGGTCTGCAAGAGGCCGTGTCTCATGGACTGGTGAAACCGTACGAGGTGGTGTGAGTGACAGCCCACCCTGTTTGTTGCATCGTCTTTTTGATGTCCTGGTACTAGATACACGCCTACCTACACGTATGTCGCTGCTTTCCACTTCACTGTCGCCCTCCTTCCCGCTGGTCCTCTCTTGATCACCCATCCGGCTGTCTGGTATAAACCAGAGCTGGTCAAGACTGAGAAGGAGCTGGAAGACGAGGAGCTGAAGAGCCTGTTGAGTAAGCCACTACGGGAGAATAAGAAGAAGAAGAAGGCAGAGACTGCGGAGGTCTAAGGCCCAGGCGAGATGGTTAGACGATAGATGATTGCACACTATTTGTCGATCTGATGTACGAACGCCGAATCGAAGCGCCTAATCACCCGACGTCCCTGCTGGTTCCTTCGAGCTAGCCTCTTCGCCAAACTGTTCCAACGTGCGGACGACGAGATCGATGTTCTCAAGGAACCCGTTGACTGTCAGACGAGCCAAACGGACGGTGAGCGTCTGAAACACGCTGGAATGCGATGGGTGAGCAACAAGCGGGGATCGAAGCGAGCGGGACATGGGCTCACGCGACCAGCTCGTCGCCCTCCACCGTCAACGTCCGCTCGACGGCGTCCTGTTGCAATTCGACGTCGACGTCGATGACCTGCTTTGCGATCGAGGCGTGTCTTTCGCTCGCAAACGGGATCCGGACGGTCCTGGCGAAGACGGCCCCCCGCATGAGCGCAATCCGGCGACTTTGAGGACGTACGTACACGGTGTGCCATCCGACCTGATGACCAGCCGACCGTTCTCTGGGTCGCTTCATGAGTTGGATCTCAAAGTCAAACGCCGCTGCCGGGACTGGCTGAAACGGACTGACATCTAATCTGTGATCGCGACGTTGTCCAAACGGAGTCGCGCCTCGGCTAGTCAGGATGGCGCGGCAGCAACTGGAAGCCCCACCAATCGCCCGCGTCAAGCGTGCATGCACGTCGATTCGGTGTGGTACGCCGTCGGTGACACGCCTTTCGAAACGTGTGGAGCCGGCAGCGTTGCGCGATTCACCTTCAAAAGGACCACATGCGTTGCAGGCAACGGCGACATACACATCGAGCAAGTCCGCAGCACGCCCCCGCTTGCGAAGGACTTCCTACCGCAGACACGATTGGCTGCGGTGACCCAACTCGATCTACGATGGCCGGTCTCCTGCTGAGAAGACGGCGGTCGCCGTCGCCAACTTTTTTTTTTTCGCCTAGGTACCGTCAGACTCATCATGAGCGCGCTACTGGCCTTCCTGGGCGCTTTATTCCGGTGACTGCAGCCTCTCGTTGTGCGCCTTCTCGTGCAAACACAACATCCGTCGATCCGTTTCCCAAGCGGGGTTCTCGTCCTCACACTCGTTGCGGCGGCAACCTGGTCATGTCGATAAAGACATGCGGTCCCCGTTCGATCAGTGGCCCCATCGACCCTGGCGGCCCAACAAATTTATTTTTTTTACACACCGTGCTACTAGCCCCAATCAAGTCAGCGCCACCGCAAGACAGCAGAGCGTTTTTGTTCTCGTTGCTCCCGCTTCTGTGTACGGACGCTTTCGTGAGGGACACCCTCTTCCTCGCTCGCGATCTTGTCAGGCGACCGGGCCGGCGGGCGCCTTGAGTGGAGGTATGGGCGTCGAGCCGAAACCGTAACTCGAAGAGACACTGTGCCAAGGACACCGTCGGCTCGAGGCTCGAGTGCGTGCCCCACGCCGCTTTCTTCCCCAAAGTATTCCGTTCTCTCGGACCGAGTCCGCGTTCACGAGGGCGTTAGGGCGCGGGGCGAGATGGCGGCGTGGTCAGACCGGGGTCTCACGGCACGACGAGGAGCAGCACGCGTGCAGAGAACACGGTGGACGAGCATCCGAGCGTGCAGGGTGACTGTCCATGGGGCAAACGCCGGCTCGCATTCCAGCACTGCGCAAAACGGCGCACGTCGGCCCAATCTGTGCCAAAGGGCGCCCCTTGCTGTCAATCTAGTCTCTGCGTACGACGATCGCGGCGCCCTGGGACGCGTTATTGGCCGATCAGATCAGTGCTCGTATCATGGTGATCAACGCGCCCTTGGCAAGCCAGGTCGGGATTGATTAAGGTAGCCCCTCTGTGAACATTGAACTATCTGGGATACATGCACGGAGGGCCTGACGCACGCAAGCGCGGATATCGCCGCAACGGCGGAACGCACGCACCAAGGGAACGCTCGCGGTGACGGCTACTTCACAAGGTCGGACACGCTGTGAGCTTCCACAGTTCCACGGTACACTCGATCCTGAACGTAGGTGCGGCGTAACAAAAGGCATCCCGGAAAAGGGATTCGCGTGGTGTGGTGGGACATGGCAGCCATCACGGCACCTTCAAGGGTCTCCCCGCCGTGGCCGTCAATCGCAACGCACCGATATGAGCGGGTGCCACACGCATGTTAGGTGGACCTATGGGGTATAACACCAACGTAGAATCTGTCCCCTGCAACCTGCACAGCATGTCCACAGCACAGCAGCAACGCTCCACGCACAGCTTCAAGGCGCCTGTCGCTTTTGACGCGGCAGCAAGGCGGGATATTGACGATGCCACGTACACGTCGTTGACCATACCTGTAACCAAGTATAACACTTGTCGGCGAGCAACCAATCTCTTGAACTTGTCCCGACGAGTACGCGGTCACATGGCAACCTTGGAGTCAAAAACAAGAACACGTCAAACAATATCGCATGCAAAGCTCCAATAACCAGGGATAAAAAGTCTACTAAAGCGCTGATTCGTGCACCTAGTGCTACAAACAGTATCGTAGGGTTTGCAAGCACCCAAAAAGAAATACCGAGTACAACGCTCAAATCACCAGCCCAAATTAATGGGAGTGAGCTCCTGTGGTAAAACAACGCAGTTCCTCCAGATCCGGTCCGAAGAAATCTCAATCTCAATAAGTCAAGCATAAACACGTATAACCGCAAGAATGAAAGCGGGGGAGAATCTAAACCAGCTCCGAATAGGAAAAAGAATGACAATATCACCAGGATAGTTAGCATCTTGCCCTGCTGGGTATCGCGGCCTTATGTCGCGCGACGTCTAAAAAGATCGGTTGTCTTTGGTCGCTCAGAGAGTAAACGCGACGAGCGCAAGGACGAGTGAACCGGCAAGAGTGACGGTGTTGACGGAATGCGCCAAAAACGCGGCAGAGGACGGGCCGACGCCAGCGTTGGCAGCACCGACTGGAGAAAAGGCCGTGGATGTCGGAGCTGAGGAACTGGTGCGAGTCGCGGAGGAACTGTCGGATAAACCGCATGAATCAACCACACGAGCAAGTCACAAGGACAAGGCGTACGAGGTTAAGCAGGAGGTGTCGCTGCTGTTGCCAACGGTAACCTATTGTCCGGCATACAATGGTGAGGGGAGGGGAAAACTGTCCAAGAAAAACGTACAGTATCGCTCCAGCCTTGGTTGCCGGCCGTGTCCTCAACGAACAGAACGACCTGTGTACCACCAGGAATGGCAACAGTCCATGTAATGTTGGTAGAGTTCAGATTATCGAACTCCTCGCTGCGGCGGGTCAATTGTGGGTCAGGGCCGGGGAGGACTACTGACATGGCAGAACCACACGGGTCATCGGCATGGACAACGGCAAACGTGTATGGGAGATTCCCAGTGCTGTTCCAAGTGACCTGGGCTTTTTGGCACTGGGAGCAAAGTTGGGCAAGGAGCGACCCGAGGGCGGGCGGGCGGACGGACCTGGGTGAGGGTGGGAGCGTTGATCGAGATGTCGGACTGGGCGAACACGGACTGGATGAGAAGGAGGGCGAGGAAAAAGAGTGTGGCAAACATGGTTGCTCGGACGAGGGAGGGACGGGGAAGGGATAAATACTCGGGCGGATATGAAAACGAGGAGGCGGGGCGGACGCGTATCCCTGATGCTACACAAACGGTCCTTTCAAACCCCGTCGGACAATACACGGCCTCGCGGTAAACGACGTCGCATTCCGACAACAAACTCAGAGCCTACTCTTTACAACGTTGCCCCCTTCCACAAGCCTCCGCCGTTTCGTGATCCTATGAACATCGTCAACAACCCTTCATTCATTTTCAGCCCGAAAAGACTCACCCTGAATGCACGACCTCGCTTGGTTCCTTGCCAACACCCTCCGCCGCTTCCCGCTCTTCCACAGGGACATACCCCCGCTCGGATGGACCAACGTAGATTTGTCTCGGGCGCCATATTTTAACACCTTCAGGAGAGAGCATCATCTGGCTCACAACATCAGCATGGTTCACAACCGCAGGAGGAAACACGCGCACCTGACGCCAGTGCGCGAGCCACCCTACAACACGAGGCACAACGAACAGGACAGGGAAGAAATCCATAGGGAAGCCTGGTATTCATGAGCACACATCCTATATAACGGTTTCGCATCAGAAATGCGCACCCATTGCGCGGTAGATCAGCCCGCTACCCAAGTCATTAGCACCCAGTTCGGTTGCGGAAACATGGTCGTACCTCCAAAAGTCGACGTTGGGGGCGAGCCTTCGCGAAACGAAATAATCATCTTTGAGTGCGGCATCGTGTAGTGCCATGGCAGTATTCAACAGAGGATCAGCACCCGTCCTGCACGAGCGGAGCGTCTTGAGAACACGGGTCGAGCAATGCAGGACGGACACGTACACAGCAAACACCTCATCTGCCACCCTTCTGATGATGAAGGACCGTGGATCAGACTGTCAGTGAGAAGCCTGAGCTGCCTTGCTTTCCTCAGGTGGGGTGGGATGGACACATACGGTCTTGTAAACACGGTGCCCAAACCCGCTCAGGACCTTTTCGCGTCGTTTCACGGCGGCGAGAAACTCCGGCACATTTTCAGGACTAGGATGCATACGTTGGCTCGGGCAGTTGGAGGTGACGCCACACATACCATCCAATAGATACCAGCATTCGGATCACCGCTTCGTTAGCACCACCGTGAAGCGGACCACTATATCCCAAGGGTCTAAGCCGCACAGGCCCTCCAGAGGGAACAACAATGCTTACTACAACGATGCACACCCCGCTGCGATTGCACTATAGGGATCCGGGAGGGATGATCCAGTCTGAAGGACGGTGGTACTGGAAGCATTCATCTCATGATCAGCATGGAGAATGAAGAGGATGTCAAGTGCGCGGACGAGGACGGGATGCGGCTTGTATGCAATCCCGCCGGCCGCCGATGTCGTTGGAAAGGCATCGCTGTGCGAGAGGTGGTCGAGCTGAAAGAGGAATCTAATGACAGACCAGCAGCTGTGAGTCTGCGGTGTTACACGCCGCGGGATAGAGCACGTACGACTCCGTGTAGCTCATCCCCGTCGGCGGTACGACAAAGTCTCTTCCCTGTCGCACGCGGTAGGCCATTGCGGCGAGCGTCATCGCTTTCCCTGTAAGCCTATAAATCTGTTTGTCCATGTTCTGAAGTGCGGCTGGGTCCCCCTTGGCACCATTCGTGTAGAGGGTCTGGCCTGGAAACAGGGCCCAACAGCTGTCACCGTTTCAATTCACGGGGCCGAACATCCAGACGATACCTTGTAAAGACGGGTTTGCCTCGCTGTAGTAGGACCCCAAATACGCGAATGCACTGGTCAACATCGCCATCGGATGGGCGTCATACCTGAAAGCGCGAAAGAATTCAGCGGCGTCTGCGTGCACCACGGCGTGGTTAAGCACTTCGCGCTCAAAGTGAGAGAGCTGGGCCCGGGTGGGGAGGGAACCGTAAATGAGGAGGTATGCACACTCGAGGAACGACGACCGAGAGGCAAGCTGCTCGATTGGATAACCTCTGCAAGGGACGTGGGTGAGAACGGCGCATGCCACGGGTGCAGCAGCACGACGCACCTGTAGCGCAGAATGCCGTTTTCACCATCAATATAAGTAATGGCACTCTCGATGACGGCGGTATTCAGAAAGCCCCGATCGGTAACCCGGAGACCACGTTCAGACTCGTCCTCTAAGCGGTCATTTGGGCCGGGTGTAGCGCGGATAGACTTGAAAAAGGGAGCAGGGATGGCGTTGTGCGATATGCTGGACATCCAGTTCAGCAGGAACATAACGAACATGAGCGAGAACGCACGGGACGCTGTACTGTTTTCCGGTGCGGTTGTCGATGACAGTGAGCGACTCGTCACGTCTGGCCTTTGACGCTGCTGTGTCTTGACCCATGGATGTCGGCGGTGGGAGCAAGGATGATGCTGGTAGTCAAGTACCGGGTCAGAGCCAACATAATATCACGTGTTTCAATTAAATAGCTTGGTATGGTATTTACCCCGCCCGAACGCCCCGGTAAGGATGCCTCAGTTCACGCGGTCTCCTCCGGCTTCTTCTCTCTCGATAGCCATCCTACGCATTTCACGTGAGACAGCGCAGCATTCTCGGGACGGAACCCACCTCGCAGCTTCTGTTCATGCGCCTTTTGTCTCTCGCGATCCGCAGCACGCTGTCGCGCCAACTCCGCGTCAACCAATGATGTTTCTGTGGCCATCATTGAGAACGACGACTCCCAAGTAAAGTGGATGCATACCACTGGGTGCAACTTTCTTCGCCTCTGCAAGGGCTACTTCCGCTTTCTCAAAGTACCCTAGCTCGCCCAGTGCCTTGCCTTTCCGGAAGAGTGCCTTGGAGTTGGCTGGATTCTTTGCAAGCGCCTGGTTCACCTGATCGTCAGACCCTGCCTCTCGGGGTGGCCCCTGCTTACCTTGTCAGCAGTGTCTATGGTGCGCTTCCAGTTTTCTTGTTTGAGATGACACGCGGACATGTTGGCATAGATTTTCTCGAGCATGAGGTCGACCTGGTGGACGTGTGTCTACAGACAACGTGATGGGATGGCTACAAACCTCTGTTTTCTCATCTTTGGCACTCGCAGCCTGGTCGATAGCGGATGATAGCAATGGAGTGGGGTCACCCATCCCGAGAGATTTGAGTGCATTTCTGGATTATTTAGGGAATGAACTGGGGAGGTCGAGCGTCGACCAACGTACTTGTCAAGTCCGTGTAGATACATCAGGGCCTGTGAAAGTTGATGAGATCTTGACATTCAGCTGTGTCACGATGGTTATACTTCGTGGTATGATCGCAGTGCTGTATCCGCAAAGGCTCAGACGGACCACTACGAGAAGAGGGCTGTGATGAGGCGCACCAATCTTGAAATCGCCTCTCTTGAATGCTGTATCAGCAATCGCCTTCTTTTCACGCGCAGTCTGTAGCTTGAGTTCGACTTGGGTCTTCTCCTCTGGCGTCAATGCCACCGCATTCGCGTCGAGCGGGATGGGTGGGTCAGCATGACTGGAGGCAGACATCACCAGGTCAGTATGTACCCAGGAGGTCCAGAAAGCCAGCCATGCTGATCACGCGCACGGGGAGTAGGGGTCTATTTGTCCATGTTGTCTCTCTTTCCGCTTCCGGATCACGCTTTGCACCGACACCCTCCGTCTCGTCTCGTTGCACTCGAATATTTCTCTGATGGCCCTCCTCAGCACCATTCTCGGCTTCTCCGCCTTTGGCCTCGCGTCACGCTTTGGCCAGCTCGCGATACAAAAAAGAAATCTCATGGAGAGTAGGTTATTCCCAGACACCCACGCATCCGCTTGTCCGACGTGCTTTCCTTTCAGACTTGGCCGGGCATGCCATTGCGATAGCCGCGTTTGGATATGCTGGCTACTGGGTACACCGCTACGAAGGGCGGACAAACGAGCTCATAGCGTGGAAACGCGCGGAAATCCAGGCCAAGGTAGATGCTGACAGGGAAGCAAGAGCTGCAGGCGCAGCTTAGTGTGGGCCGAGTTTGTGGTTGGATGTTCGTGTTCCAATATGGTGTAGGTTCGTAATTTGCACCCTGGATATTAGTGAACCTGACGCGTTGTTTCCGAGAAGAGGTTCTATAACACAGCGTGATGTTGTGGATTTTAGAATTAGAACCCCCTCTACTACGTGGAAGTGTTTGATGAGGGTTTGCGTACTCCCACACGACGCACCGTCAATACGCCACTTGCTCGTGTCGTGCCTCCCATCTGGCCACCCACTTCCTTGTCCATCTGGCTCCACATCGTGCCATCTGTCACCGGTGACAATCGAAAGGTACGTGTCAGGAGACACGGTCACTCTGATAACGTGTTCACGGGAGAGGCTCCAACTTCCATTTTATGATCCATTGCCTTGCACATACTGCCATGCTTTATCGAGCACGCACAGTCCGGAAATGAACGTCGTTGAAACGTTCTGGGGTCGTCTCGTGTCTGGTAAGCCAACTGCGGACCGGGTTAGAATCGGACCTTGAAAGTGCAGTATAAGAGGGGGCGAGTTGGCGGGTCGTCTGGCCGGCCCATTAGAATGAACCATAAGAAAACCATATAGCCTCTCTCTCAGTCGACACTCATGCGTTTCCTTCTTCTCCTGCTCGTGCTCACTTTTGTGGCCACCTCCACCTTCTTTTTCGTAGAAGCCAGAAGGGTGCGTCGTCTGCTGTACGCCCCGCCGTCGCTGACCGTGGCGTGATGGACAGCCCAATAGACCGTCCAGACCAAGGACGGAGGCTAGGCAGATGTAGAGGGGACTTTTGAACACTAAGTCCCCGTTGTAACTCAGTGTATCATAGTGAACGCAAGGCGAGTATCGTGGGCCGGGCAGGCAACTGAGACGCTGACGGGGGTGCTCGGCCAGACCACTTGTAATTCTAGATGGGCCCTGGTGGCTCGGTTTACCACGCTTATTCCACCGATTGTACACGTGTAGCGCCATGCGTTTATGTCTTTTTGTGATGCGACCCGTTTTATCCATGTGTCACGCACAACTTAGTGATTTCAACGAGGGAAAAGGTGACACGAGGCAGGAAAACGCATTTTTGTCCCGGAACTTGAATTTTTTGCTATCGGAGTTGGAACCTGGGAAGTAAACAGTCTAATTATGTAACGCTGGCGTCCTTTGCTCCCCGACGCGAACGACGACTGCTCATCGAACCAAGTTGAGACTCTCCTTGCTCCGTCACGCTCTGTCTCCGTCGCGACTGGTCACATCTCGGACTTTTATTATATTATTATATCTCTGTCGTCGCCGCCATCCGCTCCTTTCCTCACGATGCCCGCGTCCCTTTCCCCGCTCGTCCTCATCGTCCCCCGTCCAAGCATCCCCTCGTCCTCTGCACCTCGCACTCCCAGTCGCAGCCCTGTTGCATCTCACGTCCTGCTCTCCCCACCCTCCGCTCACCGAAACAGCACGGACTCTTGGAACAGTTCGAATTACGACCTCGATGTCCCTAATGCTGTGTGGAAAGAGGACCAAGTGAGGTTGCTGTCTAGAGTAGGCCTCATTCTTCGCGACGCGCTTGACGCTCGCTCACTTTGCTTTCCAGACCCTCGATGCCCTCCCGGCACACCTCATCACTCCATTCCACGGATCTGTGCCCCCTTCCAATCTGCTCGACAAGATTGCACGTGGTGTATCGGCTGCCAAGGGTCCCAATGACTGGCCACATTCCATTCGTGCAACACGAATCAAGCTCCTCGAACTTGCGCGCCATAAGGCCCAAGAAGAGCGACGCAAGACTATCAACAAGGAAGACGTGGCGCCGTTAGGCGAGGTGGGTGCGATGTGTCAAAGTGAAGCTCAGAGAGCGACGACGCCCGATCCTTCTGGAGTACTTCGACTTCGAACCAACACCCCAACCCACGCACGTCGCCCACTACATCGTCAGTCCAGCATGGATTTCATGGACCCGGACCAATCAGACCGGACTGAATGCATCGCACGGTATGCGTATATTTCCTTTTCGTTCTAGCTTCGCTCTCTGATCTCCGCCGTGACCACTGACAAATCTTTTGGTACATATAGTCTCTCAACACGTCTTCAGCGTCATGATCGCGTGCTGCATCATCCTTATCTACGGCCGGCGCATACACGTTATCAGCCCGAGCACAACAGGCGCTCTCCCTCGACTCCTAGTTCCTCAACCCTGAACTCGAAACAGTATTCCGATGTTCGTAAGTCAGTGGTCTCGACGACTTCGGCATCCTCTTCTTCAATTGGCTCCCCTATGTCGATTTCCGCTCCACTCCGTCCATCGTCTCTTCGTTGCGCATCTACCCTCACTCTAGCAAGTACAACCGGGGCACACGTCGACACTGATATTGACGCCGAAAATGTTCTGATGGATGCAGATTTACGACGTAATGGCGGACATCCCGAGGAGAGCATGAATGCCAAAGTTACTGTCAAAGTCAAGCGGGCGCCGTTGTACAACGGCGGAAAGCGTGCTGCGCAGCCGGCACCAGCGACGCCTGCTAGCAAACCAAAGAAATCCAGGTCGGCACTTACAACTGAGGTTCCGCACGACAAGCGGGCCATTTCCCATTCTCTCGATGTGGAGTTGAAGTCGTTGCCTCGGACACCTCCAAGCGAGACTTTCGCACTTGCTTCAGTGAAGGCGACACCGAACCCGACCAACACTCATGTCAAGAAAACCAGAAAGGGTCACAAGCCTCAGCTATCATTTTCTTCTGACGAAGAGGAAAAGATCCGTTCCAAAACCGCGAAGAAGGCGCGTACGCGTGAGCCCTCCTGGTCTATCCCCCTCTCACCCACTATACAATTGCAATCGTCGCTGCTTCTGTCATCGGCACTTCCATGTGAGAAAGAAGGCAGCAGTACGGTTCGTGGCGCGAGCGCTGGTGTCAGATCGAAGATGTCAATGTCCTCGAGTTCCTCGACAGACAATGAACTTTCTACCGCTAGCACGGAAACAGCTGCCACTACTGTATCCATATCTTCTACATCGTCCCAGGCCAAACGCAAATCATCTAGGAACCCAAATCTCCATATCCAGGTTCCGCCTCTTATGCAGTCACCAGTGGTTGGAATGAAGCCCGCCCGTCGAAATCTCACACGCAATCCATCCATGTTTGGCCACGAATTGCCCTGTCCGCAGCGTACGCCCGCATCCCCTTCCCGTATTCCCGTTTCCTCGCCGATACCACTGTCGCCACCTGCGAGTTCTGCTGCCTCCATAACTAGCCCCTCTTGTACACCATCATCTGGGTCTCCGCGCCCACGTACCCTCCGCCGGGCCGCTCGGCGCATCTCTTTTGGAAGTGCGGCAGCGAGTGGCAGCCTGCTCAGCCCGGTCGAGCACTCACGGCAAGAAGACGGGGAGACGCCGGCCCTCGAAAGTGCCTTTCAGCTTACTTAAATCTTGCCAGTGGTGTGTGAAGTGCCGGACTCTTCACCGTCGTCCATCCTCTGATTTCTCAATGCTCTATATGACCGATCTACTCTTCAGATCATATGATCTTTGTTCTGTTTCTTATACATTTTCCTCAGCTCAAGTTTCATCCTTTGAATTAGTAGTTTTTTTTTTCGTCAATCATGCTTGCCTGCTCCCATGTCTTTTTTTCCTCGCGCACCGCTCACAAAGTTTGTTCCACTATCATTTTTTGTATCTCGTTAACCTTCTGGATCTGCGTCTCTTCGTTTGCTTTTTTTTCGTCTTCAGTTGTGCTCTGCCCTTTGCGTCGTTCCTTTTCATGAAGTCCTTCACACTGTCATTTGAATCTCTTTTCTATTTACTGTCCAGACCCTGGCCTACCCCGCTTGCCGTCTCAGTGCGTCACCTCTCTTTCTACGCACTTTTAAGCAATGTCGAGGTAGGTATATTTCTTCACTTCAATATTTCACTGATCTAAACCTGTTACTTGTGTAGGTCATTCGTTATTCACTGTACTGCGTCACTCCTTATCGTTTCCATGGCGTGCTGATCTCTGCTTCCAATGCCGACGCTCGTTTTTTAACATTTCCCAGCATCAATATCTAAATCTCGCTGTTGGGCGGCCAATCGGGAGAAGTACAGGGTACACCTCTTTTCAACATTTGTTTCTTTCGTCCTTCGCAGTTTCCCTCACCCCCGGCATGTTATTTTTGTACAAGCACGCTCCAGAAGCTACTTCGGTTTGTCATTCTTTTGCTTGCATGAGCGCGTGCATTGTGCCTGCCTGCCTGTCATTTACACTTCCATTTGCTGCCTTTGCATGCACTGTGGTTTATGTTTCACATTCCTTGTTTTCTGTTCTCCCCTCCAGATCCTTGCCTTTGTTCCACTGCTCTTCTTTTGTTCTTCATTGTACATCACATTTACTTCCACCTGGTCATAGATTGTTCAGGCCTTGAGTGAATATACCTACATCTTAGGTACAGTATAAACACTGTGATTGATGCATGTACCATTGGCTGTATCCTTGTATGACAATCTGCTGATGAAGAATGAAGGTTGTAGTTGTAGAAACTGAGGAGTTTGATGAAGTATGATTATTGAGATATAGACCAAGATTTGACAGCTACAGGCATACAGAAATTGGCTACTAATCACAAGGACCAACAAGTGGTTCTGAATCATGGACAGACAGAATATCTATGGTTATTTTTTTTGTCATTTTTTGGAGTGTTTTCTCTACCATTTTATACACAACATAGAAAGTAACTGGTACATGGAATGAAGAGAGCAGGCAAGCAAAAGGCAAGCTAACAGCATAACAAGCAGGATAGAGCATCAAGAACATCAATCAAGAGGGCATATCACTAAAGTAGCCCAACATCCTTCAAACAAAGTGTGTCTTGGCCAAGTCACCCACCTCAATCCAAGCTGACTCCTCATAGTAACTAGTGATTAGTTCCCCAATCAGGGTCTTGTCTGGACCAGCATACTTGGCAATGTAGTCCTTGCTGGTGAAAATCACCATGCCTCTTTTACATCTGCTGAGCATCACATTCATCCTCCTCTTGTCCTCAAGGAATCCAAGATTTCTAGATCTGACCAAAGAGATGATGATGTAGTCCTCCTCATTCCCTATTTCACCATTTAGTATAATCAATAGTATTCAAAGAAAATTATTACCTTGGAAAGAATCCACATTGAAGCACTTATCTCCCCACTCAAGCTCAGCCTTCTTGAGCTCTTCTTCAATCAGAGATCTCTGAGCATCATAGGGTGTAATAATCCTATACTTCTTCTTCTGGTCCTGGAAAATAGAAGCAAGCTGGATGATGGCTTTACACTCTTCCAAGTTCTAGGAAGGATAAGTTTATACAGACAATGGAAATAATAGGTCAACACTCACCTTCCAGCTGGTACTGTGAGAGACCTGATTGCCTGGTACATTGACAAAGTGACAAAGAAGTGACTGTGCCTCTGCCAAAGGGTGAGATTCACTAGATTTGAGAAGAGGTAACTCTGGATCTTCTGAGGGATAGACAGTTTGGGCAATGAAATCACCAATCTGACCTGGCATGCGATCTAAAATTGAATTAGTCACTGGACCACATCTTACTAGAGAAACCTACACTGAGTGTCAAGGAAAATAAAGGGGTTTTTACTAGGGGTAGAATTTTGCTTAGTGAGATGCTCAAGCTCAAAGACACTCTGAAGGTCCTGGATGTCATCTTGACCATGTGGTGGTACTAAAATGATTGCTGAGAACAAAATCAATCTAGAAAAAACAACACTCACATTGCATATTGTCACCAATGAAGACCACTTTCCTAATAGTAGAGAAGTTGGAGAAAAGGGGAATGTAATCCCCAACCTCTATCTGGGAGGCCTCATCAACAACAACAGTATGAACAGGATTCTTCTTGAAGGCACCCTGCCATCTCAATGCATCACTAGAGAGCATACCAAGAGTACAAAGCACAACAGGACAGCCATGAAGCTCAGAGAGCCTCTCAGAAAATTCACTACTGGCAATAGTGTTGGTCTTGATGGTGGTATATAGATGCTCATGCCTAGCAATAAAATAAAATGAGAAAAGTGAATTAGAACACAAGAAACTTACCAAAAAGCATAAAAGTCCTCAGAAACTAAAAGCCTCCAATCAACCAGGCCAAATTTAGCCAACTTTTCTGCAATGTTCTTGACTGCAATGTTGGACTGGGCTATAAGCCAAATGCCTGATTTTCCAGCTAAGACAGCAGTGAGAACATAGGAAGCAATGACTGTTGTCTTTCCAGTGCCAGGAGGGCCTTGAATGATGACAACTCTAGAAGAATCAGTCTGATCAAGCATACACTTGATTGCTTTTCTCTGAGAACTGTTCAGAGGATAGGGAATTTTGTCAGGATTGAACTTGACAGGAGATGGAGCTGGTTGTGACCAATCAGCTGGCCACATGAAGTCCTCTCCAGGACAAAGGTAGATCTTGTGGATCCAAGAGTTAATATCACCTCCATCAACACTGATCCTTCCCTGAAGAATCATAAGGATGATCTGAGTCCTCTTGATCTCAGCAAGAGTGGGATCATCCTTTCCAATCAGGGTAATCATAGCCACTGGCCTCCCAGCTAAAGACCCATCAGTCTGCAGCTGAGCAGCTCCACGGCGTGCAGAAGCAACATTGCCAGAAACAATAAAAGATCCAACTCCTCTATGAGCAGGAACATGGATCTCTGCCACCTATACACAAAACTTGAATATATACAGCCTAGAAATAAATAACAACTAAAAACTTGCCTGGTTTTCGCCCTGACGAATTGTATTTTGATAACGATCAGCTTGAGCACGAAGCTGTTTCTTCTTCTTGTTAAAGGATGTATCATAGGACCTAGTAACCTCCTCTGGCTTGAGCTGGTCTCTCTGGAACAAGTCTGCAGTGCTCTTGGCCAGAAACTGAAGAAGCTAAAGGTTTGGATTAGTCAAGTAAAACTGAAACAAAATAAAATAGATCACAGTGGCAGAAAGCTTAGTGGTGTCAACAGGTGGCACTTTAGACAGCCTATCCTCCATGGAGACCAGCTGAGCGATGTAGTGGGCAATCCAAGCGCGCTGCACGAGAGGCGTGGTGGCAGTGTTGGGCGTGTCGGTCTCATAGACAGAAGTGTTGAACGCAAGGGTAATGTTACGCTCGTACAAGTTGGCTTCACCGCCAGTAGCAAACTTGATCGTGGCGTGCGCTGCGCGGGTCTTGGGCGGACCAGCAGACTGGACGTCGATGGCTTGCCTGATTCGGAGATCGTGGCTCTGCCACAACGCGAGCGCGAGCGGGCCCATGTTGAATGCGTAGACGAACCCGCAAGTACGACCTAGGACGTGATCGCGAAGGTAATCACGTCCCGGAGTGGTCAAAGAAGGGTTCGAAGCGTTACCGCGTCCGTTGTTCTTGTCCCCACCAAAGTCGATGAGGAACACGTCGGTGGCGTCAGCGATGGCAAGGAGACGGAGGGTCCCGTCGAGCATGAACGTGCCCGACAGGCCGAGAGGACGACCTTCGTTGCGCTCTACGAGGGTGCGCAGATGGTCGTGATCTTCATCCAAGCTGGACATTTTGACGAGGGAGATGTTCAGCTTGCCGTCGTTGCCGGCGTCGACGAGATTCTGAAAAACACAACGAGCAGAAGAGAGCATAGTTCTTTGAAGCAGAAAGACGAGGCAGGTGGGAGGAACGACTAGGGAAAATACAGAGAACGTGGCTCACGAAACGGGCCGGAATCGCATGTCCTATCGATGTCGACGTTCCATCGCACGGCCTCGGGTCCAGCCGACCTTCGTGCGGCATCCTAATTTACAAAAATACCACCCACGCAGGCCCTACGGTAGACGTATTAGCCTGGTCCATGAACCAACTCGGCTGACAACATTTGGGATAAAATAAGAGACACCAAGCATCTACGAGTCCATCACACGCGGATATCTATACTCTGCATGCTTGAAGGCCGTCACGGTCTCTCGCGTTTACCCAGCCTTGTTCTCCAGTAGCTGTAGCCAGCTTGCCTACGAGCGTACCAGAGGCCTTGCCAGAAAGAAAAGCCCGGCTAGAGCAGATGACCATGGTCTTTTTGCAGCGGCTCAACATTACATTGGTGCGACGCTGATTTTTCAGAAACCCCGGCCGGTTGGAGCGCACAACGGAGACGATTATGTGGTCATCCTCGTTCCCTAAGAGTGAAAGGTCATCATCTGTCGACAACACCTGTTCGTGAGAACAAACCTTGGAAAGAATCGACGTTGAAGACCTTGTCTTCCCATGGCAATTTTGCCGATTTGAGGCTTTTCTCGATGAGAGACCGCTGAGCATCGTACGGAGTGATGATACGGAAGTTCTTTGAGACGTATAACTGCACAAGATCTACAACGACACGAGCTTCTTCGCGATTCTACTCTTGGGCGTTAGAAAGCCCCTTCAATCGGAATGATAATTGTCTCACAGTCCAACTATGGCCCATCTTAACCTCTCGACCTCGACTCACGTCGATGAAGCGACACGCCTGGGGTGTGGCGGAGGGATGGCAAGTTTTAAGCTTGCCGTCATAGACATTTCGTGAAATGAACGTGCCAATCACGTGTGGCATGCGATCTGGACGCTCCCATCAGCACACACAAGAGGCGATTAAATCATATTACAGACATTGTGTGTCGAGGAACAAGGCTCGTCTTCGGAGATGCGGAAATTCGAAAACGCTACGAAGTTCCGGTATGTCCTCCTGACCATACGGGGGTACTGAGGTACACGTCAGCTATAGCACCGCGCTGACAGAAAGACGGTACATTGTTTATCATCGCCGATGAAGACGAGCTTCGACAATGTGGAGTGGAAGTGGTGAAAGATTGGAAGATAGTCTCCACATTCAATCTGGCTCGCTTCGTCCACTATTATGGTTTCCACTGGGACGATGCGCAGGAACACGCCAATGTTGGGGTTGGAGAACGTACTCAAGGTGCACAGGATCACTCGGCAGTCGAGCAACAGCCTACTTGCTTCGACAACAGACATTTTGAATCTATCCGACCGAATAAGGCACCTCTCCAGATCCCCATCATATAGGTGCTCGTGCCTATGACATTTCAGCACGAGGTTTCACGGCAGACAAGACAACATACCAATCGTAATGGAAATCTTTGGATACAAGGATTTTGAATTCACGGAAACCTTCTTTGATGAACTTTTCAGCAATGTTCTTCACTGCGACATTGGACTGGGCAGTAACCCAAATATGCTGATTAGAATTGGCATGATGATGGCTTATGACAGACGCTGCAATGACCGTCGTCTTCCCTGTTCCAGGAGGCCCTTGGATTACGACGATTCGGTCGTCGTCCTTGTTTGACAAAATCCTTTGTACAGCCACATCCTGAGAAGGATTAAGATCACGGGGGAAATGGACGGAAAGTGTATGCCTCTGGCCCTTGCACTCGGGCCACTGCGGTCGTTCCTTGGGGAGCCACAAGGCCCGGAAAAATGAATTCGAAATAATATCCGTCTCGTCCTGCAGGGCCCTGAGAATGATATCCTGGCGAGTGGATTCGGCAGAAGTAGGATCATCCTTTCCGATAGTCGTAACAGAGATAATTTTGTCCCCTCGAACAGGTTCATTGACCTTGATGTGGACGCTCCGGCCATCGACTCTGCGAGTTCGGCCAGTGACCTGACTCGCAGACTCTTCGCCCTCTATTTCAATTTGGATGACCTGGGCGAGCATCACAGTGGGCAATGCGATCGAGTAAAGCGTCAACAAACCTGATGTCGTGACCGTTTGATGCGAGTGGGAAATCGGTCACACAAGAGGTTGACAGTGCCTTTCTTCATGCTGAATCGCTCTTTGACATCATTTTTGGCGATCGTCGGTTTCAAATTTTCCAGGCAATCTGCATGCCGGGAAATGTTCGCCAGCACGACCAGATGCTAGATTCAGTCAGAAAAGCGACACTGAGACGGACCAAACACCATACGTCTCTCGGAAGGGCCTTGGTATCGATCCTAGGAAGAGACGCGAAACGTGGCGACATGTGAGGAAGGGTTGCTGCTCTGCAGACGGCCCATGCCTGCAACGCCACCTCGACTGTGGCATCCATCGTCGACTCTGCCGGAGTGCCGAAAAACAGGGATTGTATATTCATCTTGTGCAACTTCGCCTCTCCACCCATGGCGTCCATCAACGCCTGCAGGGAGTGCCTGCCACCAGTGGACACTGACAACATATCCACTGCGCCATTGATGCGGCTAGACAGATCCAAATACAAGGCAGCCGCAAGTTGGTCCATCTTGAGCGCATATTTGTGAAACTTGGGGTTGAGCAGAAGATGATCTTGGAGAAGACTCCTGCTTCTAGCAATGCGTCGTTTCACCTCCTGTGGAATGTGGCGCGCAGGGTCAGACACGTTCATGACAAGGACGTGCGACTGCGCAGAGAAGGCGACCGAAGAGAGTCGACAGCTGTCTGCGTAACAAGCAGAAATGGCGAGGGCGCTGCCAGCCAATGAAGCATCCAACAATGGTTGGAGATGCTGCATGCTGACTGCATCATCGTTGCATTTCACGACCGTGATTGTTGTAGGATCACCAACAAATAAGTTCTGGGTAATCGAGAGCGACATGTTTGGGAAAGTGGGAGAGGCGTACGAGTAGACCGAGGCGCTTGCCTCTTTATTGCATGCTGAGAAAACAACTTGTCCGGATCAAGGCGGTACAGCAAGTACTGGAAGCACTGCATCAAGGGATCCACACATTTCGCAAAGCGAGGCCGGTATTATCGTCTTCGCAGACGTAAAGACACAGGAGATCGTCACGTGTGACAGGACGACTCTCATGGCGACTCCGGTCATTGTCGGTCTCGGTGCAGTGACTGCCGCGCTGGTGGGCAGACACCTCGTTCGCAGCGGCGCCATTGGAAAGCGAGCGGCAGACCAGTGGGTAAAGGGAGGATTCAAGGCCAAGATGGACCACAAGGAGGCCATTGCCGTCCTCGGGCTCAAGTGCGTCCCACCCCGTCATGCTTTCGTTTCTTCCTCACGTCTCTCGGCAGAGACAGGTCCACGCTGCGTAACAAACTCAAGGATGCACACCGCCAGATCATGTTGGCCAACCATCCCGACCGAGGCGGTTCGCCTTACCTCGCAAGTAAGATCAACGAGGCCAAGGATTTGCTTGAGAAGACCGACGGGAAGCGGTGATGATTTTTTTATACTGGTAAGCCGCAACCTTGCGAGTCGGTTTCGTGACTGAGTCGCTTTCCAAAGTTTCTGTACCCTACGCTACTACCCATCTTAACACGAGATATTTTCCACCGCTCAGAGGTCTCGCTGACTAATCGTCGCTGACTTGGCTTGATCTCTGGATCACCACCACCCTCGCGCGATGAGTGACTTTGACCCGTCGCTCCTTGGAACAAAGGAACAGTGAGGTGTTTCGCTCGCCGTTCTCACGACGCCGAACCCATAACCACGTCGACCAACCAGCTGGGACCAGCGCTACGCAGAGGAACTCACCCACTTCCACGACAGCGGCCTCGAAGGCGAGGTGTGGTACGTCGTGTCCCAGTCTCCCATTCCGCCCCATTCTTGCCCTTTGATGCGCGCCCACGTTATCGTCGCCAGGTTCGGCGAGGAGCCGGTGGAGAACATGGTCGCGTGGGCCGCGACGCACGTTCCCCCGACAGCACGCCCCAACGTGCTCGACGTGGGTACGGGCAACGGCCACCTCCTCTTTTCCCTGATCGACGCCGGCTACGACCCGTCTCGGCTCATGGGGATCGACTACAGCCAGGGTTCGGTGGACCTCGCTACCGCCATCGCCAAGCAACGCGACGCGGACGACGTGGCGCACGCAAACGTCACCTTTGCAGTACGCGACTTCTTGGACCCGGCGGCGTCGATCCCTCCGCCTGGGCGGGAGGCGCAGAGCGATGGTGTCTGCGACCTCGTCTTGGACAAGGGCACGTTTGACGCCATGTCGCTCATGCACAGGGACGAGGGGGAGATCGCTCCGCTCGAGGGCTATGTCCCCCGAGTCGTCTCGTTACTTCGACCAGGTGGCCATTTCCTCATCACTTGTGAGCGACTCTCCCCACCGTCGGACACGGATTGATTACCTACGGCAGCATGTAACTTTACCGAGGATGAACTAATCCGGAATATCGGGGCACGAGGCAGCAGTCTTGAATACAAGTACGTGTCACCAGGTGACAAGTCCGCCAGGTGTCAGAGCGTCTGACGCTCCAACAAGGGCAAGTATCCCGTACAAAAAGTTCACGTTTGGAGGAAAGACTGGGAGTTCATATACGACCGTCGCGTTCCAAAAGCTGCTTGAGTGAAGTTGTCTTTGCATGGTCCCAAGAGAGCGGGCGGAATACCGCCGAACGCGAACTCGAGATGTGCTACTTTTTTTGGGTAATCTACAAGCACGCGAACCATGACTCATGGCTTTGGCACCTCGTTCATCCCCGTCTGCAACGTCTCCTTTGCCACAGCACATGCCCATTTGACTAGCCCTTCCTCTCCTTTGAACGCATTCGAGAGAAAGAATATCAGTCCGAGACCCAGGTTTTCGGTTTTGATCGCCTCGACAAAGATCGCTTCGACCGCTCCTCGATTGCGTGACGCTTGCTCATGGGCGTCGTCGGCTAGAATGGGCGACGAAGCCTGACTGGCAACAAACGTCTGCACGAACAGCTCTCGGAGGAACTTTCGAGCTTGTGGTTTGAGAACGGTAAAGTCGACAGGCTGTGTGTGGTGGTGGGAGGGAATGATCAGCGAGAAAGTTGCAGACACGGCGATTGGTTCAAGATCACCTTCAAGATAGTGATCGAGCAGCAGTCTTTTGCGATCCACCACCCATAGGCCTTGGCCATGTTCTTGATTCGCGACGACGAGATGGTTTTGAGCTCGAACCGACCATCGTCGTCCTTGATGTTTTTGATGACCTCTGCGCCACCCACGCCCGTCTCACCAAGGTCCCGAAGAAAATCCCACAGGCAGTACTGAAGCGTGATCTTATAGGCATGTGACCTTTGACAGAGGTGCTGGCAAACGAGGGCGTAGTACGGGTTATATGACTTTTCCTAGAGCACGACACTAAGCCTACGGCGCAGGGGCTCGGATAGAGAACCGAGGCGACGCACGTTACCACAACAGTGAAGGACAACACGGACGATCTCACGCTGTTGCACTTCCGACAGGTTAAGCTGCGCCAATCGCTCGCAAGCGTCCATGTAGTCCTAGGCGATCTCGACGTCAAAACGATCGGCCAGCGTGGCAAGACTAGCCACGTACGTCGCTGCTCATCAAGACGACGAAGATGCTCCGCCGAATGTCCGTGTTCATACCCTGTTTCCGTGCAAGTTTCGCGAGCGCGGTGTTACCAACGTCCTCGGCATCAACTCCGTTCTGCCTCGCGGATCTGTTACGGTGCTGGCCGACGAGAGGATCGCCTCCCCACGCAGCGCCGACTAACCACCACTTGCCCTTCGTCTCCGCGGAGCGGAGGTCACTCAACGATACCCGAAGCGGTTCGTGCGCTTGGACTGACAACGGATGGGTGTCACCACGGAAAACCGATTACCAGCACAACAAGGTTCACCATGACGTCTCTTGCCAAGGCCAGACAAGAATCTCTTCATACGTTCAACGGCGTCACCACCTTGATGTAGCGTCGCGCTCTTCTTGATCTTGTTGTTTTTAAGATTGGCGAGCGTCTCGATCATGAACTTGGTGCGCGAACTGGTAGAGAAACGTCAGAAAAGATCGGTAGATAGAGGAGAGAAAAACCTTAAGTGATCACCTTGACCTGCGATGTTTGATTGTGCCAATGTGACAATGTCCTTTAGCGCTGAAGGATCGTCCTGCCGAAGTTGCTGCCCAGAATCTGCAGACATGAGCACAGGAAGGAAGGACTCGATAACTCTGCTTACTGCGTAGAATCTTCAATAGCAACTCGACTCGGAACTCGGAGAGTATTTTTCCAAGTAGATCCTTGATGATGTCGTACAAGAGAACGCAGGAAATCACCTGGAAATTGTATAATTCTGACAGGAGAACGAGCAGATTGGAACACTCCTTTCCCCGCTCTTCGGAATTGAGGGCAGCACCAGGATTCTCGCTTTCATATTCTCGGAGGTGACGTTCATAGGCTGACACGACGTTTTGAATGACAAAGGCAACTGAAGGTAGGGTTAGTGTGCACAAAATCTGATAGTAGACTGTTCACACCGAACTCGACGCCAACCAGTCTGTTAAGACTAGAAATAAATGCTGCATGCAAGACGACGAACGAGTCGAGGAGCATCGCATGAGAAGATATGCCGTCAATCACCAAGGTAGTCAAGGCAGATGTGACGTCTGTACGATCGTTAGTAGAGCATAATTTAGCAGGACGGATGCGAACCGTGGCGGCGGTTGTTGCGATACACTTCCTCGATGCCATCCAGGATTGTCGACATATTTTGCTCGCTCATTCTAAACGAGACAGGATGAAGCAAACAGGATACGAATTCGCCCACCTGACGTACCGGTTTAGCAGGCCCTTGAGCTGACGGCTGAGCTTTATAGTGTCCTCTCCTGCACCTGTGTCGGATGCCGTTCTCAGACCAGGTGGGATGTACCGTCCTGTCGACCAATCATTACCAGACACTGGGTTCCGAAGCGATGCATACCTGGCGGTTTCGTCTCGGGCACTCCGATGGCTCCATCCTCACCATGCTGGGGCGGTTCTGTGTCACTTGCGTCAAAACCGGTCCATTCATCGCCACTGCCAGACCCCTCAGCCCCGCTTTCCGCTTCCCCTTTGTCGTCTGTCGGACCACTTTTGCTAGAGTCGTCCAATGGTTGACCCACCTCGGAGAACTCGCCATCGCCAGAGATGCGCCGGGCGTCCGGATCTTCCGAAAGGTCTGGGTTCGAGTCGGCGTCCAAGTGATCAGGGGCATCCAAGAGCGACACCTCGAGCCCGTTGGCAAAGTCGAGCAAATCTGACCGTGGCACGCGCTGTCAGCACGAGCCTCCGCGTGCGCGTTCCAAAAGGCGGATGGGGACGCACCGTCCAACCCGTCGGCCCCGTCCCCCTTCCTGCGCATGCTTCCGTTCGCATACCCCAGCTTGGCTTCCAGATACGCGATGTGCACGTCCTCTTCTGCTTCTTCCCGGGTCCGGATGCGAGACGTAGACGCTGGAGCCGTGCGGGCCGAGCGCGAGGCGAGCCTCTCCAACGCCGTCGGCTTCGGTTTGGGCGCCTCAGAGGGCGCTGGGGGACGGCGCGCCCGCATAACGTGGCTCCCTGCAGGAGGGTCCGTGCGCAAAGTCACCGAGTCCGCATGGGCCGTCTTCCGCTGCTTGGAGACAGGGCGATCGGGGGGCTCGTCCTCGGTCCTGCGCTTGCTCGCCGCGGCATGGTGGTCAGCCCTGCGTCGTTTGCGCTCCAGCCTTTCTTGCTTCCGGGCGTCCTTGCGAGACGAGTGGGTCTTCCTGTCGCGACCGAGGTTTCCTGGGCCGACTCTTTGAGCGGCGTATGAAGGAGACGGTGTTGGGAGGGGCTGGGTACGTACGAGAGGTGTCGATGTGGTCCAAGATGGATTTTGGGAGGCTGGGGCCCTGATTGCGCCCTTTCGAGCTCATCTGATCTGCACACGGAGCTTGTCCGTGCGGCCGTACAAGCTCGAGGCGAACATTATGACCATATAAAGTCATTCAAGTAGTGTCCACACGCGAACGCGACCAGCAGCCATTCGGTACCATAATATCGTTCCCCCTTGGACCTTTCTAGAAAGTGGGGAGATGATGTTGAATACAAGATAGTCACGAACGAAAACAAAACACGACAAAGATCCAATGAAATAAGTGACGAATGATAAAGGTGGCATGATGAAGGGGGTCCATGGCGTGGCGTGATAGAATACAATGATGGCGAAAGCGGACAGGTCGAGCAACTCGTTATTGTATCCAGAACGCCACCACCGGGGTATTATGTGGATCAAACGGTGGTCTATCGTTGGTCGAGCATGTCCACGGCCGACTCCAAGATGACCTTTGGTCGAAGCAACAGTCGTCGCTCGACACTCTCTTCTCGTGGGTCCGTCATCGCCTTGCGCGTCGAGCACCGAAGGCCGAGCTCGGTCGTGCAAAGCACCGCGCCTTTGGACGTCCCATAGTCCTCGAACACGTCCATCATCTCCTGGGCGTCGAATGCACGACCACTGTCTGTGCCAACGACCTCAAAGTTGGTGGACATGATCTCTTCCTTGATGATTCGGGCGACCTTGCAAGCAGACTTGGAGATACACTTGACTTGGGTGCCGAACCGGGTCCGGAAGGCCTCGCGGGATGATGGGCTCGACTGCGGACTGGTGCTCCCGCAAATGAGGAGGAGGTCGAATGACCAACGGAAGATGGTCTCTGTCATCTCATTGACGGCATAGTCGGCCAGCTCGGGGTGGAGTTGCTGGATGTGCTGGTGGGCCAATGCTCTCCATCGGGATGATGTGGGTTGTGGCTCTGCAACGTGCTGTGAGTGGCGGCAGGGTGAGGCGATTAGAACGAGGCGACGGACCGGACTGGAACATGTGTGTGTAAAGCTGGGTGAGTGTGATGTTCGCTTTCGACTGATAGCCGATGCAGAACGACGAAAGGGCCCGAGATATACAGTAGGAGATACAGCCCTGCAAGGCGATCTGGACCAGCATCGGATCTTGGGAATGGTCACGGGCAGCCAGGGCGCGCGTCAGAGACGGGCCCAGCCGGGAGGAGACCTCGTTCTGGGTCTGGGACAGCTTGGGAAGGGTGGGGCGCTGTTTTGCAAACGTACAGAGCTCGATGGCGGAGGCAGCGAATTGAAGGATCTCGGAGTTGAGGTCCTGGACGGCCTGGATGACCTGTGCGCCCGACCAGAGGTCTGTCTTTGTGAGGAACGTCTCCAAGCTCTTGGCCTGTGCGCGCTCCTCCTCGGAGATGGTGGACACGTCGGCGGGGGTGTCGTTAGTGCGGCGGTGAGCGCTGCTCGCCTGGGAGGCCGTCTCGAGCTCGTGGTCGGACCAGTCCGAACTGAGGCGGATCTGCTGGGAGAGGAGGGACTGGGAGGAGTTGGAGCGACGGCGGACGACGTCGTGGCTGCGGCGTCGGCCGAGGCTGGAGTGGCGGTCGGCGACGAGTTTGTCTCTGTCCCTTCGGAGGGCGTCGACCTCGAGCTCTCGGGCTCTGAGGAGGTCTCTGGTGTCCCTGAGGGTCTTTTCGAGCAGCCTGCATCGCTCCTCTAGCCGTGCAAGCTCGACCTGGGAGTGGTGGAGGTCGGACTTGGCGGTGTCATGTTCGCGTCGCATGGCGTAGAGAGAGTAGGCAGCGGCGGACGCACCGATGGAACGACAGGGACACGCACGGGGACAGTGGGAGCGCTGTGCGGCATGCGGCCTGGGGCGGCACTCTTGCTCGAGGGGGTCGAGGGGGGCGAGGTGGTCCGAGCGGGGGGAACGGGGGGCGAAGAACTCGACGGTGGTGTGGTAGAGGTCCCTCAGATGGACGGGCAGCATTGCAGCGGCGTGTCACCGGCAGATAATCACTGATCAGAGCGATTAGCGGCCAGATTTATGGCCCCGCTTGCGCGTCCTTTTGATGCCTCGCCAAAGCCTCGTGGGCGTCCTGTTCAGATCCGGTGCGCTCATGTCCTTCACCGCCCACCATGATCAAGTCGGCCTCTGACATGCGCAAGCCCTACGTGGGGCCCGCGCGCGCCCTCGTCATCGCCCTCGACGTCGGCACAACCTTTAGCGGCGTGTCCTACGCCATCCTCGAGCCAGGCGAGATCCCAAAGATACACGGCGTCACTCGGTATGTCCTGCCCCGTCCGCCCCGTCCTTACCCATCGCCCAGGCCAGATTCCCCGGCCAAGAGCATGTCGCAGGCAACAGCAAGATCCCCTCCATCCTCTACTACGACAGAGACGGCGCCGTCATGTGTGCCGGCGCAGAGGCCGACAACGCCTCCATCTCCTCCCAAGCCGAGGACGAGTGTTGGATCAAAGCAGAGCTGTACGTCATCCCTCATCTATCGCATCCAGATCTCATCCTGTCTCCCAGCTTCAAGCTTCGCCTGAGGCCCAGGTCCATGAAACTCAATATGAACGGGATGCGCCTCAGCCCCCTTCCCCGCCACAAATCCCCCGTGCACGTGTTTGGTGATTTCCTGCAGTACCTCTTCCGCTGCACCCGCAGCTTCATCATCGACACCCATGCAAACGGCAAAGCCCTCTGGCACGCCGTCGAACCCACCCTCGAGTTCGTCCTCAGCCACCCAAACGGCTGGGAGGGCGCACAGCAAACCAAGATGCGTCGTGCGGCCGTCTTTGGCGGCCTGATTTCCGACACGGACGAGGGTCGCGCGCGGATCCGCTTCGTCACCGAGGGCGAAGCGAGTCTTCACGCGTGCGTCCAAAGCGGGCTTGCCGCCGACGTCCTCTCGGTATGTCCCTCCCTTCCCCCGAAATCGCTCCGAAACCCGTTTATGCCCGCTGCTCCAGAATCCTTCCAAGCACGGCTTCCTCGTCGCTGACGCCGGCGGTGGCACCCTCGATATCAGCTCCTACGCAGTGCGTGGCACGAATCCCCTTGTCATCGAGGAAGTCGCCCCACCAGATTGTCTGTCCACCCCTTGTCCGGAAACATCCGTGACTCAATTAGTCTTGGCAGGTATATTTGCAGGATCGGTCTTCGTCAGCCGAAGGGCAAGAGAGTTCCTCGCAGGTTTGTCCATCCGTGGCGCATCTTTGGCGATGCTCATTCAGGGCCAGAGAAACTCAAGAACTCCAGATACGGAAGCGCCGACTCTATCGAGCACATCACCAAACGATTCGATGAAACGACCAAACGGCTCTTCCGCGACAGGAACGACATACAGTGGGTCCCATTCGGTTCACCACTCGACAAGGATGTCGCCGTAGGCATCCGGGGTGGATCTCTCAAGCTCATAGGGTGTGCCTCTTCCCTCCCAAGCACCCCTTCTCAGCTCACATCAGCTTAGTGCAGAGGTAGCCGAACTGTTTGAACCATCCATCCAAGCCGCCGTCACCTCCATCAAGGCTCAGGTCGTGGCGTCCCAGGGCATGATCAAAGTAGGTACCTCTAGATGCCGATCGAAACCGTGTGTCTTCATTCTCGTCAGTCCGTGTGGTTGGTGGGTGGATTCGCCGCCAGCCCCTGGCTCTTCTCCCAGCTCCAGGAGCGACTTGCTCCGATGAAGATCACCGTGAGCCGACCCGACAATCAAACGTGAATCTCCCATTGGCTCTCTCGTCTTGATTGACGACCGTGGTACTCAACACATTTCCATTTTAGGTCCAAGGCTGTAGCAGACGGTGCCCTTGGCTTCTACTGCGATCACCACGTCTCGGCAAGAGTGTCCAAGTTCATGTATGGCGTGGAGTATCTGCGAGAGTTTGATCCCAATGACCCTGAACACGTTGCACGAAAGGAGCGGCTTTGCGAGCTCCCCTCTGGCCCTCAGCTTCTCCCGGATGCGTTTGATTGTATTCTCGCAAGGGTTAGGATCCTTGTTCCGCTCTTTCCTCCTTTGTTCATCGGCCGTCCCAGGGTGTGAAAGTGAAAGAATCGACCGTCTTCACACGCAAATATTGTACCGAACTGACGAATCTGTCCACCCTGTCCGTGTTCGAGGTGGAGGTATGGTGTTATCGCGGTGGCGATACGATCCCTCCGTGGATCCTTCGGCACCATGGTATGTCTAGATGGACGTAGTCCTTCCCTTGGCTGATCCTTTACCCCTTAGAGGAGTATTCGACCCTTTGCGTCGTCCGCGCGGACCTGTCGCCACTCAGCGGAAGCGCAGAACCAAAGTCGGGGAGAAACGGCAAGACTTACTGGACCATTGTCTTCAGCGTCGAGATCCATTTCGGTCTGACAGAGTTCAAGGCGCGGATAAAATGGAATGACAACGTTCGTGCCGTGCTTTGAACCATACACGTTATGATATCCGATTGATTATTTCCTCGTCTCACAGGGGACCACCAAGTAGTAAGTGTGCCTTAAAAATGGTGTAAGCTCCCTATGACGGACTGTTTTTTTTTCTTCTCTTCCGCAGTGGTCCGGCGTCCATCGTTTACAGCGAAAGTGGACATCGTTCCGACGAAGACGAAATTGATGCCTATTCTGAGGATGATTTTGGCCCCTCTCGCTCGGCGTCGCGTGTCCCATCCCGCCCCGCCTCCGTGGCCCCGTCTCGCACCCACTCGCAAGACTCTGTCGGGTCCGGGGTCAGGACCCCACAAGGGTTGGGACGGCTCGACGCGACGTTCATGGACGCGGCCAGCCGCAGTCGCTCTGTCTCCACGTCCCAATCCACACATGCGCGTTCGCAGTCCCACCACCAATCTCAGCTGCAGCCGCCAGCACAACTGCCACAACCACCACCACCACAGCCACAGCCACAGCCACAGCCACCACCAGCATCCCAGGCTCAGCACCTGCATCAATCGCAGTCGCACGCGCACGCGCAGCAGTACCAACAGTCCGTCTACTCGGAGCGCACCCGCGAATACGAACAACGCGAGCGCACCGTCTCTACCTCTGCGTCGCGCGTGTCCTCGTCGGTTACCAACGTCGAGCGCGACCGAAAGGTGTCCTCGAGTGCATCGAAACTGTCGAGCGCGTACACATCTCAGTCTCGTGCAGAATCAGAACGGGAGCGGCGAACGAGGGAGGCGACTGAGAGAGAGCGGGCGGTGGTGGAGAGAGACAGGATCGAGAGGGAGAAGGTGGTGGCCGAAAGGGAGAGGTTGGAGCGAGAGAGGGTCGAGCGCGAGAGGGGGAAGTCTGAAAAGATCGAAAGGGAAAGGGCTGAGCGAGAGAGAGTCGAGCGCGAGAGGATTGAGAGGGAGAGGGTCGAAAGGGATAAGGTTGAAAGGGAGAGGGTTGAAAGGGAGCGGGTCGAGAGAGTGAGAATCGAGAGGGAGATCGTTGAGCGGGAGCGGGTTGCGATAGAACAGGCCGAAAGAGGACGAATCGAAAGAGAACAGGCCGAGCGCGAGAGGATCGCAACTGCGGTTGTTCCCCCGCCAAAGGCCAAAGGGAGGGGAAAGGCGAGCAAGAACGCGAGCAAACCAATCTCGCCCATCGACCTTGCCGACACGACGGTTGGGAAGAGCCCGGGGCAGCTCGGCCAGACGCTCACTTCCGTCTGGGGGTCCCAGTCCAAGGCGGTCACCCCCGCCGCGTCTCCATTCCCAATGCCTACGCAACCCGTCGAACCCACGACATCTCATACCGAATTCCCGGTACCACGCGAGCCCGAACGCGCGATCTCGGCCCTTGGCGTCGCGCCGCAAAGCGCGTTCTTCGTGGACCCCCTCGCAGATCCATCCCAGGAGCCACCATATGGTGCAGCCGGGGGGCTAGCCCTAGGGTTGCTTCAATCGCGGGACATCGTTGACTCCGAGGACCCTTCCGCTGGCCAAACACCAGCCGACACCGTTCCGCCCGAACAACTCGCCGCCGACGCAACGTCTGCTGGAGAGTTCACGGCCACGACGGAGGTCGTCGAGACGATGTTCGAACAGAAGGTTGAGGCGATGTCCGCGACTCACGAGACATTCGAGAGCGCGGGGGCTATCGAGACGGGTGCAGATGGCGGCGTTACTGGCGCCGGCGTGTTCGATACATTCGAAACCTCAGAGACGTCCGCCCTTCAATACCAAAGCGAGAACACCCAATCGTACGACTCGTGGGGCTGGGATGGGACCGCCACAGCAACTGCCACGACCACCGCGGAGGCGGTGACAGAGAGCCTTTCCTCTACGACCAAGGCCCTCGGGTTCGGGTTTGGAGGGGCGTCGGCCGTCGGCACCAGCATTGGCACAGGGGCAAGCGTTGCGAAGGGGACCTTGTCCAATGCCTTTAACCGCATGAGCTCGATGTGGGGCGGAGGCGGGCAGGGAGACATCGAACTCGATCCGTTGCAAGACACTGCCGGGGCGCCAGAGGGCCTGCTTGGGCTGCCACACACTCCCGTCGAGGGACAAGAGTTAGCATTCCCGGAACCGTTGGCGCCAGGGGGTAGGAACGAAGACGCGTGGGGACTCCCAGAGGACTCAGCCGAGCCTGCGCCTATGGTTGTGCCCGCGCCGGCGGCCGATGCATTTGCAACGGAGACAGCGCCCGCTCTCGCAGCGGCGATCCCTACACAAGCAGAGGAGCCCCCTTCGACTACGGAGCAGTCTGCAACGGATGGTCCTGCTGAAGCCCAGGCGGAAGAAGGGGAAGAAGAGGGGTTCGCGTCAACGGCCAAGAAAGGGAGGAAAAAGGGGAAAAAGAAGAAGTAAAGGAGTACTACGTCTGGTTTCTCTTTTTTTTTGTTCTTGGAGTCGGCGACACCATCAAGTTGGTCATGGTTACCTCGATAGCATTGCTCATGTTATTTACCCAGCTGGAGGCAACAATTTAGACCGCTTTCCGCTAGGCGAATTGAAGCGAATCGAAGTGGCAGGCTATCGAGGTGGGACTCTTTCCACTTCCAACCAATCAAATCATTCTATTGAAGACCAGTGAGTGGAGGGATGCCTGATGATATGTAATGATAACCAGGACTGCGTGGTCGTCTTCCACTCCCGTCGCCCTTGCCCTGGTGCCAGCAGTGCGACGTACAGAACGATTCGACGATGTCGACAACGGGTACAGCAATGATCAACGCGCCCAGACTGTCCGCCCCCATCCACTCTGGATTTGGTGGGATGTAGTTGCGGTGTTCGTGAGGCTCTGTCCACCGTTGACGGAGATCCGTGCTGACTCGCAGCTAGTGTCTTCGTTTCGCATCGTGGCGGGCTCCGCCATCCACCAGGGACCCCTTCTCGTCGACTCCGCCGCCAACTCTGTCATTCTTGCATTCCAGACCATGCTCGACAGTCCTCAGGGCGACCACCTTCCATGCCCTGGTTCGAGACGACATGTGTTTGTTTCGACGAATTACACCATGAAGCCCGTCATGTCCCACATGTCGCATTGCAGCCGTCTTGTCGTCACGTCGACAGTATGGGAGGGCTGGAAGGCGTCGGATGAGCCATTGGGCTCCTCGACAACTGGAGGTGGCAGGATAGGCGCCTCTGGGAATGTTGCAACGTCAGCATCAAGGAAAAAACATCTTCAGACGGGACCAAGTATGCTTAGAAGAGTACGGTTAGAAGGGACGGGAGCCAGTACCCATAGATCACTACTGCAAAGATAATTTGCGCCAATAATTCGAGATCTCTCGAAGTGAAACGAGGTGACCTCGGTACACTCAAACTGTGGCGAAGTGACGCTTTTTCGAGGCGAAGCGAAGTGACTTCGCTTCGACCAACACTACTTTCCACTGTGCAGCGCTCAGGATTTTGTGGAGCGGAACAAATGCACAGCGGAAAGCGGTCTGAATTTTTGCATCAAGCTGTCATAACAAAGCGTCGAAATCGTGAAAATCGTGAGCAGCTAGATCAAAGCTAGGATGATGCGTGTCATAGATAGGAGATGAAATACTTGCAAGCCAGGATGCAAGAGGTATAATGAGTCCAATAATCTGATGTCCGAGCGGTCCTCAGCGACCGATCCCTGCCAACGTACGGTTGCTGATGCCCCGCTCGAAACTTTGCTTGCGAAGTCGACCGTTTTCACCCGGAAGGGGAAGCCCTGCTTTCAGACTAATCGCATTTGCGCTTCTCTTTGCGTCGAGAGAAAATGCAACGTTGACAGATGGCATGCTCAGCCGACGGATCCAGCCTTTGGGCTTTTCAGGTCGAAGGAGGATGGGAGGCTCGGGCGGACGAAGGTCGCGAGGCGACGGAGGCACGTCCATCACCTTGTACTTGCTCACCGAGCACGTGTCGCAACCGCAAAATGGGGCGTGATCCTTTGTCGGCAAGGGCTGCGGGCGTGTGGGTGAATGCGATGTGCTCGGACGGGGAGGGACCCCCGAACTGCTCGTCGTCGAAGCAAGGTTGACGTGCGTGACGCTTTGAGAACCCCGCTTGTGTTGAAAAGGACTGTTCCGCGGACCTCTGGGCGCATCGGCGGTGTTGCCCGGTTCCGGACGGGAATTGAGGAATTGACGTCTGTCACGTTCAAGGTCGCGGCTCCGTTGGTTGAGCTCACGTTCTCGCTGCCGAAGCTCGTACTCTTTCTCCTTGAGCTCAAGCTCCGCCAACTCCTCGATGCGTTGTCTGCGCCTTCGGATCTCATTCTCGTTGACAGGCAGATCACGTGTGGACGGGTGTGGGGGGATATCTAGTGTGAATCGATCCACACTGGGGGATGCCGTTCGTCGGGGGGACATGGGCTCGTCGACGGATTGGTACCGAGATGCGATCTCAAAAACGCTCATCGGCAACCGAGGAATATCTTTCGGCCCTTGTGATGAAGTTTCAACCTTGAAGGGGAAAGAATATGAACATGAAAAGGGCGGAATCGATGAGAACCACCAACCGTTCGAGTATACCTGTTGCGTAAGGCTGCAACATTGTTTCCAGTACTATGGGTCGACTCCGCACGTTCGAGATTCTTTTTGGCAACACCCACGCTCTGACTCTCGAGTGTACTTGTGCTGTCGTCCGTGTGAACCCCGAATTCTTTGTCGGCTAAAGCGTGTTCTGCCCTCTTGAACGGCGACACCGGTCTAGACAACTCATCGGAGGGCGGCGGCACACGAGCGATCAAGGAAGGTCGCCTTGGACTCTTTGGGTCTCCTGAGGCCGTTGAGTTGATAACGTCCTTACCCTCGGACGAGAAGTTTAATAGATCGGTGCTAGGCGGCTCACGTGTGTCTTGGTTGGACGATAATGGTGTCTGAGACACCGGCGAAGGTGGAACCCAAGAGGGCTCCAGGGTGATTGATTCAGGCAAGTTGGTGGCCGCGACCTGTCTGGGAGAGTTGGTCAAGATAGGAGCAGATGGTGCCAGGACGCCCTGTGACTGCGGCGCATTAGGACTGCCCGCGCGAGAGTGTACAGATCGGAGAGCCAGAAGCTGTGTTTGCTGCCGTTGCAATTCAGCCTCACTCATGGCAAGAGGTATAGGAAAGTGGGTAGGGGGGAAAGGGAACGCAGATAGCGTGGTGATCGAGTTGACTGAACCTTGATTCTGACTCTGATCAGCAACAGGGAACGATGAACGTGGGAGGTCGAGTGACGACGCCGCGGATACAGACAGCGATCCTGGGCTGTGACTAGTGACAGGGGGGACGGGGAGGGATCTATGGACCGGTGTGGAAAGACCCGTCTGCCCCCACTCCGAAATCCCCGGGGCGATGGACACCTGCGTATCAGAAGACACTTCTGGTAGGTCATCGGGAAGAGGGCCAGACCAGGCTCCTTCACAAAGGGAACGCCATTCACCGAGCGATCCAATAGTAGGAGAGACGCGGCGCATACACTCGCATGTACGAGTCCACTCGGCATCTGCTATGCGAGCGAGACACGCCGCCACGTTGAATGTCACCCGTGTATTTTGCTGAGTGACGTGCAGAGCATGATTGCTGGGTAAATGGAAGTCCACCGTATTGAGACTAGGGTGTGGCGAAGACTCACTATTTCTCCTGAGACATCTCAGGACCAACGACGCTGAGGAGATTGATGTAGCGAGCATGTTCCTCGCCTGCGTCCTTGGCTCCTTTCTTGGACTTTTTTTCATAAGCCAGACCTTTTGAGGCAAAAAGATGAGAAGTGCATTGATCGGAGAACGATACGAATTACCAGCCTGTTTGATGCGTGCGTTGGACTCGTTCATGCGCTCATCGTGTGCTTTTTCCTCTTTCTGCAGTGTGTCTCAGTCGAGCCTCTCGTGACGGAGGAAGAACAGACCGCGAGCTTCCTGAACCATTTCTTGACCTCGGAGTTGACGGCATGAGATTCCTTCTCAGCCATCTTTGCGAACTTGCTGTCGATGTCTGCCAAGGCCTCGAGAATGATGGAGCTTGCACCGAAAGCGTTGGCTGACGACGGGCTGTCAAGCAGAGAGGTGTTGAGAGGGAGAGCCGACTCGCCTGCACACTGGGCATTCGTCTTTAACCCGGCAGCATCCTTGAGGGCCTTTGAGAGCTTCCTCTGGACAGCTGCGAAAGCAACCGCGACCTCGCAGTAGTCGTTGAGGACACTCAGGAGAGAGTCGATCGTGCGACACGATTTGTGGATGTCCTGTCGGTCCACCGGCCGCACGACTGGCGCAGAGGTGGACATGGCGGGAGGGCGAGTGCAGCGTCGCGCGCACGACCTGGGCTCAGTGCTGAACGGACTTTGAAATCCGCGGCGGCAAAGATAACACGGACGCTACGGTAACTACTCTGGGCGACGCCGTCGTGCTGGCGGCGAGTGCGATCGCCGTAAGCCTGACGGTCCGCTAGGAGACGATTGCCCAGCATCAGACGCCACCCGGTCACCCCCGACAGTCTGAGACGCAGCAGTTTCACCACGCCTGTCCTTGCTGTCACGCTTGTCGTGCCTTCTTTTCCACATTAACTTCCGCACGCATCTCGGGCAAAGCACAATTTTGACGAGGGCTTCCTTTTGCTGTCCGTGCTCCTCGTAAGCAAAGGGCAGTTCTAGGGTGGAGAGATCGGTGTGAGAAAGCGGACGATGGTGCACACAGCGGCTGTTTGCGCAGGAGGTTTCACCAGTTCCGTCGAGAACCTCGGATTCAGTGCGCCAGCGCAGAGCAAACTGGAGAATGCGGTGCGGTGAGCGGTGTGACAAGAGACGGCAAAATGGCGCACATTGCCAGACTTGTAGTGTTTGAGGTCGCAGATCGCGAACTCGCGGTAGAGGCTGTTGTAGTACTTTTTCGCGAGCCGATCGTTCCAGGACGCTCCCGCGTCTGGCTCTGCGTCGTCGCGGAGAAACCTGGGGGGCGACTCAGACGGTGGGGAAGCATGTATGCGTGCGGGAGTACTTGTGGGACGCCTTTAGGATGTCGAACTCTGTGAGGGGGGGCTGGGACATTGGTGCTCCACGTGGGACGGGCGAGACGGCCACGCAGATTCGCGGTGGGGGGGGGGTGGCAACCCGGACGAGCGATCTGTAGCAGCGGTGTTTCAGGGAGGCAATGACCGAGATGGAAGCTTGATTTGGAACCAAAGTGTACGCTGTCTCCACGTCGTCATCATATGCAGCACCGGCGGCGAACCAGAAGAGCGGGCAGTCAGCCTCATGGGATTCGCCTCTGTCCAGCCTTGCCTGCTGGCTGTTGCGACGTCGCGTCCCCGTATCCTGAGAATCGAAATTTCACCTGCGATTTTCGCTAACCGTCCTTCGTCTCGGATCTAGTAGACTCGCTGGTCACGCTGGCAGGACCCCTTCCCCGCTTTTATACTTGTTCCCTTTCCTGCCAGGCCCCGTCCGTCGCTCCTTCCTGCCACTCCCCATGGCGCCTTTCGACCCCTTCCGCCGCCTTCGTCTTCGCTCTGACCCCCCTCCTTTGTTCCCTTCTTCCAGCGAGGAGGACAGCGACGACTGTTCGCCCAAGCGTCGCCATCCCCGTCTCATCCATGTCCCCGCCCCGAAACACCCTCGGTCCGGCGAACCTCTCGTGAACATCCCGGGCAACGGAAAGATCTCACGCGGAGCGCCCGAGAACTCGTCAGAGGGCACGCATATAGCCCTTCCCTTGGGTATCCCGCCTGACACCGCTCACCCTGAGCGGCCATTCGAGAAACCTTCAATGTCCGGCGTCGCGAGGTCAGTAGTACTGCCTTGCTTCCTATCTTATCTCTTACCCCACGTTCATTTCTTCGTCGTCTGCGTCATATGGCCTACGCTATATCAACCGCGTCACGCCAACACGCCTCTGTCCCATCGTCATGTCTCCCAGTGATTCCACCGACGCTCTCCGACCCTTCACGAAAACAACGCTGATACGTCGTGTAACGTCCAAACTCAGTATCGCAATCCCTCTCAAACATGCCTCTGACGGCTTGCGATCCCGGCCATCGACCCGGACCTTGCAGGAAGAGACGAAACCACCTAGGCTTGGTTCTCGTTCCTCCAGAGCCCCAGGCCCAGTGTCCCCCACACTCCCGAACAGCTTCGTCTCTAGACGACACAGAGAGGCGGCTCTCCGCGAACGTGGACTCCTCCCGTGCAAAGATCTGAGTGAACAGGAACGGGAGGAAGATGAGCGTCTTGTCTGTGTTCCCTCGCCATCTAGCACGACATTTGGTGGACAATCCGAAGCAGAACGGCTCAAGGCAACCTGGTTGGCGGTGAACAGAACGTCTGAGAGCAGCGATTCGGACTGTGGACCCCCCGTCCCTCCCTCCTTGCATGGGCCCGGTTCTCGGCTCATGTCGACATCGCCGTCATCTTCCGTTCCCTCTCCAGATGTGGATGTGTTGCGTCGATCGAGTGAGAGCATGTCTTCCTCCGGAAGACCATCCATCTCTAGTTCCGTTCCGCCATTGTCGACCTCGTACCTTGAAGTCTTGCGCGAGGACCCGTCTGAGTGGGGACCCGTCACCCCCCCTCCCCTTCCATCTCCGGCTCGTCCACCCATTATCATCCACAGCCCGTTCGAGGATCCGTCTTCCCCCGTGTTGATGGAGAGTCCCGTCTCGTGCAGTTTTTCGTCGCACTGTCCAGGATCAGCAGTGATGTCATTGTCCCAATCAGACCATGCACCTGTTCCCGCAAGAGAGCTCGTTCGCTCGCCGGTCTCTCGCAGGCGCACGAGCGACTCGCGAGATCGTCCTAGCAAGCCGATCGGGTCCTCGTTGTCCAGGATGGGAACGCGTTCCCTGTCCAACCTCCGTCGTTCAGTGACGGACGGCTTCAGGCGGCCGAGCGCAAGCACGCTCTCTAACGCCGATCACTGCAATGCTACGTTCCAGGTACCAAGGGCGGCAATTAGTCCAACCATGCACAGCCTAGGAAGTATTCTCAAGGAGACGAGGCATATTGAAGATACGGAGAGCCGCAGGTTGTGTGAACTCGCCTTTCTAGATTGAACTGCGCGGCCGACCTCGCCTTCTTTTACCCTTTTTTTTTTTTTCTTTTCAACCTCTACTTTTTTTTTCGCTCTTTGCCTACGTGTTTCATTTGCCATCATTGCCACGACAACTCCTGCCCTACCTCTACGCCCTTCGGATATCTTTATTATCTGAAATCGAATGTGGAAATACCCCCAGGCTCGTATTGTTTGACATCTCACACTCGTTTATCCATCCCATTTTAGTAGTCTCACATGGGCCAGGTGGCTCCTAATTTTACCCACCTCTTGGCGGGTGGCGTCCTGGAAGTAGCGTAAGTCTGACTGTAATGCAAGGCGTGCGCAGCCCCCTCACAACCGTGGAGTCTCCCGGATTGGCATTGCGCCGGCAGGCATGACATGGACACTTGGCAAGGTTAGAACTCCGATCGGGGTAGTCACGAGGCCACCATTCCTGCTAGAACCATGCGGGAAAAGGTTGCTTTAGTGGAAAGATCAGCCGATACCGAATGGCAGCCGATTACGGTACCCTATGGTTTCAGACCACCGGTGGCGAATCATGATGGCTCGTCTCAGTCGTCTGCCACGCCAACCGACACTGCGGAAGGGTGTATTTGCGGCGTCTCTAGAAGCGCCACACGACAGACGCTTCAGCGAAGAGAGAGTGACAGACACGGTGGTGCCACGGAAGGTTCGAGGCACGTCCGTTCCCGCACTTACCTCACCGGCCTTGCTTGTCGCGGGGCAAGCGTGCGTCGGTGCCTGGAAAAAGGCGCTCAAGGCATTATTCCGAAGGCGGCTCTCGGTTCAAGCGCAAGCAGTAAGGAAACGGGGTGACACGACGTCGATGGAGAAAGGCAACGTCCCGGAGCAGCTTCGCCGGTGTTCTTTCTTTCCGGGGGTCAACTATTGTACTGAGGAGGCCCGGCCAAGGATGGAAATACTGCACCATTTCGTACAGGCCCACAGGCGACGAAAATATAGATTTGACATCAATATATTATAGTGACATTTGTCCGGCTCCGCGTCACAGGTTTGTCAGGCAGCTATCAAACAGTTCGCCATTTCAATCGATTCGCCCGGTTGTCGAATTGGCTCGATAGTTCACAACAGAGCGAATTTAAATCAGGACTGCGAACAGAGCAACCTGGGTTAGTCTTCGACCAGAAGTTGGGTGAGTAAAGCTTGCGTCCCCTCGAAGTTCCCATGCCCAAGGTCTTCCTCCACTGCCGTCACAATCACCATTTGACTTCCCCACAAACCACCAACCTATTTCTATCTGTTTACTTCAATTCCAGCCGTTGGATTGTCCCCGTTCTGCAAGCAATGGACCTTGCCTCGTTCACTCCAGGCCTGGTGCTCGACAGCGATCGGCCCGCTCGGTCCGCAGGTCCAGATGTACGGCCGACCTTGTACGAAAACTTCGGCGCTGTTGGAACGGTAAACAAGGTTGATTGATCATTGCGACACGTGGATCGAGGATTCATGCACATGTTCCAATGGTGCTACTCGTAAGTAGGGTGCTTGATACAAGGACGAGAAGCTCACCGTCACGAGTCCAGACTGCCCTCCGACCGGATCCCTGGAATCAGGCTGTTCTCATCGCACCTCGGCACTCCGTTCGTCGCCACTGGAACACGGCGATGGCTCACGCACGGTGTCGACAGAACGGCAACCAACTGCTGATCCGCCCTGTGTACGATGTGATCAGAGGCCGATGACTCGATATCAGAGAGCGTATCGCCAAGGCAACGAAAAGGACGGCGCGCTTCAAAGGCAGACGAGCACGGAGGACTTTCGGACTCGACCGGGCCTGCTGTCGGTGGGCATGAAGGTCATGGTGGCGTTCAACGTCGAGACAGGTCTCGACATCGCGAACGGAGCGAGAGGCGACATCGTCAAGATCGTTTTAGACGATCGTGAACCGCCTTTCCCGCCAACGGATCCGATCGTTCAGCTGGCCTTTCCACCCGCCTACGCTCTCATCAAGATGATTAGTACTCAAATGGCCCGGCTGGTGGGACTGAAACAGAATGTGATACCGCTCGTGCCGTTGCATGGTCATTTTCGATTATCGTCGGCAATAAGAAGAAGACAGTTTTGCGGTCGCAGGCTCCACTTACGCTGGCCTGTGTTCTCACGGGCTATTGTACGCAATCTCTCATGCGATCATAGACGTTGGAACTCCCCCTTCTGGTTCCCTGACCCCCTTCAACGTGTACGTCGCTTTATCACGGTGTCGCGGTCGGGCAAGCATCCGCTCACAACGAGATTTCGACGAAAGTCTTCTCATGAGACACCCGAGCGAGTACTTGCGCATCGAAGACGACAGATTGAAGAAGTTGGACAAGGACACAAAGGGATTACCGTAGCACGGCGACACGTCAGGAGTACCATGTAATAAGCGTTCTTCATCGCTCGGACTAACACATACTCTACATAACGTGACGAGCGCAAGCCTAAGACCTCGACGTGAGTCGCGCTTGGGCAGGCGTGGATAGAGCGGACGGAAGGCCGACTGGACATGCCGAACCGTGCCGTCGCTCCAAGAGGCAAGCTTGCCACGGCCCGAAAATCGAAGGACGGTTCTCTGACCTCGTAAACACGGTAATGTGTATCCACGTGCATTCGGGACACATGTTTCCAGACGGAATATATGCACACACCGCGGAACGGCGGACGCATCTCCTGGGCACCAAGGGTACGATCAACCAGGTCGGACAACTCCGTGATCGTCTCGAGACACGACCTGCATGTCGCATGTTGGATATCTGGACTGTGCCCATACTGATTCCGTGTTGCAGGCGTTGTAGTCAAGGACACGATGCAAGAAAATGTTGCGAAGACTTGTTCCGGATGCAGGATACTCGGACGCAGTTGCAGTGTGTTGGTGAAACATCGTTCTGGGAGTTGCAGATCAAAGAGGAGGTGATGAAACGGTGTACGTCGAGTTGGATAACACACGACTGCCGCGGGCCAGAATGTTTTTCAGTCGTGCGGGTGACATGATCCAGCGCCCTAGCTCCCACGGAACGACGCTGAATGCCTGGGGCGCGACGGTTGTTCGCGATCAGACGGCAGACGGGAAGCGATCTTCAGCCTTGAGCAAAGGCTCTGAGACGCATGAAAAAAATGGGTGGGTGCGATGATGACGGATTGATTCCATGGCGCAGGGTCGTCATCAAAACATCGCGACAATGATGATCCTGGTGATATGACGCAACAGAAATTTAAAATTGACTCGGCATCGGCGTCCTGGCGTTGGCCACCCCGCTGAGGTGCTCCACGTCGTGCTGCTCGCGGTCCTGCACGGTGACGATGGGAAGGTCTAACGCTCGTCCCCTGAGATATGCCGAGACCACATACGAGGACTAATTTTAAATCGTTCGGCAGCGAGCGGAAGTTTCCGTGTGGCCATGTGGGAATCCGTCTGCGGTATGTCGTCCCGGCGTGCTTACAGGAATGTGGGCGGGGTCTGCACCGTGCAGGTCTCGGAGTGGGCAGATAGGCTCTTCCAGGGCTCATTCCAAGCAGTGTCTCTGCGCAGGGATGCAGCGTGCGAGGGTGTCATGGGACAGGGCGGGACCAATCCGGGGAGTGGCACTTCTGCCTTTGAGCGGGGAGGGATCAAATTCAAATTCCATGAACACGTGCTAGGAATGACAAACCGGGATTTGCCACGCAGGGGCATATAAAGATCTTGTCTCTCCGCTTACCGTGCATTTCTCCCCTCTCACCGTCCCCCGATCTCGCCTCACCATGGACCAAGACGCGACAACCGAGACAGCCCGCCACGACGTCCCCCACTCAAAACCAATCCCAATCTCCACAGAGCACCTCCGCCATCGCTCCGCCTCCCTCTCTTCGGACTCGTCCAGCTCACCCCCCCTCGTCACCCCCCCAAAGAACTTTCCTTCCTCTCAGTTTCCGATCTCCCCCAGCTCCCCCATGTTCTACTACTTGTCCCAGTCCCCCACAAAAGCCCCCCCAACGTTTCCCTTTCGTGGCTTCCCCCCACCGCCCGTCCTCGAAGGTATACACATCTGCATCGCTTCCGTCTATTTTACTCATACGTTTCTGTACCAGACGAACACGCCGACGATGTAAAACCGTCCGCTCACGTTCGTCGCGCGAGCACCGTTGGGCGATTCCAACCTCCGCCCCCTGCCCCAGAACCTCACCATGAACGGGGCGTCAATGTTCTCAGACGTCTTTCCCTGAGTCGCCCTAGGGTGTGTCCACTTTTCCCGCACTCCCTCACGCGTCTCATGATTGAACAGCCCTCGGCGGCCGATCTTTCCCCACCCGGAAACCCTGGCCCTCCGAATGCTGCTGCACCGACTTCACCTTTCACGAACGACATCCCTCTCGGCCGCAAGACAAGGCGGGCAGCAACCTTGACTGACCACGCACGTCCTCGCCGTGCGCCTTCTCCTATGGGCGAGAGAATTCTCAAGGGGCACTTTGATGGCTTTAATTAACTTATCTCGTTTGCTGACTTTTCTGGCTCCCCACCCACGTTACGTGATCTTGGAATGCCCGCAGTCCCCATTTCGAAACAAGGCTGTCCCCTCGTTATCGCTCACCCCACGCTACGTCACAAATGATGTGTGCAGTGGCGCCGATAGCACTCGGTGCACTTCTGGCCGCACTCACCCCTATGCCGAGATATCCCCAGTGTGCACTCCGTTCATTTTGCCACTTTGCTTCGTGATTCGTACATCGGTTTACTCTCACTGTTGTTTGCACGCGCGTCGTCGACGTATGTTGTAGTGTATTCAGTATGGATTAGTGCTACGTGTAAGAATATATCATGTGTGCCTCCAAGAATCTTGCGCTCTGGTCCTGCCAGGTCTCCCCGTCTGCACTCACGACACCCGCTTGTACTTGTTGTATATCGCGGCGGACACGCCCACGTCCACGTCGCCTGCACAGAGTCTCGCAAGGCGGCGCTCCAGCTCAGGATGGGGATGCGTCTGAACCGAAGATTGGTATCTACACCAGTCCCACCAGATCGTCCAGTGAATCCATTTGAGTCTGAGAACCTTGCTGTTCGGCTCCCGCCTCGTCGTCCGAGACGCTACCAGTCTCGCAAACGCCTGCTCGAACGTGAGGCCAGCGCCGTCGTCGATCCTGCACTCGAGTGCGTCCGTCGAGTCGCAGCTGAGCGAGATGGCCTTGAGCCAAGGGGCGAGCGGGGGACTGCGATCGTGGTCCGACGCGTCGTTGATCATCTCCCGCAAGAGGGGCGCGATCAAGGTGGGCACGTCCGGCCCGTTGAGCTTGAGCAGGACGAGCGAAGGACAGCGCTCCATCACCTGGCGCAGTTCCGCCGTCGCGATGTCGACCGCGGTGAGCGTAAAGTGGTTGAGGGAGCAATTGGAGCGCGCGAGCAGTGCCAAAAAACTCTCGTGGCACCAACTCGTCGTCATCGCGCTCGTGTCCCACACGCGCGTGAGCAGCTGAAAGTCGCGCAGCACCGGCGTCGTGAGCGCGTCGAGCAGGTGGCTGATACACCCTTCGTGGCTGCTGATCGTGACCAGCACGAGCGTCGTGAGGCACGGCATCGCGATGCGCTCTCGCGCGCCGTCCCACTTGGTCTCGCACTTGTACTGCGTGATCTCGACGTGGAGGTGGGAGAGCAGCGGAGCGCAGGTGAGGATGCCGAGCAGCTCTTCAATGTCCGTGGGGCGGTACCCACCGCGGAGCGTGAGGTGCGTCAGCTGCGTCCACGGGAGCGTCCGGTGGCTGTCCGGCATCGCCCCGGCGGGTATCTGCAGCTCTCTGAGCCGGGGGAGAAACTCGGGTCTGAACGGGGCCCAGGGGGTGCACTGGGGCGAGATCTCGAGCTCCTCGAGCGCGGGCATGTGGCACTGCACGAGTGCGTTGAAACAGTCCCAGTCCCGCGTGGCGGCGGGGAAGTGGACGAACACGGCACGCCAACGGTCCGCGTTGTCTGCGATGACACGGCTGAGGCGGCGGAGAAAGGCGGCGGGGACGTCGTCGGTCAGAAAGTCGTTCCAGAGCCAGAGCGAGATGGGGAACGGGCGCGAGCGCTGGATCCACGCATCGAGAATCTCCTCCTGCTTGTCCAGCACGCCCGCAGTGGGGAGGTCGAGGTAGAGCGCCGTCCAGAGCCGGGGCATGGCGAGCGAGAGCACACGCCAGCTGCGGCACACGCTCCCGAGGAGGAGCGGTGCGCGCCGGCTGGGCTCGCAGTGTGGCCCGCGCGCGTGGACGTCGCCGCAAAAGTCGAAGACGCGGGCCATGATCTCGGGGGGCATCCGCTTTATCGGGGACAGGAGCGCCCCGAGGTCCTCGACGTAGGACGTCAGCTCGCACTTGCGGCGCTGGATGTCGGCAAGACGGGCCTGGAGTCGGGTGATGTCCGCCTCCACTGCCTGGAGCTCGGCCTTGGGCTCGGCGAGCAGACTGCGGACTTCGTCGCGCTGGTCGTCCGGGGGGGCGCTGTTGGTGCCCAACAAGCGAATGATCGATGACTAGGATCGAGGGTGAGCCGACAGAAGAGCGGGTCCGGGGCCATGAGTCGCTCACGGGAGGAATGTCCTTGACGTCGCCGTACCGCTCCAGCTTGGCTGCGTAGAGCTGCACGCCCGTCTCTTTGAGGGCTGAAAACATGGCGATCAGGCAGGAGAGAGGAGCGGCGAGGATGGAGGGCTTGTGGGTCTTCGGGTGTCCGTTTTAACCGGTCTGTCTAGCCTACCTGCCCTTTTGACACGACGAAGACATGAAGAGAAACGCTCGGGAAAAAAAAAAAAGAAAAAAAAAAAGGCTGGGCCTCCCGACTGCAGCGTTGAGACAACGTTGCGGTCGACACGAGTCCTCGACTAGCATCGCACGCGAGGACATGTAGCGTTATTACGACACATGCAAGCAAAACAAGCCGGCGTGCTGCCTCCATCGTGTTCCCAACGCTGCCCGGCCCCCACCATGTTATATACACCCATCACGCCCTGCGAGAACCGGCCGTGCTGGCCGGTTTCGCTTTGGTGATGGGCATGGGCCGCTTCGAGAACACCATCTTTTTCTTCACCACGGCTGTGACGTCCCATCGGACCTCCCCTCGGTTCCCCTCCAGTTCCTCTCTTCCACGGCCACAGCCCCCACTATCGCCTTTGTGATCGCCATCTGGATCAGCGTCGTCCGCGGAGACGGGGCTCCGAACACGCCTCTGGAGCACCCCGAGTGGCCTAGGGAGACCGACGACTTTGCCTTCGAGCAAGTGATGTCCGATCACGAGCGTCGGTTTGGTCTGTGCCATGCACAGTCCGGCAGGCGTCAGCAGAGGACGTGGCACAGAAAGCGCGCGCTTAGCCTACGGACGGACCATGTCGCTCGTGTTCAGCGTCCCAATCAGCTGTCCCTCCTGGCTCGTCGACTCGGGACACTGGACGTCGAGCATGCCCTGCAGCTCGATCAGAAAGAGCTCGTCGTGGCCCAGCGTCGCGACCGGTGCTGCGAGCTTGGGCGAGAACGCGTTCGGGGGCGTGACGGTGACGGGCACAATCATGGCCGCGTCAGGTGTAGCGTGTGCTTAATTATACAGCTCATTATGTTACCACGTCAACTCTTCGGATAGTCCCCAAACTCCCAGCTAAAGCACTCCTTTGGCCACCGTCAACGTCCACAGCGGAAGCGAGCGACGCAGACGCACCACACAGTCCTCTTCCCGCTCCGCCAACGGCACTTCCCGCCCGACTTCGAGGCTCGCCTGCCACGGCTCGCTCAGGATATTCTCGACCACGTTCACAATGCCGTGCATGCGGATGTCGACCGACCAAGACAGGTTCGACACGGTGTCGTACACGATCGACGTGCCAAGATGACACCTGAGAATGCGTGCGGTCTGGGACATGCAAACGGCCAGCAAAGGAGGCACGCACTTGGTCTCCATGGCGTACCCTCCCAGCGCGCACGAGGACAGAACGCCGTTGCACGTCCCCATCGCGATGGGATCCGCCGTATGGTACACATGCGTGACGTGGTGCGTCGCCGGCTGCAAGGATCCTCAGTCAAGCACCAGCGCACGACAAACAGCTCTCACCGGCGAGGGCAAGTGCAGCCTCTCTGCCGCCAGCTTCTCCCCGGGCGACTCAAACGCCACCGCTGGCACTCCAAACGTGACCCCCAACAGCGACGCGAGCGCACCACCTGCAGAACCGTCAGTAACCCTCCCCGCACGACGACCTCACCGACCTAGCGAATGTCCGACGACCCATATGTTGGCCGAAGGATACATGTATGATACATTATTATATAAATTCTATCCCCAGAGTCGTCGTCCAACCTGGGGCTCCCAAAAGACAGACAGAAAGAACGTACTCACTGTGCCGATGGGATAAAACAGACTGTCGTCCGCGAGCACTCGCCCCAGACACGTCTGATCGCATTTCCACCCGCCCCGATGGCAACCGCACACCGACGTCCACGTCCAGTCGATCCGTGCGCAGCAGCAGCTGAACAGCAGGTTGTCGTTCAACCTGTCCTTTTTCCCCGTCGGGCCGCCGCTTCCGAATAACGAGGTCGAGGTGCCCTTGATGGAGATCACGACGGTCGCGTTGTCCGGCGTCGCAAAGACGTGGCCACGGAACCCGTCCGACTCTGGCTCCCAGCCAAACGGGTAGCGCTATGAACGCGGGGGACGTCAGTCCGTTGATCCGTCGGCCGAGGAGTAAAGAATCAGCGTACGGCGTTCCACTCCTCGTCCAACTTGTACCACGAGGCGTCGTCCAGAGCGACGTACGCATTGTTCGACATCTTGGCAAGCTCGAGCAGCGTCTCTCGTTTCTCGATGTCGGGTCCGATGATCTCGTCTTCCCACCAGCCGAGGTCGGTGCTTTGAGCATGTTGGATCGAACGTCGGCGGGCGTCCTCGTGGGCGCGAAACGACGGCGGACGGAAGGTGGAGGTCGTCCTCGTCGCTATCGAATACGTCCTCTCGTTTCCGGTTGCGAACGTGTTCGAAGGCGGTGGTTGCGGGGTGTCGGAGAACACGACATGGGCGCCGGGCGACACGGCGTGCTGGTGTCTCAGCTCAAACTGCAAGCGAGCGGGTATGTGCGCGAGAGATTGTGGGCGCTGCTGTGGGTATCGTCCGGCGAAGAAACTGAAAAGAGCGGAGAGGGCCGCCAACGTCGTCGGGAACATCGACTCGGACGGTGCGCAAGTCAGTCCCGCAGCGCTCAGAGTAAGCTGACTCATCCAATCCAATCTACTACAACCAAACAATTAGCAGCCGACCTCTATCGCCGACTGCTGTCGCTATCATATCCAAGTATTAGCGTATTCTATGCGTAGATTCTATGCGCCAAGGTTGAGACTCTCCATAGCCAGGTCCAGAGGATCTGCGACAGCCGCCGTCGCCTGCACAGCCGCAACATCCGCATTCGCAGCTCTGCCAAAGAATATCTCGGGGCTTGTGCAAGCCGAGATAGCCCGTCGCATATGTATCGAAAGGAAGGACAACCCGACTTGGTAGGCAGCTGTATCCACGTTCTAAGCACGTCAACCTCCAAGACCAGTCGTTGGACTCACAATTCATCCACCCAAAGCCTTCGCGAGGGACCAGCTTAAAATCTACTCCCTGATTGCCGTACTCGGCATCCACCAGATGGGAGAGCTTGACAGCGTCAAACTATGCACAACATAGAGATCAACTCAATCCCCAGCAGTGGTACCAAGGCAACCCCACCTTCTCTGGCACAACGCCATTAAAGTCAACAAAAGCGGTAGTCATCCTAATAGAATACAAGTCATCCTGTCTGTCGAAAGTAGAACGAGGCACGTACATGTAGAGGAATCGGTATGCAAGACGTTGTGCTTCCTCGAGATAACCATAGCGCTCAAGGCCGACCCAGGCCATGATCTGGTGAGGTGGCCTAAAGTCAATCAAGTTAATATTCAGTGACAATCACGTCCAAAGAACAAACCAAGCATATCTAAGAAACTGTCGGTCAGCGAGGTGTGGTTCAACCTGGGTTCATCCACGTACGGATAATCCCACTGTCGGTTCGGCCTATCAAGGGATATCTTGCCACGAGACTCCTCCGTACCAGACACGAGCCCACCGAGAACTTCAAATTTCTGGAGCGATTGTGAACTAGGTCAAGTTGAGCATAATAAAGCGCAAGGAACGCCTTGGACACGTACACCAATTTCCAGCATTGTTCTTCACTTGAGCAGCCCGCCCAAAGCGCCCAAAAGCTCGTAACACTTTCGTACAGGCTCTGTTTCTCCTGAACAGTATCGTAGTCGAAATACAGGTTCTTCCTCTCGTTCCAAAGATACTTGTCAATCATCTCCCTCCTGAAGTCAGCTCTCTCGAACCATTCTTCGCTAGTCTGTGGCCTCGACACCGAGCTCTCACGGTGAGAGTTGGCATACGCCTCGACCGATGGAGGGAATGGCGCCAGACGGAAGTCCTCCTCAAGCTCCAATTCGTCGTCGAATACCTCCCGAATCGCCGTCCCGATGTCGACTTCGTACTTGTACAGGAGCGCTTGAAGATCGATAGTACCAAGATTGGCACAGCGCTTCTCGAACCGATAGGTTGTATCATGTCCCGACTCCCGGACCGAGCGATCATGTAAGAAGTACTCGTCGAGTTCGGGTTCTTTGAGGATGCCGTCATTGTACCTTTCGCTGAACTCCAGGACCGAAATGCCATGCTTCTGAGCATATGGCTCAAGGATATGGGTAAAGTGAGTGGCTTCGGTCTCGGGGGGAATGCCAATACCATCAGGGCGATAGCGTGAGAGACCTGTCTTGGGGTCTATCCTGGGTTCAGCGACCCAAATGGTATGATATTCCTTGATGGCTGCTTGTATAGCGCGCTTGAGCCACTGGCGATTGGCTCTCATGTCCGAACGGTCCAGCTGGTTATAGATTTGCAACGCCATGTCGGTCAAGAAAGGAGGTTGCGTCCGGCACAGGTAGTAGCTCCGAGATCCGTTCAAAATCTTGCCGTAATGCTTGATCTCGAAGATAAAGTGGTCCACCATCCCCTTTGCCATCGCGACCTGGCCGTCAACAAGGAGTCCGAGGGTGATAAAGTATGAATCCCAGTTGTAGAGCTAGATGCAACACGATGTTAGAAAAGAATGGGTATGCATGGACACGACACACCTCGTTGAAACGGGCGCCAGGCACGATAAAAGGGATTCCCTTTAGTGTACGGCCACCCTTGCCGTCATCGATTTCATTCATCGCTAAAGCGAGAAGGCCAGGCTTGGAGTTGAGACTCTTGACAAAGTAAGGGTCATCGGGTTTGGGGGGAAGAACGACGACATCGAGGTTCATGTGAGGCTTTTCGCGTGCCACCCTTCGGTAGTACTCTGCCATGGCGGGTTCGCCGTGCGGAACGTAGATCCGCGGTTGCACACGACCTGTGCGGTTCTTCGGGTCCGCAGTGATTATTTCGAGACCCTCCCCGTCAATGCGACGAGTAAGTGAATGCCAAAACGAGTTTTTGATCATGCGCGAGAGTCGATCGACCGGGTTTTCCGTCAAGCGAGCTTCGTCGAGGACGATGCGCTTTCGGTTGTGGTCTCGCGCCAAGGCAAGTTCTTGAAGCAGGTTAGACAACATGTAAGTTCCCTGAATGCACACGTCAACATAATGGATGCGGAGTGAGTGTGATCGAGACAAAAGGTCGTACACGAATGTCGAATGTCTTGAAGCCATTGCTGGTGGCCGTCCCGAGCGCCATCAGCTTGGGCCCGGCATCCGTGACGCTAATCTGGAAGTCACCGTCGGTGTCCTCCTGCTCGAGGACGACACGGATGGTCTCCTCGACGTCGATAAGGAAACGACGGGGGCCGGTGACGCTCTTCTCGTCGTGTGACATTCTTCGGGCACGCGTATGCGTGTCCTCCTCGAATGTGGGCGCCCGTTTGGGGTTGTACCCATGGACTTGGGACTGGACAGAGGCAAACACGTCAGGCGCTGGAGCGGCGGGGCAGAGAGGGACGTACATGGCTATAAGTTCGTGAGCGGGAGAAAGACTGTACACCACCATAGTACGTCGCCGCCTCGACATGGACTGCACGGTGTTCGACGTCCTCGACGAAGCTGAGGCCGGGGGGGTGGTTGAGAGTGGGCGCCATTGCGATGCAGGGACGAGCGGCAAGTTGGAGTAGGACCAAGGGGTAACTGGAATTCGTGGTAGCCTTTTATTGCCGGCTAAACGACACGTGCTAGCCGGACAGTGGGGAACTAAATTACACTCCCTTGATCGCCCACGTCAACGAGCTCCGTTCCGCCATACCACCACGCTGTGACCGCATTCGGGCGCAGCTCTCCAACGGCCGCTCCGTCATTCATTAGAAGTTCATATAACGGGCAGGTTTCATCAACATGCACTGAAAGAGTGCAAACGTTAGCAACATGCCACCGGACACTGACCCGTGCACAAGTCAGAGAGCAAACACGTTCAGACGCGTCAACAAGGCCGGTCATTTCACTCAAACTGCTTCCCGAAATCCCGCGTGATGGCGCATTTCCGAAGAGTCATATGGCCCCGGCATCCCTCATCCTGTTTTCAACGCAGGCTGACGGAATATTCACTCACTTGATCCAATACTATGTCTCGTCCTCGTCCGTCAACTCCTCCCCTTCCCGTACACCAGCATGCCGTTCAAGCCCCCGCCGCCTCGCCCACGAATACCCATCTGTGTACGGCATAGTTCTCAGCGGAACAAAGAGCGTATACGGTGGACTTCAGAGTTATCATCCATATGAACAAACGTGGCATAGTCGGCGAAGACGTGACGTACTATCCGTTCGGCCCAATGTTGAAGAACAACGCTAAATTCTTGCATGCTCTGTTTGCTCTTAGTCTCAGTCGAAAAGGCTAATGCCAAGCAAATTGCGTACCCCAGGTCATAGGAGTTGATGAATGTCTCGAATCCAGTTAATTCTAATGAGGTACGCATCATTAGAAGAATCCACATACCTCTCCTCTAGCTTGGGCGGTCTGCCGATATACCCCATGATCTTGTGCTTCGACGGAAGTCTCGCCACGTGCAATGCCCCATAGGTGCCAAAGGAGCATGATCAGAACCGCAATACACATGACAGCAGAGAGAAGATAGGAGATAACAAAACCGAGCTGGGGCATGGTATGAACCCATGGCTGGATGCCGACAAGCGTGAGCGACAATGGGGAAGAATCCAGGAGAACTTGCCATATAACTCAGTCCAACCGCGTCAGCGGCATAAGGGTAGCCGAGCACCGAAAAGAAGAAACTTGCAGTGACAAGATATGACCTACAAACATATCTGTTGCATAGTATCACAGAATCAAATGAGGACATACATGAAAAGAACGAAATGTCGCTCATTGTGCAAACCCACGCATTGGTTCACCCCTGGGGTACTAAGTCCTAGAATGATCGGCGGTGTACAGGGGGACTCACACTAGACGAGCAGGGGTCATCATCACAATACACGGAGAAAGAGACCGAGTACTAACAGGACAGTGGTGATCGTACTTTAAAACACATCTGTTACATATGCGGCAATGATGTGCCCTCTCGGTGCAGTAAACGTTAGCAAGATTATGGACATGCATTCAATGTAGCTCACTTCCGGGCGCATTATTCCACATCGCTTGCATCTGGAAATACCTGCATCGATGATTTCTAGCCCTGGAGATGACCAGCGCACCCCAGGGGTCAATAGTCGTTTTAGGGTAGATGGGGAAGCCCAGAGAATGCCGGTTCCAGGATCCCGGGGAGGGTCACCAACAAACCCGGGGGGGATCGTGCAGACATGGTAATAGTGTGCAAAAAGGTTGACGACAATAAGCAAGCAGGGTGGAGTTGACAGCCAAGGAAGTGGCAAGCCGGGTTGCACAACGGTAACTAGAAAAAAAAATCACTAGGTCTACGAAGGACTCCGGGAGTAAGAGTGCTCACAGAAGCTAAAGGCCCCCAGGGATATAAGAACGACCGCGAGTCCTACAAAGTAGGGTCCTGCTGCGCCGGTGACACGGTCCCCTGCGCGCTCCATCCACTTGAAGCATCGGAATACGCAACGCGCACAAGCCATTTTGCTGATGCCCTCCTTGAGGAATCCGAGACTTGGCGCAGCCGGCCAAGGTTAAGTTGAGGAAACGCCAACTTTCTAGGCTCTGCAGTCATGGCAGTTCATGGCATCACGTGAGAGTATTGCTACTCGACATTGCTTTCGTTGAGTCAAGCGCAAACTGGATACAACCTCACAAACAGTGTTGTTCAAGTCCCATCCATTCCCAGATTCCACTCTAACCGTACACGTCATCTACCCCACGACACACTAACGAGTCATTGAAGGCCAATTCACAGGAAATAAGAATATTGCAGGTAGAGTGTGACCGCCAGGATGGCGGCGATGACCGTGAACCTCTGCCTGGAGTTCATCCTTTCTTCGTTTCTTGGCCCATCACCTGCTCTGTGAGTAAACCAATCGAATCTTCTCCCCAGACAACCCATTTCCCTGCGCTCCAGGATACCGACTGTGCGTCCACACTCGCTCGTCACCCTGATCAATGCACTTTCTGCTACAGCCACCACCCACTTCAGGCCACTGAGAGTCGAATTGATGGCCGTCGCCCGGTGAGCATCCCGATAGAGGTGACGATACATGTCGTGAACCACATTCCCAATGATAGTCGTCCCTGCAAGATGAAGCGCAAGCACAGCCGGAGACTTGGTCCCCGCCAAGAAGAGCAGTGGAACCCCGACGCATCCCAGGACGCAACTGATCAGCAACAGCTCGGCGCTGTTAGGTGCGTCGTCGACGTAACACAGATGAGGGTACAGTTTGATGAGGCCCCCATCGCCCTTGGACCACATATAGAAGCGACGGTACGACCGTATTCCTTCGTTCCACCAGGGATGAGTGACAATAGCCCGCGGGGCGGGATGAAACCCTTCCTGCGTCGTTGGAAACCACAAATCCCTCTTTCGTCGACAAAAATCGATATCTTCACCTCCCCCCGTCTTGGGGAACTGGAGATCAAACTCCACGCCGTCGTTGATGCGACGCGCTATGAGGTTCGCCGTCACTCCCCATGGCATGTCAGTCTCCGTTGACATCTTTTCAGCAATGTCCCAAAAGTACGTGACACCCGCCAAATGGGCAGCAGTGGTAAAAATCGACTCGGCCGGAGGGAATTGTGAATTTCCGATGAAGCCGACCGCTTTCGGGTTCGCACGAATGACTTTCTCAGCCTCAACAAGGAGATCTGGACTAGGGGTGACGTCGTCGTCCAAAAAGATGATCCACTCTCCTGCAGATTCCTTCATGCCCCGATTACGAGAAGCCGATGCGCCAAGGTTCTTGTCATTGGTGCGAATGCGAACATCTGGCCGTGAACCAAACTTGGTTTCGAGCTCAATGCGGTCTGGCGAGTATGGATTGTCAATAATGACAATGAACATAGTGGTGCACGTCGTGGATGGTTTCAGATTCAGCAAGGGTTCCAAGAACTGAAGCTGGACTCGGAAACTAGGTATCACGACGTCGAGGGTGAGCTTACGTGAGACCGCTGGACAATGCCTCAGTAACCACGATTCAGTGGTCTCTGTTGCTTTGTCCAAGGGTCCGAACGTCCACCCTTCGGCGTGCTGCTGACGATACCGTGCTTGTTCGCTACCCCCGATTCCATTCGAGATCCTCGCGGAAAACATCGTAGAGCAATCCCAGCGACGGTAGAGTTGGTAGAGGAAGGGATCACCATCCTGGTTAATAAAGACGCTGGGAACGACATCCCCATCAAAGATATCTAAGTGACTGCGATGGACAATGGGGAAGGTCGGCATGCCCGGGAAACTGGTGTCTGTGAACGCCACACATCCAAAGCCGTGGGGCACGCCGGTGCGGCGAGCTATCTGAGCAAACTCTGCGTGGGCGTCTCGCATCCAGCCTCCATCTTGGAGGACGACGTCATCTCCCATAAGGACGAAGTAGTCGCATTCGTCCTCCCAAGCTCGCCTGGCGATTTGTCGCCAGATGGCGCAAACATGGCCGGCGGGGTGATTGCACCTTTGGATGATCACATTGCAGATGTTTTGCGACAATAATACAGCCTCGGCGATGTTCATGTCGGTTGTGTCGTCCTTGGCCCACAGGAAGGGATCGTCGTCGTCAATCGCAAGATAGACTTTGACGATGAATCGTTTGCCACCCAGCAGGTGCGTGTCTTGCCAGGTCGTGCGAGCGAGCGATTCAGCAAAGGTTCTTAGATGAGACAGGCAATCTCTAGGAGGGCTGGAGCCGCGGGAGGTGATGGGGAGCAGGATGGCCACCTTAATGTCCTCGGCTGCTAGGTCGACGACTTTGCTGCGACACATCGTTTGCAGCGTTGCAACACGTTGTTCCTTTGCCGCACCGTGGACGATTTCTTCCATCTTGTTCCGGATCCAGCTTCCCGTGCGCGCCATCCCCTCTTCCAGAGACACTTTGGGCGTCCAGCCAAAAAGGACCTTCTCTGCGAGGTCATTATTAGAATTCCTCGCGCGGACGCCGACGACCGTCTGCGCGTTAGTATCGAATCGAAACACGACGTCCGAGCCTGGTTGGAGCCCCGTCCACCGAACAGCCATCTCTGCAAGATCGCTGATCGCGACTGCGCGATCAGAGCCTATGTTGACAGGTCTACCGTAGCCGGACTTGAGGAGCGCCAGGACGGCGTCAACGCAGTCACTGATAAAGAGGAAACTCCGCCGCTGCCTTCCATCTCCCCAGATTTCCATCTCTCGGTCATGCGTGTCGTTTCCTGCCAGACAGTGTATTGCCAACGCTTTCCGCAAGAGCGCAGCGGGCACCTTCTCACGTCCGTCGTTCCATGCGCCACGCGGGCCGAACACGTTGTGGAAACGCGCGATCTGGACGCAGATGTTTGAGCGCGCGCTGTGTCGAACAAGGAGCTCCGAGACGAGCTTTTCGAGGCCATAGTGTCCTTGTGGTTCCGGTGGCCCTCCATCCCAGATGTCCTCTTCTCTGAGCGAGACATCAGCATCGAGATCCCCCTGCTTGTGTGCAGGGTAGACGCACGCCGAGGAAGCATAGAAGAACGTGCGCACGCTGGCGCGGATGGATGCGAGTAGGACGTTGGTTGTGATGCACGCGTTGGTCTGGTAGATCATAAGATCGTTGCCGTGGTGGATGGTTCCCATACCGCCCATGGTAGCGGCGAAATGGAGGACAGCATCGACACCCCTGACGGCACGATTGCAAAAGTGCTCGTCACAAAGGTTCCCAACAAGCGCTTCGTGACAGATGCGCTCCTCGAACGCGGACGACGGGATGATATCTGCTATGCGAACGAAGAAACCTTGGTCGTACAGGGCTTTCGCTACGTGGGACCCCTGAGTGCGGTGTCAGCTTTGAATGTCCTCAACCGAACCCGGACTTACGATGAATCCATTGCCACCTGTCACCAAGAACTTGCAACGGGGGTCGATGGAGGAAGGTACAACTTGTGCTTCAACCATCACGATGTCTGGAGGCACTGAGAAAATTTCAAGACCGTCGAAAACATGGGATGACGATGACCGACCTTGCACTAGGTTGGGTGGGTGCGATATATTTTTCTTTCAAAAAAAATTAGCTACCGGAGAAAATTGGCGAGGCTGATAGCGGAGAGAAAGGGAGCCGAGACCATGCTTTAAACGATTGTAAAATTGCGCACCTTCATTCGGGATTCGTCAGCGATGCACGGCGTATCATCAAGTTATAGGAACCAGGACCGCCCATGACGAGAAAGGGGGTCCAACGAGAGTAAGGACCCTCGTTTGACAAACTCCGTCATGGATTGGAAATATCGTCTCCCCCAAGGAAGGCACCTACGAGCGATAAGGGACTACGAGTGCACACACCTTAAGTCCACATGATGATGCGAGTGACCTTTCCCTTTCCAAGACAACGCTGATCCACTGAGATGTATCGCATATACAGACATCCATCTCACATCTGATAGTCCCCCTCATAGCCCACCTCTCGCACCCTAGTTAATTAGGTAGGTCGCGCTATGCGAATCCTACCAAGTGATGGTTCTGATGGCCACCTACAGCAACGATGAGCACTCTGGACGTGAATGTGACGACCACAAACCTCTATGAATTCACCCCGACGCAAGATTGGTTTTCGTTTAACAAGCCGGCATGGCAAAATCTATTTCCCCTTGTTCCCTCCAAAGCGCCTCGAGTGCTCGAGATTGGGTCTTGGGAGGGCCGTTCGGCAGTATTCCTCCTCACCACCCTCTGTGCTGCAGGCGGTGAACTCGTATGCATAGACCACTTTGATCTGATGGGTACAGCAGAGGGACGAGAACGTCACAGAAAACTCGCCCACAACCTCGCGCTCACCGGTCGTCCTACTCGCGTACTCCCCCAATTCAGCATTCCAGCCCTGTACACCCTGTTACAGGAGGAAATGGACAAGGACAGCGATGCCGGGTTTGACTGGATTTATATCGATGGGTCTCACCGCTCAGATGATACGCTCCTTGACGCCGAGCTAGCATGGCGGCTAGCGCGGCCCGGGTGCATCTTCATTTTCGACGATTACAATTGGCCGGAACAGCCCTTGGACAGCCTACACCATCCGCGCCGCGGAATCGACGCCTTCCTTGCAGTCCACCGCGGAGAGTACGAGCGCCTGTCAACGAACCTCGAACAGTACCAGATGGTGCTACAGAAAACAAACCCTATGCGTATTGGCTTTCTTTTTGAACCGGGAAGGGAAATATATGACGGTTTTGAATACGGGATGAACATCGCACTCACCATTGACTCCGCATATGCCATGGCAGCGGCGGTAACTCTCCGCAGCGTCGTAGAACACACCAGAGGTCGCATCACGCTCTACATCGTCGACTGCGGTCTCCTCGCAGAAGAAAGGGAGAAGATCGTAGCATCCTTGCCCGTGAACTCGAACGTCACCCTTCTCTTCATAGCATTACCTCCAAACTCGTTGACCTCCACCATGGGCACCGTCTGGGCCAAGGTCGACATGATGAAATGCCTGCCCATCCAGCGTGTCCTATATCTTGATGCAGACGTTCTTGTACGCAAGGATCTGAGAGAGCTTTGGGAAGCAGACCTCAGCGGGCACGCGCTCGCCGCGGTACCTGACGTGGGATGCCCGACAGGGCATCCGGGTGTCCCCAGAGGCAAATACTTCAACGCTGGCGTGCTCCTGGTCGACCTCGCACGAACCCGCTCCGTGCTCGAAGAGCTCGAGGCGTGCTGTCGCACGATGAGGCACTCTAAATTTCGCGAACAAGACGCACTCAACGTCCACTTTCAAACCGACTGGGTCGTGCTGAGCCTCGTGTGGAACGCGCAAGGACTCGGGACGTATGCGGAAAGGGCCTCCGAGGACGGAGGACAGCTGTGCTTGGACGAGATGAGAGATCCGTCGATCGTCCATTTCACTGGACCCGTCCACCCGCCGGTAGAGGTCGTGCTGAATCCCTACGTGCAGCCCTACACATCCAAGCCTTGGGGGTATGCCGGTGCGCCGGGACACCCTTACGAAAAGGAGTGGTGGGACATGTTGGAGAAAACAGCTTGGAAGGGCTGGAAAGGGTCGACGGAGTACAAGGAAACGCATGCCAAGGCTAGGATGGAGGCACTGGAGAACGTAAAGGAGGAATTCAACAGACGGTTCGTGTTGCGTTACTGAGACGGTCGCTTGGGAGTAGTCTGTGCTGTCCATCGTATCAATCTCAAAGTTGCTTCGAAGCCGGTGTGCTGCGCGATATTGCGTTATGACTCCGTTAATGACGCACCTTGGAAATCAGAACCGTTGTACGTCCGTTTGGTTGACACCACGACCCAACTTCACGTAGCTGACTATTGCCACTGCGAAAACGAGTTTCTACAGGGGACGGATCCGGCGTGTTTTCGTGGAAACAGTGTCCTGAAAACGTGTGAGTGGTAGCTTCTAGCGGTGCGAAAAGGTACAGGGACTCCGGTGCGGTGCGAGGCCTTGAGCGTTTGGACTCTGAAAGTACATAGTAGCGCACTGCCTCTGGGTCATGGGGCTAGTAATTGCCGTCTTTGCCAGTTCGGAAATGCGGTACTAGAATACAATGACCTGAGCACAACATCCATAGCATTTTGACCCGCAACAGAGCAACAGAAATAAAAAGAATAAGATAGGTTGACAAAAAAAACTATGATCAGAAATACATCATGGTGGCTCCAGACCACGGTGAAACCAAAGAAATCATGCAAGATCGTTTCATCGATCTCTTCGTCGTGGTGTCCCAGGTACTTTGCGTGGCGTTGCACCAAGACCCGGCGCCAGCCCTGTTATTCGCCGTTCCCCAACGCCACCAGACCCTACTACCTGCACCCGTTGCACCTCTCTCACTGCCTTTCGGGCAGCGTCCCCGATCTTCCCTGGCGGCCGTTCCTTGTCTATCCGTGATAATGCACGGAGGATGTCTCTTGGACTTTCCCCCGGTGGATGGCTGAGTCCTCGTTGTGTGAGTGGAAGGTACGAAGAGAGTGTCGACGATGAACTTGGAGGAGGTGGGAGGGAATGTGATCGCACTGACAACGCCAGCGAGAGGAGCGAGAAGCGATAATCAAGTTCCGCTTCAGCTATGTCAGCCGCTTGTACCGCCGAATTGACGTACGAGTAGAGGCTGTCCACTTTAAACTGAAGTTCTTCTATCTTTTGATCCAAAGATCCCCGGAACTCAGTCCCGGGTCGAGGCTCAGAGGACACGACCTGTTTGATCAACTCGAGGTCGATTTTGTCCTTGAATCCACGAGAAAGATTATCTTCCCGAGGAACGAGCCACAACCAATTATCTTCTGGCTCTTGTGAAGTGGCTCGTTGTTTGCCCTTCGCTTTAGCAAACGAAGGCGGTTTAAGAGCTTGACGCCGTTTCTCGACATCAGCCTTGGAGCTAGCTTCGTACTGGTGATAGAATTGATCGACTCGCGACCAAGCCTCCGACTCGGCTTGCGCCCTGGAATATTTGACATACGTTCAGGTCGGGCAAGGACTGCATGAAACGAAAAACAGACCGATTTATGTGTTGCTGGAATGTCACCTCACGTGTACGATTCCTGACGTTCTGCTCATTGGGCTTCATAACACCATCTTTGACGGTTTTCCCATCCTCCCCCTGACTATATACAGACGTATCGATTCTCTTCTCAGCCAACATGCGGACGAAATCCTCTTGTACAGTCTTGAGTATCTGCTTCTTTCGATCATCGAGCGGTGGTGGATCCTTGCCATGATTCGAGGACGTTTTTGACGGCGGTTTCGGAGGGTTTGTGGAGGAAGATGCCTCTGAGGATCGTGAGATGGCGCGTGCGGCTGACCATACAAGGAGTTGGCGTGCACGCTGCGGTTCGGGAAGATCGCAATCGATATGTTTATAAAAACTCGAATCGTTAACGGTTGCGTGTGGTTGGGCTGCACAAGAATTAGGTTGTGAGACAAGGCAAACGCATGGGGGGAGACGTACAAATGACACCGGTGTTCTCGAAACTGGTGCTTATTCGCTTACTACGCATGCTCATGGAAGTCCGTCGGGAGGGTGTCTGCGTTTGTGGTGTGCGGGGAACGGAAGGGCCTTCACGCATCAGTTTGTTGCGCTCGATCTGAGGGGTGTCGCTTTCGGGGAGTGGCTGTAGGGAGTCCGGAGGGTGTCGTTTAGAAGGGGTAGTCGGCGGGAGTTGGAAGGAAGGGTGAGCTGCTTCCCTTGCGCGGGATCGATTGCGCAAATCATCTGTCTCAGACTCCATCTGGCGAATGTCTTCGTCCAACTCCGGCTCCTCGCGTGTCGTAGCGAGCACGTCGCGCGACTTGGCGCCCGTCGGGGCTCGAGAGGACTCGGATTTGAATTTCTTCGAGGGGGGTTTCGACGGCGCGGGAGGGAGAGAACTGGAGGTGGAAGGGAGCGGTTGTGAATGGGAAGACGGGGGTCGGGAAGGGGGATAGGAGTTTGTCGGGGGCACGGGTTGGGACAAGGGTGGATTGAGAGGCGTCACGGCGCGTTGTACGGGTGCACGAACGATGATCAGACCCCCTGGCTGCTCTTCCCCGATATCTAACGCAAACGGTCAGTACGTGGCGCGACAGACGAGGGAATCGACGTGCGTTTGCGTTTGGACGCGCGGGCGCTGGCCTGGGACGTGCTGAATGGCGGGGCTGCAAGGACGTGGAGGAGGCTCACCTCCTTCTTCATCCTCTTTGTCGTTGCGGTCAATAACGGATTCGAGTCGTCTGCCAGCTTGCGTTTCGCGACCGGGATGGGGTCCGTTGCGGTCATGAGGTCTTCCGGTCTCGCTGTGTGTGTGCCGTTCATCGGCCGTCTTCATCAACGGGGTGGCGCTTCAGCACGGCGTCGGCGTCGGCGGCGACGGTGGACGGCAGAGTTGAAGGGCAGTCGGAGCTTGAATGTTCAGACCCCACCCTCGTTTTACGATCAACAAAGACGCGTCGCGTCAATTAATTGATGTCACGTCATGTCACGTCACGGCAGCCTATCGCTCCTGCTTGGTCGGCCGAGCTCCAAAGACGCCTGTCCCGACCCTCACAATGTCACTTCCACCCTTGAGCGCAGCCTCAAAGTCGCTTGACATACCCATGCTCAGCAGAAGCTTTCCCCCCACGCCCCATTTACCGCCCGATGCTGGATCCTGTCGCAGAACCTTCTCCAGGAAATCCCGTGTGCGCTTCAGGGTTTCAAAGTCTTCATTCGGCCGCTCGTCAGAGGCAATAGACTCCGTGAGTGAGCCAATGGTCATCAGCCCGTGGAGGTGCAGCCTCGGACAGTCTGCAATGACATGTTGTGCAAGCCGCACCAGCTCGGAACTCGACGCGGACTCCTCCGATGCAAGGGCAGCCAGCCCGGACTTGGCCTCTTCCCCCGAAGTATTGATTTGGAGCAGGACATTCAGTGGCGCAGTCCTTTCAGACGGCACCGATTTGTTCAGGGCGCTAGCTGCCTTTGTAGACGTCACTGTCTGGATGGCGTAGATGTTCGGTATCGCTGATGCGCCAGGTTGGGTCGGGTAGGAACACGGAATGCAGGATCACGATACGTACATGCTAGCGTCTTTGACTTGTTGGACTGCAATGTGCCGATAAAGTGCCATCGGATATCACCTGGGAGCTAGACGCGGTGAGAACTAGACACTCCTGAGGAGGCTAATCGCACCTGCTGAGCCTTCTCCTCCAGCTCGTTCACATAATTTTCACCGAAATCGCGCTGTCCGCATTCATAGCACGCGAGAATGTCAGAGGCAGGCTCGTACTTGGACACTGCCACGAGGACAGGGCGCGACGAGGGAGAGGCCTGGCGCACACGATCTTGTATACTTGACAAAGACTCAGAAATCTCCTGGAAGCGCTCTGGCAGGGCTTTCGGAACAGCTGAGGATGTCATGTGTCGGGCTGTCGAGAGTGCGCTCAGCCAGCTGCGACGGGCACCGCCCATTATGGCCCTGTGGTCGAATGGCCACAAGCCAGCGTGTCACCACGTGATTTGGATCCAGTCTCCCCTTCCCCATGCTGTCGCTGAACGCAGTCTCCGCGTGGGTCGAGGTCGGCGGGAAGCAACTCGAGCAGTACGGGGTCGAGGTGGATCATGATCAAAACCAGGTTACTTGTTGGATTGCGACGCAAGTGGACCAGGTAAGGAATCGGGCGAGGAGTGCTGCCTGCTTTTTTTTTTACGTCCAACACATCTTAGGCCTTTTCCGTCGTGTTCAGGGACGATGCGCCGTACAGGGAGCACTCGCTCTCTTCCCATCTCAGACTCGACGGGTCGTCTGTCGGGGGCAAAGTTCTCCGTCCATCAACCAGCATTGGGCATTTTCCGTATAACGCATCCCGCTTAGCGGCTCAGAGTGCTCAAGTGCTATCTGCAACATCGTCGCGTCCTTTCGTGTTTTCGAAACTGGACATCACGGGTACTCTCATCCTGTGTTACACGTAACCTGCATTGGCCCTCACGTGTTGACAGATGAAGACGAGTACCTGAATCGAACTTCAGCACACTTGGGCGAGATACGGCTCCGTATATACCGAGTTCAAGCTCTAGAATCCAAGGCATTTCTCCCCGTCCCATGCGCACCCGGCCATGCCAAGGTCCATGAGCGCTCAAAGAAGGCTGTCACGCACTGTGTGTCGTGCGTCAACTTTAAATGTTACTCTGCCTATAGCTTGACAGATCTTCAGATACGGAAAGGAAGTGCAGACGCCAGTTGTGCATAGTTGCCATGTAAAACACCTGGATGGCGATGTTCCTCTTGTCACGTTCATCTTTAGGTACAGAGATTCCGGTCTGTATACCTATCTGTTGTGTAGGATATTGCATTCAACGTCGCTTGTAGGTCTTCTCCAGGCTAATGGCATAATTCCGAAGCCGCCGCCTGCCGAGAAGAAGGCGGTTGTCTCCGAAGAAGTGCTTGACTTGACCATTGGCAATCACTTCAAGCCAGAGCCTGTTGGTGACGAAATCGAAGTCAGCGACGGCATCGCTTGGCATCAGAAAACGAGAGCGAAGAGGTCGGCTTTAAGCCGCGAGAGCGAGGCAAAACCTGCCAAGAGAATCAAGCGAGAGAAAAATGTTGTTGTCGCTGGTGAAGTCATCGACTTGACTTGAAGTTGGGATGGCCTTTGCACCCCGCCTGCCCTGATGGACCTACAGTTGATTTTGGAATGCTCGTATATATGAGCGTATTCTAGTTTTATTCTCCGCTCTAGTCGAAATTTATTGTTGCGAGGTATTGATACCCCCCTAGTTGCGATCTGCTGAATAGCTTGTTGTATATGTTCCTATTCATCGTTACGTCTATACATCATCGTTGGTCTTGGAAGTGGGTCAACAAGTGCGATAATTGTCATATGAAACCGGACTTGGTTGGTACCCATCGTTTATCGGTCAACCTAGCAGCGTTGACGAGAAACGATTCGTTCGCACAGACCGGGATAACAGGGACAGATACCCAGGCCAGAGGACACATCAAGTGGGACGCAGAGAAGACCCAGGTTCACCTAGATTGTTACAGACGGTTTCCACTTCAGAGTACGTCAACAACACAGCCGCACCTCTCAATCACGGTGTACTGGGAAATAGGGGGGCGGGTTATGTGGATATGATCAGTGCGAATTTGAGGCGAGGCAGAGCCACGATTATGCAGGGTCCAGAGATATGATCAGATCGAGCGACACCCTTTAACAATGCGTATGCAGTGGCCGTGGCATATCAGCCACCTTTCTTCTGGACGAGTGCCGACTTTAGGTATGATAGTGCAGTGAACTGCCGTGTACTTGGCAATCTAACCAGTGGTCGCGGGTTCTGACTCCACTCGCCTTGTGCATTCACAGAAACACGTTCAGATCGGTGGCACCCAGGAATGGGGGACTCTGATTGATCATCGAACAGGGGGTGCCCGAGGCCAACCACAACAGCCGACAGGAGGATTCGAGTAGAGCGACGACCCAAATCCCCGGGGGCAAAAATACGCAGCGAATGGATAACGCGCCGACTTCAGCTGGTGTCCCCTGGAATGACATGGGGTGCTGGCAAGATACACATGACCACGGTGAGATCCGCGATATGGCGGATACGCAGGCCAGCGAGATCCACCGGTCGGGCGAATCACTTCCATCTCCAAATGGTACCCTGGATTTAGCTGCGCGCACCGAACGGTGCTTCCCTTGTTTAGGGGATTCCTTCAGAAAATGAGAGCGAGAAGATCACGCCGCTCACCGTCGCCAGTCCCATTTGACGCGGGGGACATCAATGAACGGCTTCCGGGCGGGTTGCATGCCCTTGAGGTCAGCTTGGACACGAAGAGTGACGTACCGCGTACGGTGCGAACGAGCGATCCATCGTGATCCGGTCGCGTCATAGACGTCAGCGCGGATGACCTTGTGCAATTAGTCTTGTCGAAGATGCGCTGTGGATGATCCTCGAGTTGTTGGGTGGATGCCACACCGACCGGCGGCGTTTCCGGGTCGATCGGCTACCGCGCGGTCCGTCCATGCCGCTGCCGCAATTTTTGCGCCACGCTTGCTCGACGTGCGTGATGCCCTCTTGTTCTTCTCCCCCGGCGCTACGAGCCCTGAGAGATCCCACGGAGCTGCAGGGCATGACCCCAAGGAGAAATGTGAGTGACACCAGCATGTTCGTGGTGAATGTGACGCAAAAATCGACCAGACTGTGCATGAGGTCAGATCAGCCGCAATGCTCAGCCGGAGGATGCCAATGCGATGAAGAGACTCACAGAAACGGTCGGAACAAGGGAGCACAGATCGATTCACATTTTCCAATTTGGCAGAGACCAGTGCAAGAGGGCGAGTCGCACCGCGCTCTACCGTCACGATTCGGGCCATACTTGGCTGACGCACGGCTCGTTAATGGGCGACTGGGGTTGGCAGAGACAAGTTTAATTCATAGCCGTGCACCAAAGCCCTCGGACTCTTCTCCCACGTATTTGAAAGTCCTTGGCGAGCTCATCTGCCAGCACGGCGCCGGTCTAGCGGCCAATTTTGCGCAAGGCCGCTTATCGCGACAACGTGTCCGTCGCCCAACACTCTGGTCATGGCCAACACCACTTTCCGCCCAAGCGAGAGACGATAACTCCCTTCATGTCAGTGACCCCGCCAGGGCTTGGTACTGTGCAACGATATGACGCCAACTCTTCTGCGAAGTCTCAGTTCGGGCTGTGCAGGTATTACTCCCAAAGATGTCATCCAGACAGGCCTCGTTCGAAACGTGACCGGCCAGTTTGGCGGTATAATATGCGCGCTTTCCTCCTGCTGCCCTTACTGCGCCCCCCTCGACCAGCTGAACGATGTCGTTGCGCATAAACACGAATGTTCCACCTATTTATAGTCGGATCAACCACTCTGTAGCGGACGCCGAGCGTCATAGTAATTCTCCTGACCGGACATCCTCTTCGCCATCCGCGTCGCCCCCTCTACAGTGCAAGCAGACACCTCGTGGCCCCCGCAAGGCGTACACGTTTGCTCCCCTCACAAACACCGGGTTTCACCATGCTTCTCGGACATGGCGATTGGCCAATCAAAACGCGGGTGGTGAGTCGCCACAATATCTTCCCTGTCTTTGTTGGGCCGGCAAGGCTAAAAACCACACCTTTCATTTCATTCCCCCGATATCTACATTTATGGCTCACAAATTTCATGTTAGGTTCACCTCGCGGGCGTAGCATAAGCCTTTTCTCTCCTCGCACCGCAGACCAAGCTGGCCTGAATCGCCCAGTTGAGCCTCCCCTACCCTGCAACGCGGAAACCCCGCATCTCCCCCGTGGCAATTATTCATCAGGGCGCAGACCACATAACGAGACTTTCGACGCTGCGTTCTTGCCGATGTCGACTACCCCTCCGACGTCATCCCTCTCACACAGTGCCCTTGACATCCTACTTAAAGCCGAGGCCACTCTAGATCCCAGTCCACCCACCCAAGAACCCGCTAGCGACAGTCACGGCCCCATGTCCACCCACGATGTCCCAAGCGGTTCTCTCAGCAGGCGTTCTTCGCGTTCCTCGGCCAGAAATCAGCGCATCAAGTCGGGTGAATCGATATGGGATAAAAGCCGGTTCACCTGTGCGTCGCCCTGCCCGTCGATTGCCGCCTCCGCCAGTCCGTCGTCCAGCAGCACGAGCTCTGCGTGCAGCGTCACCTCGACGTGCACCGCCAACTCCACAGAGCGCAACGGCGCGTTTTCGTGCCCTACCACCAACTTTCTCTCGCCGTCGCCGACAGATCGTTCGAGGCGCTCGCCTCCGCCCGATTCCTGCCCGCCCATGGTCGTGCAGAGCACGTCGTCCAGTCACCTTCTATCCGTCACCCTCCCACGTGTGATCCAACCGGAGATGGTCACGGTGGCAGCCAAGAAAGGAGATAGGTTGGATGTGGTTGCGGATGCTTGGCATATGGAGCGTGATTGTGAGTCAGGCGGTCTGTTTGCTCGATGGACGGATGTTCACAGATCGATCCACGCCGCAGGCCACTACGAGTGGCAGATTCGTTTTGCAGCCGGGGATGTCGACATGTCGACAGTCCGTGCGCGTTTTGGACAAGACGGGAAGCTCACCATCGAGGTCCAAAGGCGCCTGCCTGGGCAAAGCTGTACCCCCGGGCTCGGAATGGGATTCAGATACCGGTATTACTAGTGGGTCGGACGTCGCGCCGACCCACTACTGTATCGGTACTTTATATCTGTATCCCATCTTCACGTTACGAGAGCGATCACCACCCTGCGCCCTCGCCTCTTGTGTTATAACGGTATTAGCGCTTGTACTTGTACGCAGAAACATACCCTCGAGAACGACATCGATTATCAGCCCTCCACGCCGGTGCCAGCTCCCTCGGCATGCACACTCACACGCTGTATGTATTCGCTCGCGCTCTCGCTTGCCTCGCACATCTCTTGTAATGTCACATTATAACCTGTATCCAACGCCACTGTCAGTGGCACATCAGGCTGAGCCATAATATGATCCATCACCAAAACCCTTGAAAAGAGGTCCACCTCGACACTCTGACCAGTCGTGCACGACCCCACGCACTGCGTGTCCTAAACTTGTAACACGGGAGCTCGCACAGCGTCACGACCTCGACGAGCACGTCATGCAAACGTCCTCGAAACTGGCCGCAGTGCGATCGGCGTCTTGAGACATACACTCTCCAGGGTCTCTTGTTCCGACCGGTTTCGAGTCCGGGGCCCTCAACGCACTGCCTGCCGCATCTCTGCGAGAGTGTTGGCACTCCGACTATGAAGATCTGGTCCCTCTTCTGTTTCACGCTAGACCCCTTCTGGCGTTGGCTGTCCCACGACGGGAGCGAGAGAGCTTGCACTGTGCCATGCTGGACTGGTCCCAGCGCTGCGTCTAAAGGCACGATCAATTGCGAGTGGACGTGATGCGCCGAGCAACCTCCTTCTTTTCATTTTGTGGTGTGAGAACCGACGCCACGGCATGTCCTTCTCGACATTCTGATCGGCCCCTCGACGCTGTGGACTCCAACTTGTGTAGTGGGCAGATGGGGCCGTCGTAAGACCGAACACTTGTTCGTCCGGCGAAATGGACGGGGTTTCTGCGAGCACGTGTTCCTTTTTTTCTTTATGCCGATTCCACCGTCCTGGCCGTCGTCCGCGTCCGGGTCGAATCACATCGACGAGACGAGGATGACTTCCGTCGTCCAGGGTGCCAGGACGAGCTCGTGCATCTTCCCCGTTGTGATCGTGGAGAAACCACGGCGTTCTGTACCTGGTGCGCAGGTCGACCTGTTCAACACATTTGACGGGGTCCGTATTCCAGATCCCCGAAATGGCTCCGCAGACATCCCCCAAGTGTTGCGCCCCCGCTATGCATCCATCCTGTCGCAGTGACAATTCGTTGGGACCCCGCTCGATAGCGAGCTCGGCTGCCTGGCAGGACTCAGAACGCCGTGTCCGTCATCAATGTTGCCCATCCCGCGTGTTGCCAGCTTGGAGCTCCCTATAGCCATCGTGCCTGCAGAACTAGGCAGGGTCGTGGACTCTCGCCTTTTCCTTGGAAAGTCCTGCGAGTCTACCTTGGCCGTTTCGAGGTAGACGATGCTCCGAATCCGACCGCCTCTGGCCTCGGACCACCCCTCGTGCCCCTCCCCTCTTTTTTCTTGGACCACTTGGCCCCAAAACTCTCAATGACCACTCGTAGTACCGCCACTGATCTGGCGTGCGTCAACTCGGGAAGCACCCAAAGAGGGCATTCTGGGAAGAGGTTGGGGTGCGCAAAAAAAATCCGCTTTCCCGAGCCGGGTCGCACCAACCACGCTAGCTGCCTAATCCAGGCATTGCGGAAAGTCGAGACCCACGACCGATCACTCCGATGGGCCCCACGCGCATATCGAGGGTCACCGCTGCTCGGTCAGATTTCGCCCGCTCGCTGGCATGTGCCGATAGGCTCACCCTCGATCCAGTTCTGGGCATCGACTATCACTGGCTGTGTCCCGTCAATCCTTAGTGACCTGTCGATCCATTTTATTATCGGGGTGGCGATGGCTCCATTTCCCAACACCTTCGTTCCGCGCTCGAGCTCGCTTGGCGCGGAATCCGCGGATCGAGCAACCGTCATCAGGTTTACTTCCGCCTCCACTGGAAATCAGGAATGGTTCGACCGAGTCAACAGTTTATTGAAAAATACATGCCTTGAACCTACATTCGCGAAACCTCGAACTAACCGGAATGTGACTCAACACAGGCTCGCGAATCCCGTCATTACCAATCATACACACACGAAATCAAAGTCGGGATGACCTAGGAACGTCTCGCACGTCTTTACGCCGTCTCTTGAGGGTGGACGACGAGCTTCTTTCCGCTCACTTTCCCTGCCTGCATTTGCTCGAGGCCTGCTGAAATTCCGCCAAGCCCGTTAGGCAAGACCTCAAACTTGTTGGGCTAGAAACGCTTTCAGGTCGAGCGCCTGGCCATCTGATCGGGTCTACGTACCTTGATGACCCCGTCCTGAAGCCACTTCTCCAGGACGCTCCAGGATCCACGACACAGAGGTTGGTTGGGCTGCGAATGGGGACTACCATAAGTTGCAATGACAGAACGACCCTTTCCTTCTTCCTCCGTGACGACAGGCGAGAGGGTCAGGACAAGCGTTCCGTTCCGAGCCAGGGCAGACCAGGCCCTCTTTTGGGTTTCTGGTGAAGCGATGGCATCATAAACGATCTGGATGGGGTGCTGGGTGGTTCTCTGCAGAGCAGCTGTGAATTCGTTTCCGCTGAGATGCCTGTCAACGACGTCGGTGGCTCCGAGGGCCTTGAGTTCCTTTTCATAAGCGGGACTCGCGGTCGTGATGATAGGGGAGAACCCAGACAGTCTGGCGAGCTGGATGGCTGGACAAAAGGCGGTAAGCGTCGGTCAGGCTTACCGTCCGTTCACTCACTGTACATGCCAACGGACGCAGAACCGCCCATGATCAAGATGGGCTTGCCGGCATATATGCCCAGACCGCCCTGAAGCCAAGGTGGGGAGAGCGCGGCACCGAGCTGCTCTGAATACAGGCCGACTGAAGCGGTGTCGAAGCCCAGCGGCACAGTGGCCGCACGATCAAAGTCTAGGTTGTGCGGGATCTGTGCAATGTTGACATTATCGGTTGTGTCGTGTCGCGCACGCTCACCTTGGCAGCATACTCGGCGGAGGCGAGCGCGTACTGTTGAAAGGTGGCCTCGTCGTTGGTGAAGCTCCCGTGCGCAAAACTGCCAATGGTGGCTGAGCGGTGCGTAGGGCTGGGGATGAATAGGGGCATACATTTTGTCGCCCTTGGCAAACTTTTCGACGCCGTCGCCGACCTCTTCGACGACGCCGGCCATGTCGACGCCGAGGATGGCGGGGTACGTCTCGATGAATATGCCCGACTGCTGGATCTTGAAGTCGACGGGATTGAGGGCGGCGGTGTGCACCTTGACGAGGAGCTGGCCCTTGGCGGGCTTGGGGACGCTGCGCTCGGCGACGACGAGGCTGCCCTGCTTTGACTGCAAAAAGAGGGCCTTTTGTTTGGGAGAGGACATGGTGGCACGAGGAAGAGGGGGTATCGTTTTTGTATTCTACTGCATACATAACATGACATTTGTTTGTTATTTACTGATTGGCCACCCCCCGAATTCCATGTCCGTCCGTTGATCCGGGTCGTGGCGCGCCATGACGAACGCGCGCAGAAAGCGCGTTGCCATTCTGAGACGAATGTTGCGCATCGACGGTGTCCTCCTGATGTCTTTGATCACGTGATGAATAGGAGGTGATGTCATCGCATAATCGCTGAACCAAGAAAAGAAACAAAAAAAAGGGTCTAAGTATCCCTGGACGAGCATACGACCGAGCATCTTCTACCTTTCAACGGTATCTTGCGGACGGGAAACCATCTTTACCCCGTCGATGCGTCCCCCGTCAAACCTTTCGAGTGCAGGACCAATCCCCTTCAGTCCTCCCGACACTACCTCAACCTGGTTGGGCTGCCAACGGCCTCCCGTCAGAACACTCCCCACCCGTCGTACCGGAAACACTCACTCGTATGTCCCCCTTCTCGAGCCATTTCTCAAGATGCAGCCACAACTGCCGACCCGTCTCCCAGTTCTCTTCCATGTGTGGGTTCCCGTTGGTAAGGACGATCTCCCTGCGATCGCCAGGATGTCTGTCGATGACCGACGGCAGCGTCAGGACAAGCCGTCCTTGTGGTCCAAGCAACTTCCATCCTCCTTCCTGTGTCTCCCGAATGGAGATCGAATCAAAGATAACGTTTATCGGCGCAGCAGTTATCCGCGTTAAAGCCTGCTTCAGTCCGTCGAATGAGAGATACCGATCAATCACATGAGTGGCACCCAGTCCTTTGAGGTAGTCCGTATGCTTTAGTGCGGCCGTCGCGATGATGGGGGAGAAGCCGGACATTTTCGCAAACTGAATGACTGGAAAAACTTTATCAGGAACGCTCCCAGGCTACGCTTGATATGACCTGCGCCTACCGTAACTGCCCACAGACCCCGCGCCGCCGAAAATGAGAATCGGCATGTTCTTGTACTTGCCCACTCCACCGTGCTTCCAAGGGGGCATGAGGCCAATGCCGTTAGCTCGCCCGTAGAGCCCAATTGCCGCAGTTCCCAGTCCCAGCGGCAATGTCGAAGCCTGCTCGTACGACAAGTTATCGGGGATCTACACGTGCTGTTAGCGCGGGATACCCGTGCGCTGCTCAGCCCCGACCCACCTTGGCAGCAAAGTCGACCACGGCGATGCAGTATTGCTGAAACGTCGACAAGTCATTGTCGTCGTAGGCACCGTGGAAGAATCTGTCCGGATAAGATCAGTTTTGCGCCCTCGTCAGACCAGAAGCGCGCTTCTTACACATCATCACCAGGATCAAACCTAGTCACTCCCTCGCCCACTCTCTCCACGACACCCGCACCGTCGCTTCCCAGCACAGCTGGATACTTGGAGACATAGATACCTCGCTTCTGAACCTTGGCGTCACTCGGATTGAGTGCCGTCGCTTTGACTCGGACGAGAATTTCGCCCGGTCCGGGTTCGTTGATTTCGCGAGTGCCAAGGGTAAAAGGTGCTTGTCTCGATGGGAGAAAGAGGGCAACGTGCTGTGCGGGCATCGTCAGGATGATGCTGAAGCGGTGTCAAAGAGGGAATAGGAAGTAGTCCAGTGAGGAGATAACGGCAAACGCGAGCTTTACTTATATGCTGACGAGGCATTGCCTCGACCGGTCAAAGCCACCTGGCATATTAAAACCTCGTGTTGTCCGTGCTGCGTAGGGACGTGAGTGAAAACGGAAGCATGGAGTGCCCGGGAATCATCGGTCTGGCTCATTTGGCGCCGCGGTTCAGAGAACAGCCCCCTCTAAATGGAGGGTGATTAGAATGTTAGACGCAGCACAGCGCATTGCTTTGTAACCCGCCCCCATGCACCTCTGGCCAGCGCCCGGCTTGGCCCAGCCACACAGCTTGGAGAGACGAGAGAGTGGCCAGAACGGGCCGGTTGGCATCGAATCACCATCATCAGCAAGACCCATTGCCAAGCTGTCCTGGGACGAGTGCCGAGGGTCATTACTAAGCGAGTCGTCATCGTGGGGTAATTGGGGAAACAAGTGCGTGCGACATGAGAACGCTAGAAAATTCCGTGGAGCAGGAGGCATGTCTTGTGGATAGCCTACTTGAAGCTAGGGATGGCGTGCGAGGAACGGCATGCCCCCTCGCTTGAAACGAGGCCGGCGTGAAATGCAATCTTGCCATCAGCGCCCCGTTTAGGGAACTTACTTGGAGCGCCGTCCGTGGACCTGGCCACCTGGAGGTGGTACAACGTGGCGAACGGAGCCACCGAGTGTGTCGGAGGAACGGGTGGTGATGTAAAGACGCACGCGCATCCGAGTCGGAGGACCGGAAATGTGACACAGGGAAGACGGGTGGAGCATTCTCGGAAAACAGGATAGAAAGACGATGTAAGCCGGGCGATAGCACCTTTCTAAACAGAACGGTGTCGCGGATACGGCGGACATGAACCGAACGCCCTGCACGCCAGCTGGACGATGATTAGGCGATATTACAAAGGACGTTGACCGTGAAACCCAGCTGAGCGGAACGTTGGGGGATGATCCGAAGACCAGGCTGATTGGGAGGGCCGGGTTCAGCTCGGCCACGCGTGCCAGGTCAGTGTGATGTCGTCGTCGTGTCCGAGGCCATCCGAAAAGCAGCACGTCCTCGTGTGAGCCGGGACGGAGCAAGCAGTCACTAGCCAGTGTCGAACCCACTTCGTGGTCAGTCGTTCGGGCTTTCGGAGTTCTCGCTGTCGGACAGTCCCCGGCGTCACCTTGAAGACTGGTCGCAACCGCCTATCCAATCGTAAAGCAAGATCAGATCCCGTGTCTGCGGTACCCCCTTCTGCTCTGCAAGATGACGTCCCCGGCAGACGTCCCGAGCCAGCAGATCAACGAACGCTCCGACACGCAGACACCTACACAACCTCCCCCAGGATTCTACGAGTACTTCCTGTCCGATACCGCAAAGGAAAGGAAACCCAGCCCAAGTTAGTCGTCCCTCGTTGCTGCCAGAAGTTGATAAAGATGGATCTCGTAGTTCGTGGCCTTTACCCCTTGGAAAACAAACCGGGCGTAATCTCGCTGCTAGCGGGCAAACCAAACGACTCCATGTTTCCCTTCGAGTCACTCTCCTTCACGATCACAGATCCTTCTCACTCTTCTCACTCGATCCCCATCTCCCTCCCCCGCGAGAGCCTCGCCGCTGGTCTCCAGTATGGTCCCACAGCTGGTCTCCCGCGTCTAAACGAGTGGTTCGTCGGCCTGCAGGAGCGTGCACACGGCAGAAAGCCCTCCGAGGGATGGACACTCACGATTGGGAACGGATCCCAAGATGTGATCTACAAAGTGGGTGCACTACGTTCCGACAAAGCTATGCTTACTCATTTCGTCCAGGCCATCGACGCAATCATCAATCCTGGTGACCCTGTGCTGATCGAGGCACCCGTATACGCGTGAGACTCCGGTGGGCAGTGCTACTCTTACCAAGCCACTGACCATCCTTGCTTCAGTGGCGTCCTCCCTATTCTCCGCTCTCTCCATTGCGAGCTTGTTGGTCAGCACAGGAACACCAGTACTCAAATCGCAGTCCTGACCATCTACAGAGGTCGCTACAGACGAAAACGGTGTTTGCTCGCGCAGCCTCCGCTCCATCCTTGAAAGCTGGCCCGAGGGCAAGAACAAGCCCAAGGCCTTCTACACCGTCCCAGTGCGTCAACGATTATTCTGATCGATCGCTTGCTTGATTGGCCAAAATAACAGTATGGTTGCAATCCAAGTGGTGTGACCGCTACGATCGACCGTCGAAGAGAAGTACTTCAGTTGGCCCGAGAACACAACTTCTTGATCCTCGAAGGTTCGTCACCATATTTCCCCTTGGCTCGTGGGCTATTAAGAGTCATTGATCCAGATGATCCGTACTATTACCTATACTTTGGCAAAGACGAGCGACCACCTTCATACTTCGCACTAGAACTTGAGACACCCCAACTTGGTCGCGTGATTCGCTTTGATAGTTTCTCCAAGATCCTCTCTGCAGGAATGCGAATGGGTTTTGCATCGGGCCCAAAGCCAATTATCGATATCATGGATCTCCACGTGTGTTCTGTCTCGCCTAGTTGCCACGTTGGCATGATGTATGCACGGTCCACCTGACCTCCTCAGCTTTAGACGAGTATCGCTAACCTTCAAAGCTCTGGCCTCGTGCAAGCCATTACGCTAGCACTGCTTGAGGAGTGGGGATACGCTGGTTTCTTCACCCACACAGAAGCCGTGGCAGAGTTCTATAGAGAAAAGAGAGATTCGTTCGAGAAAGCACTGCAAACTCATCTCGGAGACCTTGTGGAATGGAGGACCCCGGAAGCTGGAATGTTCTTCTGGTGGGTCGTTAGTCCGGACATTCGAAGCTGCACGTCGCGAGCATGCCCTGTGAGGCATTTCTTGCACTGGACAGCCTTTTGCGCCCTCCTGGCCGTGTCTCGCTTGTGCACGGATGGCGTTGGTTCTCTAAGATCATGTATTGACGAACTACGCATTCGCGCAGGTTCAAGCTCCTCATCAATGCTGACCCTAACGAGGAAGGCGATTCAAAAGAACTCATTCAGACCAAGGCATACGAGAACGGGGTGCTTGCTCTTCCCGGTACTGTTTTCCTCCCAAATGGGCGCAAAACAGCCTATGTGAGGGCAGCATTCTCTCTTTCTACAGAGGACCAAATCAACGAAGCACTGAAGCGACTTAGAGTGGTGTTGTTGAGGGAGCGCGGCGGAAATTAGTCGCCATGAATCGGTATATGCAAGGATACTGCTCACGTCAGGATGTAGGATACCATTGAGCTCGGTCGATAAATGGGAACCCAGGTGTTCCGACCTGCTACTTTTACTCGCGGGTGAGCGTTTGGCCTGTTAGATTTGCGGTAATCCTCGCTGTCCAGAGTGCCACGGACGAGTTACCAAAAGACATGGGGTGCCATCGCCCTTGCCCTTGACGATAGGTGGTGTCGTCTATCCATTTCCCTACCATCGTCGCGCTCCAGCGTGGCTCCTTGATCCCACGCCCCAATGCTGCGATCGTACAGTTGCCAGCCCAGCCTCCACGATCAAACGTGCGCAGAGTGCGCAGAACCTTGCCGCTCGGGTACAAGATGAAAGTCTAGAAGTTTTCGAAACGCAGCGTTTGTCAAGAACGGCCCGCCTGCCCACAGGCTGTCGCTTGTGCGGCGAGCGTGGACTAAGCATGCCTTATTACGCTCGGCCACGCTGGCCGTCGTACCGTATCATGTCGGCCGAAAATGAAGGGGCACTGCGTGCAGTATCAGACCCTCGAAATTGGCTCGTCCATTCGCATGGCGTATCCTGCCTGCCTCCCGTCCAAGACGTGTTCTAGATAACAACGATAAGGAAGAGCGAGAAGACGGGCGTCGCTTTTCCTGTCGCTCACCACGCAACCGTGATCGTCAGCCAGTCACACGAGGCCACGAGCGGCAAGGGGGGAAAGGAAGCACATGTCGCCATCGAGCCACTTCGGTCCGTAGAGGCGACGGGTCCTGCTCAAGTTGGCGAAATGCAGTGAATTGTGACAACGCCGTGGAATCTCGCGTATGCTTCCTCTTCGTCTTCACCTCCGACTCCGTTGCTTCACCGTGAAGAGACAAACGAATCACAAGACCGGTGACGGCGGACGTTTCTCCGCCTTGGGAGGAGGGTCCCACGCCCCACGTCAAGCGGCGTTGACGGGAATCAATCGCAAAAAGGCCTAGCGTCTCTGCAGTATATCACCAAAAAAAGAAAGTTTTCCTCGCCGAAAGCTTGTGAAGTGGTCCCAACACTTACTCTGAAAAGAGGGCTATCTTGAAACGAACCGTGACCGAGTTCACGCCGTCACAGAAACAACTGACGATGTGATCACTCTGTCCGTGCCCTAGGAAAAAAGGCCACGGGGTGTGCGTTCCCTCGTCCCAGGGAATACAGACGAATATCTCCCCCCTCCCACTCTTGTTTCGTGTAGAGCCACTCTGACGCGACAGAGGCGACCGCGACCACTTTGGCATCTTCAGTTCTCAGAGGGGCGCGACAGGATGCACCGACGGAATGTATTCCAACAGATGGTATGAGCGCAAGGGTATACACAAACGAAAACGTGGGATGCGAAACTGGACCGCGACAACGAGGGATCATGTCTTGGGGTGTGGTAGTATAAGCTAAGTGCTACATACCTCTGGAGCCATATCTGAGCTCGGAGCACGGGATGTCGCCGTAGGCTATCAAGTTATCCTGTGGAATGATGGAGACTTAATCCTCGATACGCGCGAGGACGGTCCTGCGTGTGTTATCTGTCAAGCGGTAGTGCAGCTGGCGCCACGTTGAAACGTGGTGGATTAATATCGGTCTTTAGAAGTTAGTATATCGGTGAGTTTGGTATGTCACGCCGACGAATGCACCACCCATGGAAATGTGTAACATCGGGAGCGGAACGGACACCAAAAGAAATCAGCCTCGCGTCACTTGAGAACCCTTGGAAACTGACCAAGGAAAAACCAAAAACCCAAACTACTGTACATACGCTGTGCCTGCGAATAGCTGAGATGGCTGGATGGAATCGCGTGCTGGTATGGCAGCAACCCTGCTGGCATGACAACGGAGAGACGCTGGGAAAATTCCCAGGCAGGTTCTAGAGCTCGATTTTCTCGTTATGGATGGTGCATGGCTTTCTTGTCTGGGTTGATACACGAGTCTAGGTGTCGTTTCAGATGACCCTCATTAGCCATGGCTTCATCACGACGACGAACGCCCGCCGTTTTATTTCCAACTTGATCCTGAGCTACCCGAGGTGGGCAAGGTGCTTCGCTTCGACTGCTTCCTGAAGATTCTATCGGTGGCAATGCGTTTCGGTTGGACATCTGCATCAGGTCCCAAGGCCCTCATCGACGCCCCTGATGCCCGAGTATGTCCCAGCATCACCAACATCAAGAAAAGACGACGATTCACCCGGAAGGGGGAAAGAACTGACTGATTCCGTCTGACATGCCGGCCTCGTCAGTAAAAGAAGTGATGGTGACCGCCCTGGTTGAGTAATGGGGATACGACGGCTTCGAGACCTTTACGCAAAAGCGTCGAGCGTCTACAGGACCAAACAGGACATTATTGACCAGGTATTGCGGGATCGCCTGGGGGATGTTGCATGATGGAGTAAACCTGAATCTGGAATGCTCTTCTGGTATACTGACCCTCACGCTCTATTCAAATTCGCGCGTGCTCGTTGTGCGGATGGTGCGGCTAGATGAATAGGGCAAAGCTTCTGAACCCAAACAGTGGCAGGGAGTATTACTCAGGAACTAGGGCGCTCCGGAATGGAGCTATGGTCCTCTTGGGAGCGTCCCCCTGCCAGACGAACGGAGGTCCGCGAACGTGTGGCTCGCGTTCTGTTTGTTGCTCGACGAGATGGGGCACGAAGTGGACCGTTGTTGTGAGAGAAGGGGATGGAGTGTATTGTAGTGTCAGTGGCTTGACGGGTGATAGCAGTGGGAAAAGGCGACTGGTTATGGTCAGATTTGTAGCGCAGATAATCTGTGGCGTCAGGAGGGTGTCCGATTGAGAATCTCCGCGACGCGGACAGTGCGGTGGTAGGTCCTCCTTGATAAGCGGAAGAGACCCTAAAAGGCCCAGCTTCGCCTTGGCAGACGCTCAGAGGCCCTACGAAACAGCAAAGGTATCCATCACCACCTGCCGTGATGACCCGCAGCATTACTTACCTGCATTTCTTGCCTGACGTGTCGGCTTGTCACGTCATTCTAGGTTCATTCGGAACGTCCGTACACCGACTTTATTACCTTAACCTACTTCACCAAGACACGAACATGGCCATAGCTGATGCCCCCGTTCTTGTGAACGCGTGTTTCTCAGTCAGATGTGATAAATGCGGTAAGACCACCTGGAAAGTGCGTACGTGTTTCCTTGGATGTGTGCTTGCGCCAATCCATCGCGGGGGTGTTGGCGTGCTTCTGCGCCTGATGTCTGTTTGGTGCTTGGTTCGAGCTGTGCTCACGCCAAATGGGAACTCGCAGGGATGCGGTCGACATGTTGAATCGGTGAGTCGTTGCTCGTCGTGTCGCGTCGGATGGACCCAAGGGCGCCCGAGGGTGTTTCCACGCTATGGTCTACTCAAACGGTCCCCATTTCCAAGTTCGCTTGGGTTGGCCCCCAAAAAAGCTGCGACCCGGGACACCGTTTACTGACAGCTGTTGCGCAGGTGATGAAGGATGTAAAAGAGGAGGACAAGTGCGTGTGTAAGAGGGACCAAGCGAGCGAACGACAAGTGTAGGCGAGGAGGCGCCGTTGATCCTGTCGTTGATAAGTAGCTGTAACGAGATCTCCAGCGATATACTCGTTTATTAGGCGGTGTCCGGTGTCCTCTCTCTTACCTCTCCTCTCGCCGACGCCTCTTTCCATCTCCTACCACCATCTCGTCGCTCATCCGCACCTTCCCAACGGTGTTCATGTTGTGCACATAGCAATGGTCGCCAACCAAGACCCACTCGACGTTCCTCTCCCTGGCGAACTCGCTCAGCCCTTTGATCCTCCTGGTTCCGTCCGCATGACCAGGGAACTGCACTTTCTATATAGCGACGACAGACGCCCCAGAGTCAACCAGTATCTCCGTAGTCACCGCGTCGGCAAGGGTCAACACGGTGAAGTATGGGTTTGTTGGGACCTCTTGAACAACCGGCGCGAGGTGGTCAGTCTTTCCTGCTCGTCCCTCCCACTTCATACCCTCAACACTGCTTCTCACCACCTATCAGGCAATAAAGGCCGTGAAACGTAATAATCCGCGCGCTGAGAAGATGAATCTTCTCCGCCGGAGAAACCTCCCGACCTCTCCCCATACGCCGCTGACCGACAAGCTTGGTAGCCTCGAACAAAAGATACGCAAGGAGATCGCCATCATGAAAAAGTGTCGCCACGGCCACATCGTTCGTCTTCTAGAGGTCATCGACGATAAGCTCAACGACAGAATTTACATGGGTAAGCACATCCCCTATTGCCTGTTACCGTGAATCCAGCGGCCTTCCATCCCTATGTGCTTCCTGACTCCGCACCATGGGTAATTATCTCACTCGAGGAATCATGACCCCGTGGCTGCAGCGCGGGACACGGTATGATGGGGTGGCCTGTCGTTCTCTGAATTCCTCACGCTCACAGTCATCGCATTTAGTCATGGAATATCTCGGCGGCGGAGAAATCAAGTGGCGCAACGAGCACCATCAGCCAGTTTTACAAGTTGACCAATGCCGACGAATCTGCCGGGATGTTATTCTTGGTCTCGAGTATTGTCTGTGATCTCCTCTTTCCGCGTCTGCCCATCTCTGACCGTCTTCCCATCGTTCAGTACACTATCAGGGCATTATTCACCGTGACATAAAACCTGCGAACCTTCTCTGGACTGCGGACCGTCAAATGGTCAAGATTACCGACTTTGGTGTTTCCCACTTTTCTTATGCGCAACGCTTGGCTGCTGCCGGACGTGGTCAAGTCGCACTCGATGATCCAAACGACCCAATTCTTCTGGATGACTCTGATCTGTCAAAACGCGCTGGCACTCCGCCCTTTCTTGCTCCTGAGGTGATTGCAGAGTATACAAGTACCGAGCCGTCTCCGATAATCTCGGCATCTGGGACTAGTAGTACCCTGCATTCCAACAAATCCGCTACGCACATCAACTCGTCGTCCACCATCAAGGGCTCACCCATCATTCCCCACCGTCAGCCCATTACGAAAGCCATCGACGTCTGGGCCCTCGGTGTTACTTTGTACTGCCTCTTGTTCGGACATATTCCATTTCAGGCTCCCGATTCTAGCGAATACGTGTTATACCACGTTATATGCAACAGTGACTGGGAACCAGATGACTATATGGGAAGTGACCGTAAGCCGACGGGAGGCAGACGCCCACCCAAGACGCACGAGGGTCGTATCGTCATGAACCTCCTTGACAGATTCTTGCAAAAGGATGCCAGGAAGCGTATCGCACTTGACGATGCCAAAGTGAATGGCTTCTTTTCGCCCTTTTAACGGAACAGCACGCTAAATCTTACTTTAGCGTTACCCTTGGTTTCTGAGTGACATACCGAATCCAAACGAGTGGCTTAGCCAGACCTCACCAAGTAAGAATGACATCGTCATGGTCACCGAGAACGAGACGCGAACGGCGATGACGATCGCGAGGTTCACCTGGGGCTGGCACAAACGGCTTACCAACCGTATTTCTACTCTCTTCCGCACAGTTCGTACACCTCGTTCCTCCCGCCGGAGCGTTCAGAACGACGACGACGACGACGACGACAATACCACGGGTATTCACTCGCTTTCTGGAATCGTTGCCGTCGGCCGCCGCAAAAGTGCTACAACAAATTTACCACGCACCGAGATCCGTGAGAAGGCGAAACAAAGAAGTGTTCGATCAGTTATTTTACGGAACGACCTGACATCGAACATGGATCGAAGAAGGGAAAAGTCCATCGAAAGATGGGCACGATCGGCTGCGAACGCTTCTTCTCAGGACCTAAACTCGAACTCCAGAGGGCTTGCAATCGGCCGGCGCTGTTCTAGGACCCACATTCTACAAGGGGAAGATCATCCTTGTCCTGTGGTGAATACTTCGCGTTCTATGGGATCTCAGAGCCGGCCTTCGAGTCGTGGAAGGGACAGTCCAAGCACTCCGCTAACCAAGGACGAGCACTCGCGTCATCGCTTTTCGATCACCTCGATGTGGCGTCCCCATGCGTCCGGAAAAAATGGCTCTCCGGCTTCTTCCCCGCTTGATTCGTCCTCGGGCGTGTCGATTTACCAGGAAAATACACTGAAGCCTGGACCGTCCGTAGATATCATGGCAAGGCGGAGCGATGAAGTGCTGCGGCAATGTGGAAAGGAATACTCGCGGAGCGTGCATCACAGTCAGGGCGTTCTCACTGCCGCACGACGTGCATCAAGTTGGGGTGAGCCGATCAACTACGTGGAAGACGTGACAAGCCTCAATTCTGGCGAGCAAGATGGTATAGATGACGATGCCATGTTTCTGGGAGCTGGGGGTGTGGAGCACACCACCATCGTATCGAACCTTCCTTTCGGTCTCAACCAGGCGACGGAAGCTATCAGTCACCATGCATCTACTGCCATGCGACACCCACAGCCGGAGCGGTTACACCTTGGACCATCTGTGCATATTTGCGATGGTCACCATCCAGATTGCGCACCTAATCGCCACCATCGCTCCTCGACAACGAGTCCAAGCCCCCTCCATCACGTCGCGTATGAATCGGACTTCAACCACACGAGCGAAGAAGAATACGAGGATCCCGATTCAGATTATAGCTTCTTCCGTGACACACGCAGGGAGCATGGACATGGGGTGTTCCGTGCCAACGCCAGTCACATATACGATGATGAAGATGACGACGAAAGTGATGTAGAAATGGTTCCGATAGTGGTCAAGCGACGTCGACCATCGGTATCACTCACTGCCGCATCACCACCACCGCCACTGCACTCGGATCCGTCGGACGATGGGAACAGGGATTGACAACCGCCTTGCTGCGACGGACATTGGTGGCCGCCTACGCGCTCAAATTTACAGTTTTCCGATACCCAATCCTGAATATTAAAGCGGTGTCGTTATCACTTGGTTCTCTATTCGGCGTTTGGTTCACATCACGTCGTCGGGAAAAAAAAAAGTAGAAAAAATAGATGCGTCCCAACATGTCATTCGCGGTCGCATCCGACTCCACTCCATCTGCTCCTTTTGCCCTCTTTGCATGTTTTTTTTTTGCCTTTCTATTTAGCGCTAGCTGTTTCCACCCTGTGTCCATGTTTCTGATCAGTCTGATATCGTGTTCTTTTTTTTTTTGTTGTTAACACGCTCGACGTCCTCATCGCTGTACTTTGATACAATCTCCCGTCTTTACTTTTCCCTTCACTTTGGCTTGTTCATCTTTTCGTTTCTCCCGCAGGGAGGGGGGGATGGACGGTGACTTTGACCCGCATAGAACCTTCATACATAGATGATCCCCCCTCCCCTCCCTTGTCCCCCAGTAACCGCGTACGTCAAGTTCGTTAATCCATTTAGATATTCCATTGTGCTGTACTAGTACTGTTACAAAATACATTGTGTCTACAAGCGAGTTCGTCTGATGTGACTGGGCGATCGTTGCATTGACAGGTCGTTAAAAAAAGCCGTTACACAGCACTGAGGAGAAAAAGAATAAAAAATAGACGAAGTAATGATGAGATGAGCAGGATGAGAATTGGCAAAGTGCATAGATATGATGGGAAAGGAGCGACGGACGTGAGAGACAGAAGCACATGTAAAAGTTAAGTCCTGTGTGAGAGCATAGAAATAATAAAAGAAAACGAATAGCATGGAGGACCAAGATAACAAACGAATGGGGCGAGAAAGCGAACGGACGCCAGATAGATAGGGCAACAAATGGCCCGCAGCCGTATGAACACGAAGGGGAGGAGAAAAGAATACGGTCGATAGGGCACCTGTCATTGCTGAAACAGTGACAGCGGGGCCTATCAAGGGTCGGTTTCCAAACCGACCTGCCATACTCGGTTCGTGTTCGCTAAGGCGCATGCTTATGTCGGCCATCCACCCGCGATCCGCGCGGCTCCGTATCCAACTCTGCCCACAATGCTCCATAGCGCTGACGTCCCGTCGGATCCGAAGCCTTCCCCGGGCGCTTGCATGGTGTTGAAGCTCGACCACGCCGCACGATCATAGTACGTCGCACCACCAACTGGGGTATACTGTGCAGCGATATAGGGGCCCATGAAGAGGTACATGCACGCTGACGCGCCCATGCAGAACAATAGTTGCTTCACAATGTTGAGACCAAACGAACCTCCAACGCTGCCGTTCCCAGATCCATCTTTATCACCTCCATAGACGTAGGTGTTATAGATGTTGTAAAACTTGTTCCTCTGTGAACTGGGCCTCGGACCTGTCTTCGTGGATGCTTCGACAATCTGATCGATCACTGCACACTCGACACCGAGTTCGGCTTTGAGCGAGCGCCACTCCTCAGCAGCATCCTCGGATATGCCAGAGGGGACCCCGTTGATTGGAAGGTGAAGACCATGATGCCACTTCCGAAGCGTCTCAAGAGGGTCAGAGGAAGCAACTTGGGCATAGGACGGGGGTAAGTCACACTGAGCGAGCCCCCCTTTAGGGGTGGGAGGGAGAACTGTCGACGAGGATGAAGCAAGCGATTCCTCTTCGATTGGGGAAGGTGAACGGGATGGCTCTGGTTCGACGTCTCCTTCAGGTCTCTGTTCCAGCTCGATCGTGTCTGTTTGAACTTCGATGCTTGCAACAATCCGAGGAATCGGAAGAGGTTCAGGTTCGGTTTGCACAGCGAACGAGATGGCCGGTATCTCTTCCGTCTGTTTGGGGACCTGGGGTTCGGGTTCGGTTTGCATTGCACACGTGGCAGTATGTTCGGAGACGTGGCACTGCGTTGAAACATCCGCGTACTCCTTGGTCTCCTCAAACATAAACTCCCCAGGTTTCGAGCGACCCCCCACTTTCTGCGATAGAAGTTGGTCAGGTGGAATATGGGGACATAAAGGCCATCAACACACTCGTTTCTTCCGCGTGATGATAGTTTGAACCTCCTCTTCACCTTCTGTGTCTTGCTGTTCTTCACCGTCAAGGTCCAAACCTTCTTCGTCTTCGTCTTCATCCATTCCCCACTGTACACCCATCTTCCCCAACAATTCCGCACCCAAACTCTTACTCATGCTGCTTCTGGTGCTGCCAGTACCACTCCCTGGGCCTTGAGCTACACCCATCGCGCCCAAATTCCGCATCTCGTCCATCTCAAATCTCATCCTATCAATTGTCTCTTTGAGCATCAAGTTCTCCTGCTTCTGTTCGTCTAGCTGCGCATGGGCTTGTTGAGCATGCAAGAGCTCGGCTTCAAGCTGGGAGAGACGTTCCTCATAGGAATCATGCTCGCGTAGGTACTTTTGGACTTCGAGAACTTGCAGTGCACTGGAATCTTGTAGGTCCTTAAGCTCTTGGTCGCGCCGCCGAAGAGTATTGCGGTAGCGCTCAGACTCGGCTATCAGGAGGCGAATGAGACAAGTACGCTAAGAGATGAACGATAAACGAAGCACGCACCACATTGCTCCTGGTATTGTTTTTGCAGCGTCTGATAAGAGATGCGCGCGTTCTCGAGACTCCTTTGTAGCTTCGCAATCTCGCTCTCAAGGGCCGCCATTTGCGCCGAGTTGACACGCTAAAAGAATCGCAGTGCGAGGTAATGAAAAAGGGGCACTCTAGTCGCGTTCGTAACGTAGTAGTGGCACACACCTCTTTGGCCCTCAATTCCTTTTCCTCTCTCTTTGTTGCTCCTAGTTCACTTCTTAGTTCCTCCAACCTCGCTTGCATCTCTTCTAAGTCATTGTCGTGCTCTGTCAGTTTGTTTTGAAGTGCGCGGTCAGCCTCCATCAATTTCCTGCTTAGCTCGGCATTTGCTTTTTGCAATGCATCAACTCTGTCGTGAGGCTCCAGGGACACCGTTGATGAAGTGAGAGAGCGATCCAGCACAAGCCCCAGTGACGACTCGTCTTCACTGTCCGAATCAGATTCAGAGTCGGATACGGATCGACGTGGCATAGGTAATGATGAGATGCTGTCCATGAATGCGTCCGTACCACCCCTAGGATAGTCGAACGAGTGCTCCAGTGAAGTGTCGGGAGACGTCCCTGGCGACATGGACGTGTCACGATCCCGGTCCTGCGTACCATAGTGGAAGCCAATTGTGTTGAGAGGCAGTGATGCCGTACGTGAATGTGGACGTGCAAAAGGAGGCGACATGAGTGAAGCGGAACCGTGGGGAGAGGGACCAGCACTAGAAGGTGTTGTGGGGTTTGACGGGGCACGTGTACGACCTGGGGTTCGCCCCCATGCAGGAGGACTGGTCGCCGATGACTGCACATGCAAATACCGGATCAGCAACATGACAAAGGAAAGGTCGGAAATAATGAACACGCACTTCATTGTCACTTGAACCACGTGACGATGATCCGTCGACACTCTTCCGCCTGCTGGCTGGCGCAGGCCGTTTCGTCCAACTTGACGGCGCGATCGAACTCAAGGGGGTCGTCCTCTGCCGTCTCGACGAGTCAAATGCAGACGGAGGTCCGGTCTGTAGTGGCGTCTTGGGGGGCACACTCGGTGGACGACTCGACACTTTGGACGTTCCAGCCGAACCCGGGCTAGAAGATCGCGACGTCGACATACCCCGCGCAAACGCGTGCCGCCCCCGATCATTGGGAAATGTTACGTCATCGCTGTCGCCCTCGTCGCTTCCCTCCTGTGGTGAGTCGTCTGGGCTCTCTCCTGGATGCCGTGGCAACGATGGCTGTTCTGACGCCTGGCTCTTCCCCGGGGACTCGCGCGGACTGCTCTTCGTGCGCGCGGCGATAAGCTGGAGGAGTATTTGGGGCGTAACCTCGATGCCTGTGTTGCTGGCAAGGAGAGCACGGAGCGACTTCATCTCAGAGTCGTTGAGGAGTTCATCATCGTTATACAGGTCGGAAAATCTGCGAATGACATCCGGGAGTGCGTCAGCTGGTATGGTGGCTTCGTTGGCTTCGTTGAGACGCGACAGTGGGTGGGAGGAAAATATTTCGATGAGGTCCCGTTCAATATCATGGATCGAGTCTCTGCGCCGTCCATATATCGACTACGGGGAACGCCGTCAATCAGGATGCAAATTGACGCGTCAAATGGGCGTACCATGTTTCTTAGTGAAGCTGTGGACGGTCAAGATGGAGTAGATTGTAGAGGGACGTGGACGGTCAAGTTGAACGTTTCGAGTACTTGACCACCCGCCAGTTCCACAACCACCAAATATGCCACAACAAGCCATCGTACATTCAGATCAGACAAAGCAAAATAGCAACGTGAACACGAATTAGGGCATCTATGGACGTCCACCTCGACGAGCCAATCACCGCTTCTCCTTGACATAGAAGTGCAGCATCAAGAAGCTTGCCACCGTGAAGACCACAAAGAAGATCCCAAGTAGCGATATGTTCGGCCACCAGAAAGACTGCATATCCAAAACGCGTCAACCTTCTGTGAGAAAAAGTTTCAGAAAACGTACCTGTGCACGGAGACCGAATATCGACAAGATCGTGGCAGCAGGTACATCCAACTCAACACCATACTATACATCCACCTGTCAGCGAAGACACGAAATCAAGCGCAAACGGATCTTACCCGAATCTCTTTAAGTTGGAGGTATCGCAACTCATTGACCGCAAGTGCCTCGAATGCAGCGTGGAAGAAGGAGATAGTATGAAGCCACTGCAGAACAGGCGCCACCGTCTCTCTGTTGATAAGTAGGCCTGTAAACAAGAGGCTACCGATCATGTTAGCATCACCACTATCACGACTACCGCAGACGATCAAAAGTGCTTACTTGAACAGCATAACCAGCGTCCCGACCAAGCTTGCCAGGCTCGTGTTCTCAAATGTGATGGACAACAGCAGTATCACACTCGCAGTTGTCAAGTTGAATAACACCAACGTAAGCATAAACTTCCAGAATGCGGGAACAGTATCAACCAGCCCAACAAGGCCGTATACGATACCACCAAATAGGAGAGGTGGCACGAGACGCAATGGAAGGATATCGAAGAGCACCTGTATTCGGGAACAATTGATAAAAGGTAGACATCAGGAAACAGAGAACGTGCCTTGGACGAGAAATAGGTGAACGTGGAATAGTACCCGTTTGCTCTGTAGCATTGCAAGTAATTTTAGCATTATGATTGGCCCAACCACATCCTGCATACCTCTCTCGCATGAACAGAATCCTTTCATTTGCAAATAGTCCCAGGCTCGATAAACAAGAGAAACCGAACAGTGCCAGCGTGAAGAAGAATATCCCTACATGCGTATAAACCACCCAATAGGTGGACTCAGACTGGTGGTGAACTCACCAAGGCGATTCTGAAAGCCTGCAATATCGTTTCCAACGTTATGGAAGAAGAGACCACAAATTACTATCACCCAAATCAGCAAACGACCAGAGCAGAATGAATGGGAAACACACAGGCCAGTGCAATGCTCCCCAAATAATGAGCGGCCAACAACGCGGGGTCCCTATAAAGGTTTTTGAAGGCTCTCCCACTCAGAATCCTGAACTGGGTAGTCCAACTCGCACTGCGTCTCCCTCTCAATGATCCGGTTTCCCCGATGACATCGCGCATTTCTATCATACCAACCCTTTCGCCATTCTCGGCTATCGTACCGTTAGATGGCGCAGACGCTCCCCCAAGAGTTGAGCTGTTACCCAAGGGAGTAGGTGAGTTCGCGGAACGAACGGCCTCAATTTCGGCCTGCAGACGACGAGCGGTGGAGCTGCTTTCGTACGCAACAACGAGCTCAGCAAGCTTCTCAGGGAAGTCGTGATTGGGAAGGCCGTTTCTTCCGTTCCTCACGGCATCGATAAGTTGTGACGTCTTTCGTTTGATCGTGGAGCTGATGCTCATTCGGCGGCTGGACGTAGATGGGAGGCGCGTTTGGAGTTCGGTTTCATCATGGTTAGGCGATCCAGCCAACAATGCTTGTTCCTCATCGGCACCCGAAGAGCTCGAAGAAGGCAAGCGCGTAGTGTTTGAGGAAGGATCCAAAGTAGGAGAGTCCGGGTCTTCAAATTCACTGGTCGCATTGACTGTTAGGTCAACTGCAGGAATGAATCAGACGCGAAAGTTAACCTGGTCAGTAGATATCTAAAGGAAACCCACGAGAGATATGAAAAGAAAGGAAGAAAGGCAAAGGAACTTACTCAAATAGTCAGCCATATTAAAGCCAGCAGGACATCCCTTTCCCACATTCTCCAGCCACTCTCCTACACCCTGAATCTCGTTTTCATCGCCTTCGGCATCACCGATTAACTGCGGAGCCGGAATAGACCTGATAGGACCAGCCCACACACACCGACCTTTGGCCAGCACAATCAACTCATCAAACAAGGCAACAATTCCGCTACGAGGTTGATGGATAGTAAGAATGACTGTACGATTATAGGTTCGGGCAAGATTGGAAAGGGATTCAATGACGGATTGCGCGTTATATGAGTCGAGACCTGTTCGATCGTCCACGTTGATAAGGGCCACGGTGATCATGCGCTGTTGGGGTCCAATCACTCACCACTTGTAGGCTCGTCGAGGAATAGGATAGATGGACTTGTAACCAATTCACAAGCGATTGAAACACGTCTTTTCTCCCCGCCCGAAATTGAACGTTTGCCTAAGGTGGGGACAGAAAAACGGTGGAACAAGGAAAGAAAGGAAGGTACCAAAAGGATAGACGGTGGGGAAGGGTGCAGTGAAGGCGTCCGTTAAACAGATTATACAGGGGTTGAATTATTATGACTCACCGCTGCCACCGATTCTCCTGCTCATAATGCCCCTGATCCCCAATTCCTCCAACGTACCATACACTCTTGCTATCTTCTCGTCCTCTGACATTGCTCTTGGCAACCTTAGTAGGGCACTGTATAAGACCGTTTCATAAACCGTCAACGTTTCCATCAGTGTATCCTCCTGATCCACATATCCAGACACGCGCCGAACTTGCGAAGACGTCACAGATCGACCATTGACAAGAATTGAACCGGTGACGGAGCCAATTTTGGGACGGTGAGCTAAAATATCAAGGAGAGAGGATTTGCCACTCCCTGATGCGCCCATAACAGCAGTCAACTTCCCGGGGCGTGCGACGCCACGCACATCTTTTAGCACTTCCAGCCCATTGGGAAGGGTATAAGAAAGTGATGAGAAGTGGACGGTAGCGGGCACATGTTCGGGGTGCGAAGGTGGGTGTCTCGGATCCGATGGCAGGGCAATGGGCCCAGCGTTCAGAGAGATGGGATGCGCGCGCCCCACATACCAAAGGCCTATGCAAGCGGATAATCAACAAATGGATTATAAGCGCAAAATCATACCAATACCATACCTGCAACCGTTAAGATGACAATTAATCCAGCACCAGCACTACTTAGTGCTATCCATTTAGTGTTGTCCGGCTTAACTGGGCGCTACGAATACATATGCAGTCAAAACGGTTACTTCATCAACGAATCCGAAACGCAAAGAAACGACATACGCGATAACCAGGCACTTGAGAATAGTGCAAGCATTCCCCTCCTTCACAATTGAGGGTGATGTAGGCATCTCCAAAGATATCATTAATCAACGAGTTCATCGCCGGCTCCTCGAATCGACATCCTTGGCCCGTCTTACAACTGAAAGTTGCCGGGCCCCGAATTTCTTCGACAAGGAAGTCGGAAATATCTTGACGAAAATATATAAGCACGAATCTCAGAAAAGCATGATAACATACCGACGCTGCCATCCTCACCGCACAGAAACCTACCGGGTATGCACTTGCACTTGATCCTTTCACATGCATAAGTAGTGGTGTTCGTATCATAACCTGGCTTAGATTCTGAATCGCAACTGTCAAGGGCGCAGTAAAACGACTCTTGCTGGGCTGTCCAGAACTGGAAAGAACACGTCGAATCCGATCTGTCACAACTGAAGGTCACTTGGGGTGGCCGGTCTGGGAGCATGTCCAAGATCTTGCGGTCTGACGAGGGTGGAAACAAGGTAAGAAAGACAGAGAGCAGGCAACCTACTGGTGATATCACACATTTGATGATTGTTAAATACTGTCTCTCCGCCCTCGTAGCAGCTCATGTTTGCTACCTTGTCGTCATCAA